>JAUMHG010000226.1:0-19119 GCA_032359395.1 Enteromius anoplus
GGAGCTACAAACACAGCACACTCCCAACAGATCAACAGGCAGGCAGGAGCAATCGAGCAGGAGCAATCGAGCAGGATGTGAAAAGTGCGTTAAGCACAAAATTATTTGCTCCATTTGAGCAAACTTTAAGTATACTATTTTAGTAGGGCAAAGGCAAATACATGTACATGTATTTGTAGTATAGTGCAGCAAAGTTTAAATGAAATTCAAATACTGTATGTGTGTGTGTGTGTGTGTGTTTAATACTGTGTTGATGTTTGTGAGTTCATGTTTTTGTCAGTGACACAAAGGCGTGAAGTGTTATTATAATAATTGTACTTCATTGCTACAGGAGGATTTTGTACTTTTACTAGTATTTTTTTCTCATTACAAGTTTGGTTAAAGTTTGGTTATTTTGTTCAAATTTAATTTAAAGTCAAATATCTAGCCAAAAGCATAAATGGATGAACATTTTTAAGGAAAAACAATTCTTAGCTGTTTTTTCCCCTCCTCATTTAAGTAAGCATGATATCCAAACTTGTGCAAAGCAGCCTGTTTAATTACAGTTTTCTCAGTGTTCTAACTTTGAAAGGCTCCAGGACATACCAGATGTTTAACTACAAAAAAGGGAACAAAAAAACATATTACTTGAAATTGTAAAAACTCTAAATTCTGCAGCTGATATATAGTTGTTTGAGACAAAATAAATGACTTTAAATGGTTGTGCCCAGTGCACCTTTAGAAACATGCGCAGAAAAAAATGTCATATTGAAATGAATTTGAATATTCTTAAAACTTTAACTTGTTATAGTTGCTCAGTATATATAGTATTATTGAATAAACAAATATACATCATAATGACCAGTTACTTATTTACCTTGCACTTTGAAGTAGTACAGAAAACTGTGTGTCAACTGTGTACTAACATTACAAATATTCAGTTTCATTAATAACTGACAGAATAATCTCCCAAATAATACTATAGTACAGAAATACAATAGCTGTAGTGAATTACACCCATGTTACGCTAATATGAACATACGCAAACTCACATACCCAACGCAACAGCACACTCTGTAACTGTATAAATCTAAGCCTGTCCCTACAGTCAAAAATCAAATTCACATATAAACAGTAAAGCTATAGACACATACGCACAGGCTCTTCTGTGAAGGTAAACTCATTTAAAAGTTGAATATATAGTTTCCTTAGTATTGCAGTTGTCACAGGTCTGAGGAGATATTTCTAACAGCTGTCATGAGTTAAATATAATTGAGAGAGGGAGAGGAGAGAAGAGGCTCGGGAGAGGGGGTTCATTAGAGAAGGGGGAGTGGAGAAAGAGAGAGGATGGAGAGATAAAGGAGAAATGGGAGAGAGGAGGGAAAACAGAGATGGGTAGAAAGAAATGGATAGAGGGATGGCATGTTGTTGCAGTGAGATCGGGTTATATCTGAGGCTGAAAATGACAGCAAGCTGACAACACTCTGCAGCGCTGTGACATGAACAGACTTTTCATACATACACACACAGAGCAACAAGCTCTCACATGCACAATACAGTTGACACGCATCATTATGCATGCGCACACATATACTTACTCTCAATCACATGCACGTGACCCAAAGCGCATCATGGTTATACATGTAGTTTTGTACGTATACTCTCACACAGGAGCATTCACAGTGTGGTTCATATACAGTACATAATTATGCAGACACACATATGTGCACGGCTCACACATGGCTTCTGGAGCCCAGGGTCATTATTTTTGATGTGATGTACAGCAGCTGGAGCATGCAGGGGTCTTATGTTCTTCCACTGGGACTGCAGCAGACCAGTGAAAAGCTTGTGTGCGTGTGCTGCAATTTATGATATGTACAGTGCGCCAGCTCTGAATACATTACTTGATCATAATATTTCAGTGTTTTCATCTATTTAATCTACATAATATCCTTCTGCTCTGTTTTCAGCTTTTTAACTGTGCGTGTGTGTGTGTGTGTTTTTGGTGGGTGCTGCAGATGGAAATTATTGTATTTGAATGGTAAGGGTATAGTGTTCAGACTGTCTGGCCTATTTGAATTTGAATCAAACTGTGGAATAGTAGAAACGAGAGTGGACAGGGCAGGAAGAAAAAAAAGAGAGAGAGAGGCAGGAGGCGGGGGTGGTTAGTCTGGAGTCAGGACGGGGCGAGACGAGAGCACAAGAGGGGCCAGACTGCCAATCAATTGTAATTATAATGTGGGTCAATTGTAATTAGATTGAACTCTCATGTGACACTGCCACAGTGATATACAGTCAGCATTGCGGACCATATGCTGTGTGTGTTTGTGTTTGTGTGCGTCTGTCGCGCTCAGTCAGTCATACGGAGGAGGTTGGAGACAAAAGTTGATGTGAATGCCACCGAGATTTGACTTTGACCGGTTTTAGGGTCGGCAGATTTAAATACATTACCATGTCAAACACTGGTTCAGGACTTAATAGTGGGGCATATGAATTCACCACTTTTGTTTACTTTGTTACTGTTCTCGTTCATGCTGTTAGTGTTCCCGTTTATTTCAATGGCAGTTGCTCGGCTAGGGCGTGAAAACCAGTATATGAGACGAGAAGTATGTCCGCATTCATATTCATAAAAAGTACGACCTACTACTTCCAATAGTATTCTGATGAACACTATCCCATAAAAGCGTCCTGCAAAGTATAGCTCAAACCAGCTCCAAAAAAACATTCTACTAATCCTCGAGACCTTCCCTGCGTCCCGTAGTTCCAAAAATCCATACTAAATCTTATTTGAGATGAGATTAAGTGTGTCCCAAATCAGAACCGGCTACAGTATTTTAAAAGAGAATGCCAAAAGTAGATTCGTGCACACTACACTAGCTAATTTTACCCAGAATGCATTGGGCTTTGGTGAAGGATTCAGTTAAAAACCTGGTAAAAAATATATCCATTTAATATGATCTGTGTATTAATTCATTTGCAACAATAATGTGAACTTTTATAAATGTCTGTTAACTTTTAAATGCATCATTATGCAATAAATATGAGCATACGCATATGGCTGGGAGACCATCGTGCTACTTCTTTTCTCTCGTGTACGATTTAATTGAATGAAATGTGGAGCATGTTAACTGTGACAAGATGATTGACGGGCCAGTTTACAGTGACAGGGTGCGTATAACTATGTGACAGAGCGGTCTGTTAAAGACACAACTGTATGATGTGATAGTATGTCCCAAACTTGCCTGCTCCTCCACCACACACTCAAAAATGTGTACTTTTTCTTCTTTAAAAGAGAACATACTTTAAGGGAGCGATGTGTAAGTAGGCACATTGGGACGCAGCACTTGATTAGATGGTTCAGGTGTGTTTAATTAGGGTTGGAGCTCTGCAGGAGAGCGGCCTTCCCGGAACTGAATTTGTCACCCCTGATTTATATTATATAGAACATACATTTGTAATGGTTGCGAAGTTTGTTGTAGTACCTACTTGGTTAGTATGCGATTTGACTCTGGACACAGCTGTTTATTAGGCTAAATTTAACCCTGAAATTTAAATCAGTTCCAATAGCCGGAAGAACCTAAAAGCTGATTTAATGTGGGTTTTTTTTTTTGTGACTAATTATGTTTCCAAAAATTCAAATTGTTCAGTTGACTATTTCTCTTTTGTTTGTGTTTAATCCTTCTGTTAACAACCTCGCAGCTTAGCCCACCACAGTTTACACCCTCCAAAAAAAGTTTTCAGCATGTTTTGCAAGCAGTCTATATATGGTTGTACAAAATGAAGTTAACAAATGCTAGCAATTTTAGAAAGTCTGTCAACACAAATATTTGTTGTAATACAGTCATGTTTCACAAGGTGCCCAGGAAAAAAACGGAAACACAACACAACGAAATTAGTCCTATGCCTTGTGTATTGGCGATTTAGTTGTGTTGTGCACTATTGGGCCACTGTAGTAACTAGTGTTCACAAATCAAGAAAAAGTACAGCTTTCCGTTCGTAGTGGAAGGAGAGGGATAAAACATGTACACTTGACAGTAGCATACGTCATTTGGACACAACTATTAACACACACACACACTCGTTCACAGAAATATTAACAATATTAATTGCTAAATCATATAACAAAGTGGACAGTGGAATATGTTTGTTACAGTCTGATTGTTTCAGTATTAATTACCCAGTCCATTTCACAGCTCCAGATACACATATCATAATAAAAGCCTCCCTCAACCATTACCAGTTTCACTTGGCTGCCTATATGATAGCTGTGTGTGTGTGTGTGTGAGAGCGTGTGTGTGTTTTTTTAGACAAGTTAACGGAGTGTGAAGCTGCAAGAGCTGTCACTAACAGAGACCCCGGCATCACTGGGTAACTGAATGGAGCGTATCGGAATCGGCTTATTTTTTCTGGTTTTGACACGCCACTCTGACATAATTATACATCAGCCTCCAGTCAAAGACAGCACTAATGTAGGAATGAGAGGTTGGAGGTGGGCCCAAAACCCAGCTTTGTCACTCGTAATTAGTGATAAACTTTTCTGGGAGCCTGACTGGGCATTGGCGTCTTGTTTTGAAGTTGGAATCAATCGACAGTGTAGCGACGCCCCGTCAGGGATGTGAGTTTCCCACTGGCAACTTTGTCATTGATAATTAGAAGTGAATTTCTAATTTGTTATCGGCCGTCTGTTGCAGATTCCTTCCTCCTCCTGTTTACACCCATCAGACACATCTTGGATTATCAATAAGCAGGAAGCCTGTCATGGACCGGCGTTTTAGCAGGCAGAATGGTAGTGAATTTTGAACAGAGGGGAACTGGATGAACTGAGCAAGAATATAGCTTAAATCAACACAGAAAGTGCTGGTCACATAGCGCTGTGCAGTTCTTTGATTTATATCTGTCCTAGTCAGCATTACAGCTGTCTCCCATCGGGACAATTAAGATTACATATAGCAGAGCACACTTTTTTTTTTTGGTGCCTTTACATATCTTAAAGTTGTTAACAAATGAAGCAGTGTCCGGTTTCATTGCAGTGTCACACAAGGACCCAGTAACTACAGATGGGAGCTAGTGGCCTTGGACTTGGACCTTGGACCACACGTCTCTAGCTGATGTAAGCAAGGCTTGTTAGCCTGGGAGAAGATCCTTAAGTGGTTTTTGTGCTTTCTGTCATCGGCTAACCACATAACAGAAGAGTCTCACACGGGATTTTTCACCTGTTTGCTATTTATAGCGAGTCCAAGGTCAAAGAATACCAGCTGCAAGCTGTGACTCGTAGCATTTCCCAATGCATACTGTCTGCCAGGCTGCCGAAAGGAACATTGGATCTCACTGCTAGGTAGTGAAGGACTCCTGAAATCAACCTTGTTGTCTTTATTTTGACACAATGTTAGATATTTTATTTGCTTGGTTGTTTCACACTCGCATGGCTTACTCTCTTCTCTGAAATGCAAAAGAAGATATTCATATTTTCATGTATGCATTTAAATACTGTTGGTTGATTTTTTTCCAGAGAGTTATAATAAGTGGGAACTGAAGCTTTAGGCTTCATGCTAGACATCCAAGATCTCTAAAAAATATTAAAGTGTGTCATTATTTACTGATAATCTTCCAGTAACTCGCTGAATCAGTCATGAATCTGGAATGACTCTTAAATGACTCATTGCAGTCATCTGATTTAAAAGAAATCTCTCATTAATGTTTCAAGAAAACCTAAGACAGATGTCTGGATTTTTTTTATTGTAAAAAATGAATTCAGTTTGCCTAATATTTGTATTGACGTAGCATTTATTTATTATTATTATTTATTTATTTGTTCATTTTTTGCAAATGTATTGCATAGTATGCTTCAGAAGTTGCAACAGTGGAATATGTTTGTTACAGTCTGATTGTTTCAGTATTAATTACCCAGTCCATTTCACAGCTCCAGATACACATATCATAATAAAAGCCCCCCTCAACCATTACCAGTTTCACTTGGCTGCCTTTATTATTATTATTTATTTATTTGTTCATTTTTTGCAAAGGTATCGTACCGCATTCTTCAGACGTTTTGCAGATGTGTTAATAGAGTGACCAGCATGCTATCCAAAATATCTTCTTTTGCATTCCACTGATGAAAAACTGATGGGGAGAAAATTATGACCAAATATTTATTTAGGGTGAACTATTCTTTGTATGGTTTGCTTCACTCATCAAATTCTTCTTAATATTACTCATTTCTCTGTTCAGAAAAACAAGAGGAACACAAAGTCACATTTTTTAACCTGTAATGGCTGTGTGAAGATTGATTGGTAATGGCTTGTCAACACACACCTCTGCAATAAATCCAGTATCTGAGCCCAGCATGAGCTAGCCTGAGGCAAAAGTAGTGCCACGTCCCTTTGGGTAGGAGACTAGGCTTAAAGCCCTCAGAGCATATTGAAATGCCATGTTCGGCAGATCCCTCATTTGTGAAGCAGAAATCACCAACTAACCGTGCAAAGAGAGATTTTCAAATGGGATTTCTCACACTCTAACCTTGTAGTGCCAAATGAGATTTCGCCACCTGCTAGCGTGCTAGCGTAAGGAGGGATTCACCTGCTGTGTGGGGGGCATGGTTTATCAACCATTAACTACTGTTCACACCACCGCAGTTTCCCGCCAAACGGTTATCTCTACTCGCCCACCTGCCTTCCTCGAATTTTTTTTGTAGCAAAGCTTCAGCTAGCAGATATTTGCAGTACAGCGTAGCATGCCTCACCTGTTAATCAAAGAACTGTTATACCGGGCTTTACCACATTGACAAACCCTTATATTCTTGTCAAACTATAGTACTTTACACTCTGTGCAGGAAGAGCTATCTTCTGCTGAATTAGCTTGCTCTTCAGATGCTTGTCAGATTAGCTATATGGAGCTATGGATATGCTATCCTTGCGATCAGGGGTGTTTATTTATGTTGGTCTCTGTGTTACTGTAACTCTTGATAGTATATTGGTTTCTATCTGTGTTCTCACGCTTGATAACTATGGGGAAAAAAGTCAGTGTTATTGGTCTCTAGCTAGTTTTATTTGGGAGGTATTTCAAACAAACCTGATTTTTTAATCAGTGTTCCCACACTTTCTGACCACTGCCTTTTCTGTGATCTTTACAGGGATTTATTCTTACCTAAAAAGTATTTTGTAGAAATTATTTTATAGAGATTGATGGGATGATTTAGGTCAATACGTCAGTCTTTTGAATGACTTCTTTAAATGAATAATCTTATTAGGGTGCAGATTTCTCCATAGAGACCCTCGGCAGACAGACTGATGTTATCGTGCTGGTTTGCAGGCAAGTTTCATTCTGAACAAGCATTCACTTAAAGCAAGAGCAGAGGAAAAAATACAAATATTGTATTATATTATCCATTCATTCTCTAAACTGCTTGTCCTAGGGTTGCAGGGGTGCTGGAACATAGCCCAGTATCTCAGGCTAAAAGCAATATAATATAATATAATATAATATATAGATGCAATGTTATATATTTATTTATTTCCATGATTTTTTTTCCAGACTGCCCTTGCATTGCAACCCTGTCTGAAGCTCCAACACTACCAAACATAGTGTATGTACTGTACACAATATAGCAGTGATTCTTCTTGATTCTTATTAATATTACCATAAAGTGCATAGGCTCTAATATGCACAATTATTAACAGGATAAATAAGATAACTGTCAACTTGACATGGAAAATGTATATATTTTTTAAACAACTGTTTTTATTTTATTTTTATTTATTTATTATTTTTTTGTAGTAAATCCCCATAAAATTGAAGTATAAATACATTTAAGGAATCCCCTCTGCTCTGATGTTGTAGTGTTTGTGAATATTTGTGTATGTATACAGAAGCAAGGACTCTTATATTGTCTTACGCTGACCGATGCATGTACGGTTTCATATTTTGCCAACATTGCATGTGAGTTTTCAAGTGATCGTTTAGTGTAACACTGAGATGAGTCTACGTTGCGGTGTCTGAACTGATCGAAGGACTTCTACAGCTCATATCTCAGCCAGTGCATCAGCAGAAGCAAACACCCACGCCAAATCCACAATGTAAATAAATCCACATTATTGGGGTGGACAGATAAATATCATCTTTAGCCAAGAAGACAGGAGGGAAGGCAATGGAAGCCAGAGGAGAGATGAGTGTTGGATCTTTGAGAGTCTAGTTGACAGCATGTAGAGGGCTCGAGTAAATCCTGGGCTCAGAGGAGCCGCAGTGTGAAATAGAACAGCTTACACTCACACTGGGGGACTTCGGGACATCACATTCCCGCTTTCATCCATCCCTTTCTCTCCTTCTCTCTCCGTTTCTCTCTTTCCTCCCTCTCTCCCTTTCTCTCTGGGGCCATGCTGTGTCTCCTCTGATGCCCCATAAGAAGAGCAGTCACGGTCCATTGAGCTGCATGGACAGCAATTTGGTTGAGCTGCGCTCAAAGCTCAACTCATGAGTTTCTTTAGGAATAGTGTGACAGAAGTGTGTGTGTGGGGGGGGGTAAAAGGTTTAAGGTTGATGCTGGAATCTCAAACAATTTATTCCAGAGATTTTGCTGTATTTTAATGCTAAATTGCTAAAGCAGTGGGTTTGATACTTCCCAATCGGTCTAAAGAAAGCTTTGCGCTACAGACGCGGCCCCCAGGCTAAAAGGACCCTCTGACTACGCATTCATATGGATATGTGCGTTTGAAGCAGTTTTTGTGAAGCGCAGTCTTTTTTTTTTTCATATGTATGTGTCCGTTTGAGTCTGCCATCGCTAGTTTATCCGTGCATGCTAGCTCATTAGCATGTCAATTTGGCGGCTTCCCTCAGCCTGGGTTAGGATTCCAACTTTTACTCTGAAATTAATCACAAATCACTCCCACAGAGAGCTTCTCAGAGAGGAAATACAGCCCACTGTGACTGCAACTTTGTTTCGACAGGGAGGAATTCATTTTACTGTGAGAATTTTTCATCTTTTGTTCTCGGTTTTGTTAAGATTGGTAGTTTTCCTTTCAGTCCAGTTTATTTTGTATGAATATCAGAGCTTTATTTGACCTAGCTTTGTTAACATTAGCTATTT
Organism: Enteromius anoplus; assembly: GCA_032359395.1. Taxonomy (NCBI): domain Eukaryota; kingdom Metazoa; phylum Chordata; class Actinopteri; order Cypriniformes; family Cyprinidae; genus Enteromius; species Enteromius anoplus. The sequence continues at coordinate 9,059 of JAUMHG010000226.1, forward strand.
CCTTAGTGATTGGATGTCGGCCTGGCGCTGTGATTGAATAAAGTCTGAGTGAGAGAGGTAGTTGAGGTTAAGATAAAGGCACAAGATTCCATTAAACTTGGATTCACTTCTTTAGTTTATATATTTAGCCGTTTAGTGAGTGATCTGATGAGTATTGATTCAGTAGAGTGGAATCATTGCTGCTGGGGCGGACGGCCTGTTCACACAGCTAATCTTTCCATTTAAATTATACATCTCCTTTAGAGCGAGCGAGAGAGCCAAGCTGTGTTTCGAAGTCTACCTATATAAATTTTGACCACTATTTCTATGCATAATGGGGAAAAAAGAATGGGGCCAGCAAAATTGTATTAGGTAATCAAATATTTAGAAAGATTACCTTGAGGTGTACGCTGAATGAGACCGGGCCGTAGTCAATAACAATCTTTATCCTCGCTCTTTCCGTGGGCCTCTCTGCATAGGTGAGACTTTCCGGCATGCACTGCAGAAATATAAATATTTAAATCTGACTTTTAGCACCTTGGGCTATTTTTCACTCTTTGTTCGAATGCGGTCGCTCGCGCCTTATGCGGCGCGGGCATTATTTTTTACCATGCCTAGCCTGAGTTTGGTTTTAATGTTCAATAAATGAGCCATATCCTCTCTTCTAGTTCACACACACGTACACACACTCTGGCGCTCTGCAGTGCTGATTGGCAGTCATTGTGCTGGAGGGTGAAATATGACTCTAATGTGTTTATCTGTAAACTGTGCCGAGTGCGTTATAAAGTGCCATTCTCGCTCCATACGACACAGCTGATTACGACGGCCTCGCTTAGTTTAGCCCTCAAGATAGAGAGAAAATGCGGAAGAGGAACGACTCTATCACTCCTCTTTTCGGCCCGACGGCATCAAACCGTGTCCGTTCGATCGCTCACTTCACATCACCGCCACGGGCGGGTAACTATTTCAGAGCTCTCTGACCATTAAGGATGGCGCTCTGCATCGTAATAAAACAATGAAACAATTAAAGTGTGTGTACGCGCGCAGGAATTGCTTTTTAAACAGGTTTTTCATGCTTCGCCAGACTGGGAGGGTGACTCTATTCCACATTGCCGCCGCTAGTCTTACGAGAATAATCATATTATGGACTAATCGCTCGCGCATGCTCGCACTGTATGCTTGACCAATCAAATTAACAAGTCATCAAAGTGAACTTCAGAGTAATTTGCTTTTCTGGTCCGCTAAGTCAGACTCCCTATCTGAGCACATACACACACACACGCACGCGCATACACGCAGTGGGACAGAGGGATACACTCCTGGGAGAGCAGGATGGGATCAGTGCCATCAGTAGCTTGTGGAGTCTCAGTGGTGAAACACACACACACACACACACACACTCATAAAGAGCTAACCGTTCAGGTGTACAACTATGCAGAGCAATGATTTCCCTTGTGCGTGTGCGTGTATTATATGAGGAATTCGTGTTGGAGTGTTTAAAGCTGGATTTGTGGGTCGGAGGGGTCCGACTGTGCACATCTGCTGAGAATTAGAAATCGAAACCTATTTACAGAGCTTATGTACGTAAACTCAACCTATGTGTTTGACGTGAAATCGAAACCCTTTTTCACTGACAATCTCTTTTTCGACTCCCTCGACTGAAGCATTACAGAATATGAGCTTGAGCCTGTTTACCGAAGCTCTCAGCAGACAAACTCAAACAAGAGGGGGAAGGCCAAGACCTGGAAAGAGAGAGAGAGAGAGAGAGAGAAAGAGAGGGAAGGAAAGAGAATGATGGAAAAAGAGATTGGATATCATGCCCAAAGTGTGATTATTCTCTCTCTCTCTCCCTCTTCTCTCTATTTCTCTCCCGCCCTCTCTGTCCATCAGTGCTGTTCATGATTAGAATGAAATTGAATTACTGCAGGCATGAATTTACCCACACCCTATGGCACTGCGATAGATGGATGGATGGATGGATGGATGGAGTGACAAAGAGTGTGATACATTCAGAGGGAATCCGTTGAGGTTATTCTTGCAGTTGACGCAATAATGTATTATGGACTGCCATGACAGTCAAATAAATGTGAATTTGGGATTTAATTGAATGGCGAGATAAGAAGCAGAGATAGAATTGATAGACATACAGGAGAGAGAGAGAGACTGAGGGAAAACAGAAATGAGCCCTTCATCTGTCACGGGTCTGATATATAAATATAATGACCTGCTGTATTTTTTCCCCTTTTTCGCCTTCGGCCTTTTATGGTCCAAATTAACCCATCCGTCTCACTTTTTTTTCTCTCTTTCTCTTCCTCATTCTTCTGTTCTAGCCCAACTGTGCTGAGTATTCATTTATATTTTTCATTTTAACCTTTGACCTTCTAGAGGCTGAGAGGTTCTTTATTTGTTTCCCTTTATTTTTTCTTTCTCGCCTGTCCAAAAAAGCTATAAATATAATTTTTCAATGAAATAATTTTTATTGTGTTTATTGTCTTTTTTTAGATGTATCATTTTCAGTAAATAAATTGAGGAACATACAGAATAAAATTATTTAATAATTTAATGTTTAATAATTATTTAACTGAAAGGAAAAACTTTTTATTTGATTTGTTCCCAAAAGTCCTTCTGAAAAGAAAACATTCATTTTATTTTTAGGTTTGGTGTACAATAATGCTTTGATCTGTGTTGCTTATAACGTGTGACATTTTCATGCTGAAAGCAGTCCGCCAGCATCATCTTGTGAATTACATCTATGTGCATGTATTACTGTGCTGTAAGATGTACTATCAAAATTAGCATAAACACACAGAAGAAAGTTCTCATTTAAATATGCCATCCTCATGAATATTTGATTAGATCCTAGAGCACCTCTTAGTTTCTTACGAGTGTGAATTCAGGTGACGGCGGCATGCTCGAACCGGAATGGCCTCCTCTGCATATGACTCCAATAGTAGAATGGAAAGCCGGCACGCCAGGGTCCAAAATTGAGTGCTTCTTGTTCATTTCTCAGTAGCGATGACATCGCTTTCTTCGTCATTGTTGAAGATCCCATCCAGCACATTACTGTGAAAACCCTGAGGAACAGATGAGAACCTGGAGTAATAATCAATGCAATGGACACAGATCAACATTATGATCTTTCTAATGAACTTTTGTGTCTGATAGATTGGAGGCACATACTCTGAAAATGTGAAAAAAGAGTTAGAGGACGTTTGTGTGTTTATGTGTCCACTGGTAAATTATTCAACATCTCACCACATGCTGTTCTTTTGAATTGTGGTGTCTTTTCAAAACACTGTAGCAGGGCTCTCAAATTAACTGTAAGATAGTACAACAATACAACTACTGAATTTCACCTACTGTAGTTAGGATGACACTGATTTTTATAGTCTTGCCGATACTGATAATTATTTTTATTTTATGGCCAATATTTTAATAAAGCTGAGATATAGTTTTTATTTCATAAAGCTAAAATCGATCAAATAATGAACTATTTTTATGCATGAAAGCAAGAAGTCACTCTTAAAGGAACAGTACTCTTCAAAATTAATTCTCTTAAAGCTTGAAATATTTGGTATAATTGCTGCTGCCTGTTTAAGTTATTCATAGATGATTGCAAATTAAATCTTAAATTAGGAGGAAACAAGCATCCACAAATAAACATCCAGTATTGTCCAATAACTATCCAATTGTAGGGCACTAAGTGGTGTTCTTTTTTATATTGCTCTTTAGGCCAGTAATAATTCATGTGTTGGTGGGGGGATAATGTATTAGGCTGCTATATAAAAATCCTTAAAGGTATAGTTCACCCAAAATTCTTCCATTATATATATATATATATATATATATATATATATACTTCCTTCTATGAAGTGGGAACTTTTGTGAATATTTTGAAAAATTGTATTTGTTCATTTAATGAAACTCAATGGCATCCAAAAGCAACATTGTGTACCCTGTTAACTTTCATTTTATGGACAAACACAAACACAATAAATTTGTATGCTATGTTCTTTAGAAGAAATTATGTTTTGGAACAACATGAAGGTGAGGCCATAATTGTAATTTTGGTGTGAACTATCATACAGGCTCTCATAAGAAAGTCATACAGGCACATGGAGTAAATGATGAGAGAATTTTTGGGAGAACTATCCCTTTAAAACATTAAAGGCCAAACCAAATTGTGCCAAAGAGGTGACTCACCCATGGGCCATAAAAGATGGCTAAGAAAGGAAATGGGAAGAGAACCTGACCTTGTTGCAGCTCACTGTCTCCTTTCCTTCACCCCCTATAAGTGAGAGTTGTCCTCTGCTGCACCAAATCTATTTATGATAGATTGCAGTCTGGAATTATTTACAACAAAGGAAGTCAGACATTTGGAGAGAATCCGTCCTCCAGACACCCGCATACCCATCCCCACTTTAACACAAAGGGCAGTTTTCCATCTCAGAAGATGAAGTTTGAAACGACCTCCGGACACACATTAACAGCTGCCCTGCTTTTTCAGCCCATGTACACAAAAAGACACACTCCTTCTTTCACTGGGAGGGAACTGTATTGTTAGGGGAGCTATTCTAATTAGAGTTAATTACCGTAGACTCTATCCTCTCTGTGGTAAAGTGAGCGTTCTGTCACACGACGGTAATGGAGACGGAAATAGAAACCGTCGACTGGGAGACAGAATGTTTGAAGGGGATTTAGATGGTGAGAGTTTGTGTGTGAGTTCCTGTGATGTTGTGTCTCAGGTACAGGGGCTCGTTTTACCACATCAGGATTAGTAGAATCATAATCTGTCACTTTGACGGACTGGTTTGTACATTTTCCATCATGATCTATTTTTATGCATCAGTAAATCGTTGTAATGCTTGACATTTTTAATGTGACATTAGATATCAAGATCTCTTTAGCTTTTCCCAAGCGCTGTGTTCTCGATATTTTCTGTCTGTTTCCTCTCACAATTCATTTCCTACTGGTTCCTTGCTCAATACTGTATTATGACCACTTCAGCGCATTTGTTTTTCTTTTTTTTCACATTTGCATCACATAAGCAGCTCCTTATGTATGGCTTTTCTGAGGTAGTAAACTTGCTCTGTAGCCCACCTGGTACAGCACTGCACTCGTACTTGACCCCCGAAAAAGTATGAGTCACGATTAAAGAAGTCAAAGACTTTTAGAAGTCGAAACTAAAATCGCATGGTTGCTTCAGCTACATTTTCTTAGCCTGGGTTAAGTGTTGGTGGTATGTTATTTTTAAATGTGATAGAGCTTTAACCTTTTAACTGACAGCTACCTACCAGAAAACCAACTTAATAAAACATTACCAGGTTTTGTTTTAGATTTCAGTTTCCCACTCACTGTTCACAAAATGTGCAACAAAAATGTAATAATTTTGTAGAAATGTTGCTGCAGTTATTACAACAGAACACAACACTGTAAAACTTTATTTTCTTCACCTTTAATCCCAGATTTAACTTTGAGAGTCGCAATGGACTAGATCTATTTTTTAAATCGTCAAAATGACAATTTTGTCAATAAATGACTCATTGTTGACACATCAGCTTTGCTGAATTTCCTACAAATCAGGCTTTGCAACAGAGGGAGGGATGGACTGAGATAGAAAGCGGCCAAGAGAAGGAGGGAGCTGATGAGAGAGAAACAGATTGAGGGAAACTGAGAGAGAGAGGGAAGCTAGGAGAGATGAAGGGGTCAGTCCAAGGAGATAAGGAGGGAGTTAAATGAGAAATACACAGAAGAAAAACAGATATTTTACATATGGTCCAGTGACAGCTCAGAGGGAGGGAGAGAAAGAAAGGACAAAATGAAGAAGAAAAAAACCCTGCAAAGATATAAAAAAGTTAAATATAACAGAGAGAATTGAGCAAACAGAGAAGGTACAGACTGTATAAAAAGCATTTAAATGACCCTTAGAAAGAGCACAATGCTGCAGTGACTGTATCAGGCACCCTACAAAGAATGTGTTATCAGGTAACCTAGAAATTGTGCTTTATGTGGTAAAACGTAAATGAACTGATTTTAGTCAAATATGAATTGTGGTACTTTGATTTATACTGAATTTTCACAGTGTTTGTGGTATTTAGTAGTAGTTATTAGTAGAAATACTAACACAGTCTCATGACCAATTCGTACAAATTCGTATGATGTCACTCGTACGTTTTTGAACGATTTGTCTAAACCCCAGTGACGGGTAGGTTTAGGGGCGGGGTTAGGTGTAGGTCATTCCTACAAATTCATATGAACTGGCAACTCGAAAAATACGTATGGTTTAGCAAAAATCTAATCATACGAATTAGCCACCTCGTAAAATATGTACGAATTGCCATGAGATCAGGTTGGAATTACTTTTTCTTCTAATCTTACTTTTATTTCAAACTTTAAAACATTATATTTGCTGTATATTACAAAGGTTATTAAGTGTCTGTACATTGAGGTGAAGGGGTTTAGTTTGTTGTTTTGTTATTAATATAAATAAAAAATCTGTTACATTATTATAAAGAAAAGGTAACTTAAATGTAAAAATGAAGAAATGAGCATGCCTATTTAAATATACAATGTTGAATGCTACTAAAACAAAATCTGTATGGCATCGATATGATAAAGCTTGTGCATCCTTTTAATATATATATATATATTCATATAGTAGTATGATGCTTTTTTGTAAGTGGTTAAAATTTGAGTGCTGACTGATGAAGGAAAGAGTCATTATGAGGGATGGGGAAAGATGAGTATGATTTATACTGGAGGAGTGAAAACAAAATGACACATCCGATGGCACACAGGGGAAAAAATTAATAGAAGCATGACATCTGTGTGTCTGTGTTTATTTGTGTGTGCTGTTTGTGAACTCTACCATACTGTCATATCTCACCTCAAACATGAGTGAATAACTGTTTCTCTCTCTTTTGCAGGCTCTTTATTGCTTTTTTGTAACATTGTGTTATCTCTGTAACCTTGTAATAAGGTGAAGCTTCTCATATTTTCATTCCGTGTTCCCCATTATCTCTGTATTTCCTTCCTTTTTCTGTTTTGTCTTTATTTTTCTCATTTGTGCCAAAATCAGCTCTTCATTAGTGTTTCTGAATCGCTTCTTTATCTTTAGCACATCTATTTCCTTCTCTTGTACTCTCTCTCTCGCTCTCTGGGTTACAGATACGCTCAGTTGGCTTTGCTTTGCACGTTACCATAAGGAATATGAACTTGTTCGGGTTGTACATGGAGAGGATGGGTTTTTTGTTGTTGTTGAATGGAGTGGACTATAAAGGGGCTCTGAAAAGTGTGTCTCTCCCCTTCACTCTCTCTTGTTCTCTGATATTAAATTTTCATCCCCTGTAGCTGAGAAAGAGAAAGGCTGCCCGCTGACAATGGAAAGTGAGGAAAATAAATAGTGAGGGAAATGTTTGTGCGTATGCGTACGGTTTCAGCATTTTGTATGAATAAGCTCTTTTTCTGTATTTTAGACCTCATTATCTACATGAGGCATAAATCATACTTGAGGTACAGATGTAATAAACCTCTGCTAATAAATTTTTATATGTAAAAAAAGAAAATCTGTTGCCTTAACATAATGCATGTTCTCCAATAAGAATTGGATTATGGCCATCATCATCCTTGAAGAGGATATTGGAGTGCTGAAGAGGATTTTTAAGAGAAAACTTAAATGGACTTGCTAACACAAGTTAGAAGTCAGGGAGCTTTTAAATATAAAATGAAAGTAATTGTGTCTGAATTCAAATGAAACCTAATACATCTGTTCTCAGATCTTGATCTTGAAAAATTTCAATTAATTACATTTTTGATTAAACTGTCATTTTCCCTGTCACCTCTCCACTACTGTACATCTGTTCCAAACAGCAGCACTATGGAGATCAGCCAGAATTTTTGTTATTTTAATTAATTAAATAAATAAACTAAAGTATATAATATTATAAAATATAATAATAATGTTGATAAAAACTGATAAGCTGATCAAATTGTTCCAATTTTTAATTATATTCTGTATATTCTAATAATAAGAACAACACTAATAATAATATTGTTATAATTATTTTAAATTCAACTGCTGTTTAAATAAAGAATGTATACATTTGAAAAATAGTTATTTAAATTTTTCACTTTTTTAAAGATTTTATTTATATTTTTACTTTTGGTACTTTGTTCTCATTTTTTTAATTATTATTTTGCAGGAAAATAATACTAGCAATACTATTAATACTGTAACAAAAATAAAAATAAAGTGAATATAGTTGAAAGAACTGCTATTATTATCACACATTGAGAAAATGATAGACAGATGTCACCGTTATCTGAAGTGGAGTATTGACATGGTATGGCAACAGTAATCATAAGAGGAAAAAGGAGTTTGGAGAAAGGGAAAGAGAGCAGAGAGATGTCTGAAAGAGTGCCCCCGCCCCCCCAAAAAAGAAGAAGAACCCAAGACAGATGGAGGATGGAGATACAGAGACAGACAGATGCAGAAATTAAAGCAAGGAGTAACAGAGTAAAAGAAAACTAGAAATCAAAAAGACCCTAATGAAAAAGCAGCTGAAACTAAGCTGGTTAAGACTTGTCGGTTTGCTGGTTTTAGAGAGGTTTGGGGCTGAGAGACCTTCATAAACCAGACATGACCAGAAAGTCAAGCCTGATTTCAGCTCTATTATTTAGCAGGGGTTAGAAAGAAAAAGTAGTAAAGAGAGGTCAGAGAAACAAAGACGTGTTGTTCATTGTCTGACAAAATGATGTTCCATTCGGTGGGCGAAAGATTAAAATATTTAGACACACATAAACAAACAGACTGTCTTTCCCTCCTCATTTTGTCTTGCTGCAGACTTTCACATCTTTCATGAGAGGATATGGCAACATTAGACGTGTGGGAGAAGCGAGAGGCCAGCGAGGTTAATGGAAACACACACACACACTTACAGCCGAGTCCTATGTGCCATTTACTCCGGCTCACGTGTCTCTGGGACTCTGACTCTGTCAAACTGAACCCACGGATCACACGTTTCTCCCTGCACAGGGCCGACTGTGTAAATAGTGTTAGTGCGAGTGTAAATGTAGTTTAATGACGGCCCTGCATCTGTGTGGGTGGGCTCGGGTTCGGAGAAAGCGCTTTTAGAGTGAGTACTTTAGACCATTACACTGCTCCAATCTGCTCCTTTCTTAATCGCTGTATTGATTCTCCATAAGAGCCTCCAAACTACCGATATCCAGGGCTGTAAACATGCCACGCGGCGGGAGCGTACATGTGATGAGGTAGGGGGTTCGCTTTGGATCAATGTGAGGGTCAGAGGTTAATGTTTTCAAACTACAGCTCGATAAAGGTGTGCTGGTTTGTCGTTTTTAGCCGATTGAGAGCGTAGGAGATTAACTGTGCCTGTGAAGTTGAAGTGTCTTTATTTACTCTGCCTTTTCATTTGTTTTGTCCTCCAGCAGCTGGTTCTATTATATTATATGGTTTAATTATATGAATCCATATTTAAGTCTTTTTGTATATTATCCCCAATGCCTCAGATGACTCTTTCTCTCTAAGGACAGAAACATGCAGATGTGTGCGCTGAGTTATGTGACCACAAAAAACCTTAGGAAAGTGATTGAGTTGCCTCCAAATATTTTTTGCTGTTAAACCAGGTGTTTAAAGATATTTTTTTACCTCTAACAAAAACATGTAAATTGTTTTACTAACTTGCTATTATTAATTAAACCTAATAACAGCAATAATAATAATAATTGTCATTATTATTTTAAATTCAACACTTGGCTTTGATGTTTTTGCTGCTGTTTAAAAAAAAAAAAAATCTATAAAATAGTTATTTAAAGTGTTTATTTATTTATTTATTTATTATTTTCACTTTTGGAGACCCAGGGTTATTATTGTTAAATAATTCTAAAATTAAATATATAAAAACATTTGCATGAACTGAAATAAAATATTTTAAGTGGTAGTTTTATTTTAACACTAAATTTATCATATTTTAATTTAGCTTAAATGTGCCATAGAATGGAAAACTGAATTGACCTTGGCATGGTTGAATAATAACAGTTCAGTACATGGACATAACATACTG
>JAUMHG010000226.1:26736-49455 GCA_032359395.1 Enteromius anoplus
TATATATAGTTTTTTCTATTACTTTTATTTTTTTATATATATATATTTTACGTTTTCTGGATGTGTGTATAGAGGGGTGTGGCGTCATAGAGGCAAGCAGCAAACACATTGCACTCACTCATCATATTAAAAGTCAGAAGTGATACGGAGGAATTGAATGAGAGGAGTGTGTGACTGAACGTGGATCAGAAGCGAAGGGGGAGAGGCGTTAATGCAGCGTTTTTGATCTTCATTTAATAATTGAATAATAATCTCCCTGGAGAAGTGACCTAGAACTGAAGAAATAAATTGATATTCATTTGGCATCTAAATACTGACACCTGCTGGTCAGTCGTTATTACTGCAGCAACCCGCCGAGTTTCACTCCATCCTCTCGGCGTCTACTGCTGTGACATTGACAAACGAGTACAGTGAAGAAGGGACCGCGGATAGGGTTTGAATTGTGACACTTGCACTGCAACTTTTCCAACCTGCGGTATGACACGTCCCGCGAGAGCTGCATGCATTCACTCGGCGCGAGCGCTCCTCGTTGTTTATATACGTTGCGTTACGCGCGTTTTCATCAGACTCCGTCTTGGAATGGCGAGACTCATTGTCAATACAGCTGCCCACTGGAGCGGTGTAACAATATATTACTACAGGTCCCAACACAGCCATCACTCGTGTCTCGCTTCTCCCTGCTCACCTTCATTTTATCTCACAGAGGCCCGAGGGAGCTTCCCCCGAAATGCAAATGTCTAACACAAGCTTGTACTGATTCTGCCTGAACTTCAGCCGAGGAAAGTGTATCTATAATCACGTGAAAACTTATTTTGTCCTCCTTTAACCTCGAAGGAAAATACCTGTTTGCGTGTATAATAATGTACAACTATTTCATGCTGTTTAATAATTACAGGCCTACTGTAAATCTTGTGCATCAGCTCCACTCGGATCACTGGATCATTTCCTCTTAGAGAGGTCACAGGGGCTGAGAGGAGATGTTTTTTGCTTTTCATTTCAGAAGAATGTGAAATCAACTGCACCTGACCTCTTGCCATTTTAAATCAGATGTGCTTGACTGGGTCCAAATGTGAGGGCAGTTCTAGTTGTTCTCACATTTGGCTTGGCTGTTGGAGAGAGCAAATGATTGTTCTCGGCTGGTGTCAAACTGTGTGTTTTCACTGGTCGTCTTAACACTTTGTGTAATTGAAGCATATTTTGCCACACTTTTGAAGGTAGCAGATAAAGTACAATATTTGGATGACAGCACTGCCCTGCAGTTTTATTGCTTATTAAAAATGTAATGATTGAAAAAAGTTTTCTTTTTCAATAATTAATATAAAGCTCAAATAAATATAAATAAATAAAAAAAATCTTAGGAAACTAATTAACTAAAACCAAAGTGACTAAAAGTACTACAACTGAAATAATAATATAAGCTATACATAAAATATCTATAATAAATAATAAAAAAAATGCACAAAATTAAAATAAATTCTAAAATAACATACTTTATTCAAATTTACTTATAAAAGAGGTGGAACTAAGCTATTTGTCAAAGATTCAAAAACATGTATAATAGTTAATATTTATTAAACTATTTTAAATACAACAACAATTGTTATATTTAAGTATTATAGTCTTTAGTAAATATTATAGTTTATATTTTGTTTTGTGTTGTTTTTATTCCTGTCCAGTTTTGGCCCAAGGAAAGAGAAAGTTAGAGTACAGCAGACTGTAAAGCTTGTCGTGTTTTTTTCAGCTGGAAAGATACCCCTGCAATATTTGAGCAATAGTTGACCATCTTTTTTTGTATTCCTTTGTGTCGTCAGACTTCGTAAGGAGGGCTACACGGTGCAGGTGAATGTCAATGACTATCTGGATATCTACTGTCCTCACTACAACAGCAGCCAGAGAGGTGTTGCCGAGCAGTACGTGCTCTACATGGTCAGTTATCGTGGTTACCGTACGTGTGACCCACAGCTGGGCTTCAAACGCTGGGAGTGTAACCGTCCCCACGCCCCGCACGCACCAATCAAATTCTCTGAAAAGTTCCAGCGCTACAGCGCCTTCTCGCTCGGCTACGAGTTCCACGTCGGGCAGGAGTATTATTATATCTGTGAGTATATAGTGTGCTTTACCTCAGCTAATCATACTACCAAGTCTATTGTGACAGCTCTGTATGTTTTTGTGTTACTGAATGAATCAAAGACAGCCTGTCCAGTACATATTCACCAAATATCTTTACTCTCAGAAATAAATGTACAAATGCTGTCACTGGGCCGGTACCTTTTCAAAAGGTACACTTTTGTAACTATTATGTTCAAATATGTACACTTTCAGTATTAATATGTACCTTTAAGGTACCAACATGTACCTTTTAAAAAGTTACCTCTCCAGTGACAGCTTTTTGTACCTTTATTTCTAAGAGTGTTGTTTTTTAAGTTCAGAATGATGAATCATTATTTTGCACTAATTTTTACAGTTAATCACATCATCTAAGAGTCATCGATAAAATATGAAAAAGGGCAACATCCTAGTACTATTTGTTGTATACTATTTTATAGCTTAATTATATTACTGTAAGTGCATTATGTTTAATAGTTAATATTATTAAGATAATATTATACGAAATGACAGGCTAGATACTGATATTTTTACTTATTTAACATTTGGCTGTGTTCTTTGGATGTACAATATTACAGTACTTTAAAGTATGACAGTTATGAAACCATTTTTGTGGTGATTGAGAGATGACTGACACTTTGCTTTTTTGTTTTAGCCACACCCACTCATCACCACGGCCGGAGCTGCCTGAGATTAAGAGTGTATGTCTGCTGCTCAACAGGTATCGACCTCTATCCATCCGTCTGTCCATCCATCCATCATTCCATCATGCATCCATCCATCAACTCATCATTTCATCCATCCATCCAACTCTTCTATTTTTCAGTCAATTGATCCACCTGTCAGCCCATTTATGAAGTGCACTCAGTCCGTGTTTCTTTAACTCTTCTATCTGTCTTTCTGAGAATTAAATCAATCTGTTTACGGAGAAAGCACTCTCTCCCTCTCCTTTCCCACTAGGTTTCACATTCTAATGTTGTTGTTTGGCACTACAGTGATTCCCAACTGAGAGTTACTTGAAAAGATTTTGATTTTGCTTTGTTAAACCTGCACTACCATTCAAACTCTTTTTTTCAGAAAGGATGCTTTGCATGCAGTAAGTGTTACAAAGGATTTCTATTTCAAAGAAATGTTCATATGTCCAAAAAATATTTAATCAGCACAGCTGTTTTCAACTTTGATCATTAAGTTAATGTTTCTTGAGCAGCAAAAAAGCATATTAGAATGAGTTCTGAATGACCATGTGCCACTTTTATTTTATATTATATTAAAATGGAAACAGTTCAATTCAAATAACTTTTCACAATGTTACTAATATAAAAATTAAATAAAAAAAACTTACAGATGGCACGTTTATTTGTGTTTTTTTTGTTTTGTTTGTGTTATAGTAAAAATGGCAGTTTATGTCTTAGCTGGTTGAAACGATATCAAACTCAATATACTCAAAAACACAGTAACACTTTACAGTAAGGTGCCATTTGTTAACATTTATTAATTAACATGAACAAACAATGAACACCACATTTATCATACTATTAATTTTTGTTAATGTTATTTAATAAAAATACAGTTGTTCATTGTTAGTTTTATGTTAGCTCACAGTTCATTAACTAACTAATGTTAAGAACCAAAAATTGAGATTTTAGTAATGCATTGGTAAATGATGAAATTAACATTAACTTTAATAAATGCTGAATGTGTTCATTCTTAGTTCACGTTAAGTAATGTAGTTAAATTGTAAAGTGTCACCAAAAACACACTTACATATATGAGGTGTTTGAAGTATTTAAACCAAAAAAATGGTTGGGAAACACTGCTATATCTTGCTCCTCTGTAATTTCTCCCCTCTCTCTCTTTCTCCCTCTTCTCTCTTGTTTCCAGGTGCTGTCAGGATTCATGTTCTCGCACAGTCAGTTTGCTGGCACTGAGTGTTATTTTAACCCCTCACCCTCTCTTTCTGTCAGTGCTCATGTTCATTAATAATATTCCAGTATGGGAGAGGCAGAAAGAGAGAGCATACTGTGTGCTGTCTTAACCTCTGCCCTCTCTCTCTGAGTCTCTGAGTTCTTGTGTCAAGTCGAATCTGTTAGTCCTGCTCAGTCAGGTCTGAACTCCAGTGCTTTGAGTTCAAAGGGCTGAAGCGGGGCTGATGTATTTATAAAGATGTGGAAAACTACATACTAATGAGCTGATGAGTTGAATCAGGTGTGTTAGATTAGAGAGATAAAATGTGCAGACACCTGAGACCTTTAAGAATGAGATTGAGAACCACTGAGCTTAAAAAGGATGAAACAAAACGTATATATATATTAATATTGTATATTTTTTCATAAATTTATATTGTATGCAAAGCAGATTTTTAAGACCCAAGCTGTTCTTGAATTTACAGTATGTTGCAAAGAATTAAATATTTATTTTTTCATTTATTTTAATCAGGGCCGGGACTCGATTAAAAAATATATATATAATTAATTAGAGGCTTTGTAATTAATGAATCAAAATTAATCACATTTTAATGGCATATAAATATTTGACCTGAGAACAGTGAGGTTTTTTCATATGGATTTTTAGTATACCATTGAATAATGACTGAATACATAAGCCTAAGCAACAAAATATTGTTTAGTTTTGTTCAGCCAAGTCCAACAGACCAATATTGTGCCGTGCGTGATTTCACTTTGAGCCGTATATACTACACACAGCCGTTGTTCAGTGACCAGCTGCGCTAAAGCGTGTTCATTATCAGCGTGGATTTGCGCAGCTCGTCAGTGAACAACGGCTCAATGTGAAATCACGCACCTGATGGCATTTACCGCTGATTACAGGACCGGCTTTACTGACAACACACGCAAACATATCGGCCGATCTGGATCGGTGCATCCCTACTTTCAAGTACATTCAGAACATTAGAAACGCTAGTTGGTGCTCCAGTATAATCGGTCCGCCGGGACTCATCCAGTGAGAAACGTTCCCGCTGTGCAAAAATAAGTGCGATTAAAATTTGTTAAAAAAAATGTATAAATTATTTTTGTGTCATTAATTAATCTTAATTAACGCGTTAAAGTCCGCCCCTAATTTTAATTTGATTTTACATTAAATTTTTTACAGCTAAAATGAATGACCGTCAAAAAATAACATAATCACAGTTATTCATGATTTTACATCAAAGTGTCAAAATAATTGGCAAAAACAATAAATGTGCAAAAAAATAAATAAATAACAATAAAATGTATTTAAACATAACTTTGATAGAAATTTCAGCTCAGATAGAAATCAGCTGTCAGAGAAGTAATTGACTAGTGGACCATTGTTTCGTGATTCATGTCCCATCTTTTAGCTGCATGTAGCCTAAACCGGGAACACTAACTACCCCGTCACGTTCTCACCGCTGCGTATGACCTAGAGGAGCTTACAAAAATAAATTCCCAAGTCCTTTGAGAGCATGTATGAGATCCTTCAGAGAGAGGGGAGAGAGTGTGTTCTGATTCTCCTTTCATGTCTTCCAGATTCTGATTCAGATGATGAGCCCCAGCCCACAGAGCCAGACTACACTCTAAGACCCAACATCAAAATCGATGACCTCGGTGAGTTACACACACAACAGACGGACCGCACTGACACTTATACATATGCATAAAAATCACTGACTAAGTTGACATTTACACCCAAGGTTTCTGTGGCATCCACACGCCTCTTTCCCAGCTACACAGCAAAGCTCATAAATCACGCGTGTGCGTTAGAGCATATTTATTGTTATAAATCAAATTGGGTAGCAACTTACAAAAGCCAAATCCGCTTTATGTGATTTGAATGTGTAATAAAAATGCATATGAGATCGACTCTAATTTGCTTTTCCCATGCACACCAAACAAACACAGCAGTTATCTGCTAACACACATCTGAGTGACACTAATGAAGCCACGAGCTAAGAGGCAAACGAAGCATGAGCTGCCTGGCTATAGTTAGCTTGATTAGCGCTGAGACTAGTGTTAGCGCTGATTAGCAGTGGCAGAACTAGCCCTCCAGTTCCCAACATTACAGTCACATCCTGCACTTCCTCATCCCCGCCGTAACCCGACTCAAGGACAGCGTCGACCGCACCATTTAAATGAGAAAAAAAGAAATTGATTTGACTTCAAGTGTTTTTAGGGAATAAAGAGGCATCGATCCGTTCGTGTTTTTTTCAAGCGTGTGTTTTGAGACAGATGGATGTGGATGTGTTTTGGGTCGTCTCTGGGTCGGAGCCACCCAACGATTTCCAATAACTGGAATCTGAGTAGCGGCTCTCTCCTGCTTGCGCCGATCGAGGGTTCAGTTTTCAAACAGGCCAGAGAGGGGAAGAGAACAACCGCAAGAGGCCAGCCGGGTCTCAGGAAGCCACACAGCACCATACATCTGTGTCCAATAGACAAAAGAAGCAGTCTCGTCCTTGCTCACTGCCGTCCCGTTAGTATTGACCAACTGTACACTAAACTTCCACAAACAAATCAAAAACCACCACAGGAAACTCTAGAATGCTTTTTAAAATAAGTGCTTAAACATTATTTTATTTTAGTCATTTAAATACAATTGGACTTTAAAGTCGCAACAAGCATAAATTCTCATTTGCAGGTTTCTTAATGTCAGTTCTGTAAATCTGCTGGAGCAGTTAGTCCCATTAATGGCAGTAAGTTTCACGCTACAGTCGGAATTCATGTTAGTCGCACAAACACGCAGGCAATCACAAATACAGATGCAATAAACACAAAGACAGCTTTTATTTGGCCTTTAGGGAGTAACACAGAGCAAGAAGATGGCTTTTTACAATAAAAACAAACCATTTCCTGTTTGTTTTAAGCAATATTGGTGAACAATGTGAACACCGCACATTTCTTTATTAAGCCTAAATTAGTTTTAATGTCACTATTGATGAGGATCTGTAAGGTCTTTGAATAATATTGGTACCTGAAGTATAGTTACACTTTAGCGCAGTCAGTATATCTTTAGCAGGATATTTAATGTGCATTAAGTACAAAATTAGTTGTTACAATTTAGCAGACTTGAAGTAGACACGTTTAGCAAAAGTACAATTGCAGTTTTTTTTTATTTTATGCATAAATATATATATGAATGTGTGTGTGTGTGTGTGTATGTATATATACAGTATATATAAATGAAAGAAACACCTTTCAAATATATTTAAATCTATGTATTTTCCACTAGAGTAATGAAAGCTATAAAAATCGCTTGGCACTTGCAATGCATTACCTTATGTTAACCATTTGAACCTTATTGTAAAGTATTACTGTGATATCCTATGCGATGAAAAGATCACTGTGCACTGTAATGTAAGATGTGACTTCCCATTCGGGTCATTAATAGGACAAACTTATCAAATTTCTCTGTAATCCATTCTTCAGTGGAGAAAAACAACTTAACACTTACATATGATTAGCTGATTAAGTCACATGACAAGGCTGTACTAATTACAGCAAAAGCTAGGAACATTTATTTGTGCAGGTCATGAGACTGTATCTGTGTATGTTGGCACAGAGTGTTGAATTGCAGCTCGTAAACACCATGTTCCAGAACATCCCACACAGCTTCTCTCTCCTGCCTGCCATCCAAGGACTCCTGTCAATAAAACATTCCTCAGCCACGATGATAATAATGCACTTTCTTTGCACAGTGTCTTTTAAACGATTAATCTGTAAGATATATTATTCAAAAGCAAAAATCTAAAATAAAGACTATTGAAAAATTTCCTTTAATTATCATTGAAATCCATTTTAGCTAATAAATCTTTGTATGGAGACCTTTAGGGAGTAATACAGAGCAAGAAGATGTGTGTGGTATTGTGCTCATACCATTCTCTTTAAAGGCTTTTTACAATAAAAACAAACCATTTCCTGTTTGTTTTAAGCAATATTGGTGAACAATGTGAACACCGCACATTTCTTTATTAAGCCTAAATTAGTTTTAATGTCACTATTGATGAGGATCTGTAAGGTCTTTGAATGATATTGGTACCTGAAGTATAGTTACACTTTAGCGCAGTCAGTATATCTTTAGCAGGACATTTAATGTGCATTAAGTACAAAATTAGTTGTTACAATTTAGCAGACTTGAAGTAGACACGTTTAGTATACTCAGTATACACTGTACAGTAAACTGATATTTCTAACTGACACGCTAGATAGAAATAAACCACTTAAAACCAGCAGTACTGTATATGAACATAATATCTTTTTTTTTTTATATTTACATGCATGTGTTCGTATTTATATATATATATATATACATAAGAAAAATGCACAGAAGACACACACATTATTTAAACAAGAACTTATTTGGATGCAATTAATCATTTAACAGCACTTTTTTTTTTTTGAATAAAACATTACAGAAAAAAAACAATACTAAACTCATTGCTAAATACAGTCATAATAAATATGTCAGTGATAAATGGAAAATTAGCACCCCAGACGTGTCTGGAACAACTGTCACATCTTTTGTCTGTGTTTAACAACATCATATTATTCTGTCAAAACACGCAGACATACAGTGTGCGTGTCTGGAGATGTTTGTGGCAGCCAATCTGCGTCACACACTATTCCTTGTGACCTGTAAGTGAAGACGTGTGTTTATGAACTTGTCTGTCACAGCGTCCGTGAACTGGAAGACACCTGCTCACAGTCGCAGACACCGACAAACCAGTCTTGTTAGCTATCATCTGTCTCCTTTGATGATGTAACAGAATTCCATAGATTATTCGGGCACATCGGACACTCCTCTTGTCATGATAATAGTTACATTTTAGCTTGCTGTGTTCACAATGAAACCTGTCTACAGCTACACACAGACACCTTCAGTACATACCTGCCTGAGTCACTGCATTTTATTTATAACTCCTTCCCTTAGGCCTCAGCTGGTCAGAGGGTATGCCTTAGTGAGTCACGCAACATTAGTGTCTAGACCTTGTCTCTTAATTTTGTTCCGTCTGTCTCTTTCCAGATGACTACGATAATCCCGAGGTCCCAAAATTGGAGAAGAGCATCAGCGGTAGCAGTCCATCCAGAGATCGCCTCCTCCTAACCGTGGCATCACTTTTCCTCATCGCCCTTTCGGTCTCCTAGCATCCACCTCCTAAACGTCGTATACCAACGAGGCCTTGTGGGGGAAAAGGAAGGGTCCAGGGCCAATAAGTTTGCAGATAAAGACTAGGAAAGCAATGGGAAATGGAACACTTGATGCTGCAGCAGCTTACAGAGTGTCAAGCACCAGCCCACAATTCAACAGTGGTTTCCATGTCTTTTAACAGCGACACACTTTGCGTGTCACGCAAACAATACTAACACACCATAATAAGAACTGTGCCATTTCAGTTACAATAGTGCGGATTGTTTGTTTGTGAACGTGTGTGGCGTGTTTATGTGTTTGTGAGGCGCCTTCGGTGCTCGGGGGCGGAGCGGATCTTTACTTCGGTCTGAAGGTTTGATGGCTCCATTATCTGTGAATTGGGAGGTTAAAAGTTTAAAAGCGTCTCGGATTCTGTTTGATGAGAACTGAAATGAAACCATCGAGGAGTTCGGGTTACCTCGAACTCAGAACAAAAAAAAACAGAAGCGCCGTTTAATCCAATTCCTAAAGTATTTGTTTCTCTCTGTGTGTTTCTGTTGCCAGAGAGACGTACAAATCGCTGGATGATCGTGTAATTGCTGTCAGGGATGAACAGCAATATTCATTTGATGGGTTTAAACAAGTCTGTAATAGAGGGCGATCTCACAGATTCGAAATCAACTCATTTTGGACTTTTCTATTGACGAGGCGACAATTTAGAAAGCGTTAAAATCCAATTACGGCTGATTCTTATTTGAACTTATTGTGGTCGCACTTGAAAGCAAGGACCGATGCGGTTGTTCTGTGATGCAGAAAATTGAGACAGAAGTGATTTTGCACGAAAGCCAACACAAACACATTAAACACATTGAAACAAACAGAAGCCAAATAGCTTTTTTGTTGGTTTTTTTTTCTTCTCCTTTTGATAAAGGTGCTTGAGTGTGTGAGTGAGCGCAAGCATGTGTGTGTGTGTGTATTAGCTCAGTGATGCTGGAAAAATCTGCTGTAGACTTTATGGACTTCAACCGGAGGTGGACACCTTCACAGACACTGTACATAAAACACTTGCATTTATTTATGTGTGGACATTATGGACGACCTCCGCTCATTTTTTTCAGACCACGCTGATTCCTGCTGGATTCAGAAGAACTCCAAACCAGCTGTGGTTGGTTCGTTCCTGATCGAACCGGCTCCACTTATCGCTGTTTGGTACTTGACTTATTTCGAAGGTGATCAGCAAGACCAAATGGAAATTGTGGGGTCTGGTGGTTATAATCCGTTTCTACGGCAACAGTTATTCAGCTATACACACACCTATAAGCACTAGAGTCCAGCAGGAAATCAGAACAACACATAAGAAAAGAAATAACAGCAATTACTGACAACGGTTCTGGCGACACTTTTCCAAGAGTAATACAAGCAAACAAATGCTTCGAGGCAGGTAGTTATTGCATTCTTGCAAGCTTTTCAAGAGCTAAACGGCAGCGTATGCATCAATCATTTTACAACAAGGTTCAAAATTAAGGTTCTAACTCTTTTAGACTAGCACCTTATCACAATGGCAACGACATCATATCATGGCTCATGATGAGAGGAGCAGCCAGCGCCGCTTTTCGCCCTAGAGACAAGCAAATACTGCTTAAACTAGCGATGGCATGTGGTTTAGGAAAAATGATGTGTGGTAGAAGTTTTCTAATGTAGAATCATAATGGACACCTTCTCTCACACCTACAGGCTGTCTTTAACATATTGATAAAGCCGTTCTATTGTATCATTCCGCTTTGCTCGGAAAATCAGTTTATGTGGAACATTACGTCTGCTTTATATTCCATTGCTACGGCTTCAGACAAAGCAACTTCAGAACACTAATTTAAATGCTCGGAATGGTACTTTACAGACTTGAATCTACGTTTAATTTGTTTCATGTGGTCATTTCGAGGCATCGGGTTGGGAATAAGTAGGTTTTTGTGGTTTTTCGGGAGTTTGTTTTCCTGATGGAATAATGTAATATTTCAGAAGAGTCGATCAGGCAAAGTATCAGTCTTCAAATGTTGCACTTACAAAAACTTGGACACGAGAATTGTGTGTGTGTGTGAGTGTTAGAGACTGCAATTGTTAAAAGTTGACATTTGTCTTAAAACTAGCCTAAATAACCTTTTAGTTTGTGCGTGTGTGTGAGGGAGTATGAAAGAATGAGACATCAAAAGGTAATAAAGAGAAAGGACGGTGTGAATGTGTGTATTTATGCGAGTTGTTTTCCATTGTTTAGTCTAGGCATTTTCTGTGTGAGTGGGTGCGGGTCAAAGAAACTGTATTGTTTTGAAGGAAACAACAGAAGCATTTATTAGCGTTGGAAACAACCGATTACAATCATGTTTACCTTCAACTGGAATGAATTTAAAGAACTTGAAAAAAGAAACTGTAAACTGAACAAACCATAACAAAGCTTATAACAATAATAATCATGATACACAACACTAAGCCTTTGATTCATATTTGTTACAGACACAACAAGATGTTATATGAACTCATATGTTTGAGTATTGAAATGTCCTTCTGAATTTGATCAGTCAGTGGAAACCAAAGGACTAAATCTAATAAGAGTACACAAACATCATCTCCCCCTCACTCTGACTTCCCATCTCCTCATAAATGTAGTTTCAGGTTCCCCTCCGCTGTCATCAAAAACAAGCCATACTTTTTCAATCTCGCAATCTCTTGTATTTTGCACACTCCATCATCTCTTTCAAATCTATTATCATAGCCTCAGTTATCTCTGCACAGTGTGTAAGAAGCAAGGAGCACAAAGATGAAAGAATTACTATCAGAGGCCGACCTGATGCTGGAACCATCTTATCTAATCACTTCTGCATGAAATATTTCTACATATCAAACAACATCGCGGGACTTGGGATGTCACTTTTTAAAACCGATCCCATCGGAGCAGTCTGCCATGGAAAAAAGGAATATGCCTTTTCTCCCTTAAAACTTTTACCAAAAAAATATAGTTACATTTATATATATATATATATATATATATATATATGTGTGTATATGGCTGTCAGTACAATCAAATAATTGCAATTATTCTCATTTTAGACTTTTTTTAGACTCTCAAATTTTCTGCTAATCCCTAGCCTGCCCCTCCGTTGTTAGGTCCCTGGAGATCCCAGACTCCAGTTTATACACTTAGGCTGTTTTTCAACAGGTCTGTGGATGCTTATGCTTCAGGTGTAATTACAATGGGTGAATAAAATCATTATGAAAGAGAGGGAGAGAGAAGAAGAACAAGAACAGTATATGACAGGCATTTGTAATGATCCATATTTATTTTGTAAAGGTAAGAACTGACGAACTAGCAAAAGGTCAAAGACTAAGTAGCAGTAGCCAATAGGCCTGTATCTTATTGTATGTGTTCACTAGACACAATACCATCAATTAATTAATAGTTTTTCAATACCATATTCAACAGTATAGGCCTACTCCAAAAGGGTACACCATGAGTTATAAAGTTCTAATTGTTCTGATTTTGAGAATAAGCTATGACAAAGGAACCAAGCATCAACGTTGCAATTTAATCACTTTCAAGAATATTTTTTTTGTGATAAATAAAATAAATAAAAAACAGACAAAAAATCATTCGTTTTAAAAAGCGCGCGAAAGCAACTATGGTCCGTTGGTGTGGATGTTAATCTGTCACGATCTATATCGATTCTGCCGCGAACGATCCTTAACTGTAATAGTTGTTGAGGACAACGAGGCAGAACAGATGATGCTGGATTAAGTTACACTCATTTGATTTTTCTCATCTTATTAGAGTGGCGCTTTAGCGCGACGTGTCGAGACAAAAACTCGTACATGACTGACGTTGCGTTAATTACTCTGAGGCTCGGCTCGTGAGTAAACCGTCTGAACACACTACAACAATAACGGCGATTGATCCCCCCTCCCAGACACCCGCTGCTTTCTGCTACCGGCCACACAGAGCAGACGCTGACTTCATCTGCTGTGGGAAAAGCAACAAAGACGCCTCGTTAAATTACATGATGGAGCTAATGAGTAAAATCTCCCGTGTTAAACAAAGCAGAGCAGTATAATGCTGTAGACAGACCCAGCACCTGAACATCTGTATGTGGTGTGATTGTTAGTTTGCAGTGGTTGCAAAGTTTCCTCCAAAAGACCGTCATTTAGGAAATCTGTTAACACTGTCATTAATGTCTATAGAGGTCATCTCTTGTGTAGGATCTTACTGAAGTAGCCCTAACCATTTCTGCTGTCATGCTATATAACCCCACACCAAATACCCATTTCCATATGTCATGTACACCAAATAAAAAAATGAAAACTAGTGGCATTGACATGCAAAAATGTAATTTGGCTTATATATGACACGCAGATGTTTGGCATAATACGCAGTTTTTCCGTACATATGATACGAGATTTGTAGGCGTGCATATAATACGCCGTTTTCGAGTACATATAATATGCATATAGGCCTACTCCACAACCCTCGCGTAGCGTTAACGTCAGAGTTCATTCTTGCATATGAGTACCACAAAAATATTTCTTCTGACCATCATAACAATTTTGAAGAACGTAAGAGTATATTTTGTCCAGAAACTGAAACTCAAAGGGTTTCAATGTGTTGTTTTGTTATACAGAAGAACAACTCGAGGGTTTCTGATCATGCACTGAGCTTTGGTTGTTTATTATGGTTAGGTAATTTAATCAGCAGGGCAGGAGTGAGAACAGCAAGATCGCTGTGTTCTACCGCACCACACACACACACACACACACACAGAGACACAAACATTTTTTTATTTGTTTGGCCATCTTTTGATCACAGGCCTCAAAAAAGCAAATTTAGAGACCCAGATGTTGGTTGCAGTTAAACTTTGCGGTCACCAGGTGTCTCTGTTTTGTCTTTTGTACATTCAAACAAAAACTGAAGATAGTTTTTCCTAATCCATAAACGGATTCCACTGTGTCTGTTGTATAAGAGGGGGTGTAGGAGTCTGGGATTATACAGTCTGGATTGAGCCTAGTAGGGTATGATATAATCTCCATGTGAAACAAGCAAAGTGGTGGTTTAACACAGACACATGTTTTCACATTATGATCCAGGTGCATCAGTATTTTTAGCTTTCATTGGCAGTTGTTCTGTATAGACCTAATGCGTCAGAGAAACAAGTGTGATGCCATCGTTAGAATTTTGTCTTTAGACTTCTGTTTTTGTGGTTGCTCTACAGTTGAAGATTAATTATCTGGTGAAGTTATTTACTTACTGTAGGGTCAACAAAAATGAGAATTGTATTCATAAATCTGTGTGTAAAAATATACATGAGAGATGAGAGAAGACAATGAACACAGTGCTTCTATATGGCTGACTTGAGTCAGTTCTTAAAGATTCCATTCACATGTTCTCGCAAGATTTTCCCTGACATTGCCTGTTAAATAAACGTTTTATTCACTGAACAGAAAAAGTTGTTTAAAGTGCCCCCAGTATGGATTTAAAAAAATGATCTTTCATGCAGTGTATAAGATAGCTTTATGTGAATGTCTCTCAAACACTGCAAAGTTTGTAAAGCTAAAAATGCATCATCAATAAAGTTAACGTTTCCAGTGAAAGAGTTGACTCTTAAACTACTAAAACGAGTCGTTTTACATTCCAATCCCATTTCCGCAAAGTTAATACTTAATAAGATAATATGCACAATACCCACCTATATTCTACATTAACACCCGACAAAAAACATCCCTTAAATGCCGTAGCTCATTCATGTGGATAGCGTAATTTTGTGAAGTCCCTGTGTTCTTTGCTGTGAAAGTGAATTTGCTTTATTTTCACTTTCAAAATATTGGGCTGTGGAGAATCGGTGGTTAAAATTACTACAATGTCACAGCAGGATAATCCCAACATTTTGCTGTTTTCCCATAATTTCACTGTTGACTGACTGCTTCCCCAATCTCTGCGAGTTCAGCACAAAAGTTGCAAACCGTTTGTCTGGTGGGCCATTGCCCTTTTTTTGGACCGGCTTGCTTTAGCGATTCACGGCCTGTTTGTATGTTCCTGTAATGTTTTGTCAAGGGGGTATTATTAATAAGCCGTATTCCAGTACTGGTGATGGGGAATTTATTTTTTCTGATGTGCACTGTGCAATAAAGCGGACAGACTCAAGCAGGTAAAAGTCAATACAGTATTTATTTAACAGGTTAAAGTGAAACAAAGGTAAGCAAACTCAAATTCATCCAATTCTGGGAAGAAAATCAAACTAACAAAGTCTTTAGTCCTTTTTGCAGGAATTCGCTGAGGAGGAACAGACAAGCGATCACAGCCACACACCACATAAGCCAAAGGAGCTGGAATAGACGAGATCGTGGGAATCGGAGCAGATCTGGAGAATCACAGAGACTTCTGTTTGGAAACAGGTAAGGAGCAGGTAAGTACAGATGCATGGAAAAGGTCCACTTACAGTACGTAGAACAAGCTCATACAGAGAGTGAACGGTGGTGTGTGGTTATATGTGGTGCATGATGAGGCTGATGAGTGCAATCAGGTGAGGGATCCAGGTGAGCATAATCAGAACTCAGGGGACTGTGATAGCTGCCTGTCTGTGAGGGTGGAGCCTGGTGTGGATGTTACACACTGTACACAGTAGACCAATTACAGCAGACTGCGGTTATCTAACCAATCAGAGCGGAGTATCTTTATACAAGGGAGGAGTTTGGAAAGATGAGTCTTTGAACAGATCATTTGATATTTGTTGAGAAATAACTTAAAGTGAAATGCATAAGAAAATGAAAGGGTTTTGTTTGATCTTGCATGCATGCAGCCTGTTGTTGGGGACTTCCAAAACAGCATAGGGGCACTTTAAAATGAAAAAAAAAAGCTAGAAGTTAGATTCATGAAACAAGGTTATTTAGCATGAAAGCGCAATTCCAATAAAGCACCCATGGCAGCGGTGAGTTCTGCAGGTAATTTACTGACAATGCTCAAATTAAAGAACATTCATGCAGCATAATGACCAACGCAACCTACAAAGAACAGCACAAATTAGCATAAGACTCCAAACAGAGCAAATTAAAAATGTCATGGCTTGGCAAACCAAATGTTCAATATTCTATCACACGCTCTCTGTTCTCTGTGGTGCCTTGGTAAATCATAATGCATGATTCATTTAAATACTTTCCTTCCATAAAATGTGCTTCTAAGGCACGCTCCTACAAATGCATATGCAATGAGGTCAGCCACGAAAATTATGTTGTCCATGCCTTTTTTATTGCTAGTTTGTGTCAGGTATTTGGTAAAAATACGTTACTGAAATTGCGTTTGCAAACACAAATGCTTAAAATCTGCCAAAAGAAACACATTTATGGTTTTTATGGAACTTTAAAGAATTCTGAATAAAACTGTTCAACTCAGTGAGTTATTATCAGTGAGCAGTGACTTGATTTGTATTCGTTTTGTTTGAATTAATATTGTATTAAGAGGAGTTTGTTTGTGTGGAGATCTAACTCTAGCAAAGAGGACAGTTAAAAAGACCATGTATCTGTATCCTTTTTTAAATTTCGACTTGATACTCCCTGATCTTTGCTGAACTTTCGGAGGAAGCCTCTCCACCCACTTCCTATTGCTCAGTGCTGTAACTGTTGGCTTCCGTGCTACCAGGATTGCCTTGGTTTCCGGCTTGACTCAGTGAAACGAGGGGAATCTGTTATGAGAATTTAAAGTGTGTGAATAAAGCCCAC
This sequence comes from Enteromius anoplus, assembly GCA_032359395.1. NCBI lineage: Eukaryota > Metazoa > Chordata > Actinopteri > Cypriniformes > Cyprinidae > Enteromius > Enteromius anoplus. The sequence goes on from JAUMHG010000226.1 coordinate 43,690, forward strand.
CCACTCACCCCATATGGCCCAATCAGAAATAATCTCCCAGTGTTACTATGTTAGCATAAATTAGCATCCATTAGCATACCCGGAATGATTAGTCATGGAGGCGACATGCTGCGCGCGACTTAAAATACTTCTCAGGAAAGCGATTATTTGATTCACCTCAAAGCAGAATGATTCCCACATACTCATTAGCGCCTTCAGTAGCCTCATTACTCTGTGTAAGCGCTTCCCCGAAAGCCCAAATCGTGCCATTTTTCACACCGAGAATTAACCTTGCCTTCGCACCCTGCTCTAGATGATTTTGTTTTCCTCTGTAATTTTCAAAAATGACCGTAAACACTAGACAGTGAGTGTGTCATTACTGGAGAGAGATGAGATTAGCGGTGTAAAGCTTGGCACTGGCAGAAGAGGGAGTGAAGTGGGGAAAAACCAAAGAGCTAATCCAGCACTAATGATATTAATAACTGTCCAATCGCATTCATCGCTTGTGGCCACTTCATATTTCGGGGCGACATCATCACCATTCTTGTCCCCTCTATTGCGGTCTAAATGCGGCGAGCATTTGAGCTGTCAGTCATCTGGCCGGTCTATATACAGAAAAGAGTGTTTCATTAGTCAGTGTGTATCGAGGCAAAAATTACTGAAATGTTTCGCCTTGCCAACTGCCGAGAAGTTTTGTCACCCTCAGATTTGCCTCCTTTTCTGTTTTTAACCCTCTAGGCATCTCATCTCCCACTCTCTCTTCGCCCTCCCCTCTCTCTTTATGCATAATCCATTTTTTAAGGCTGCATCCATACAGCTCTCAAAAGATGGATGTTATATATAGACACACTGGTGCTATCGAACCTCATAGTGAGCCCTCATTTACACAGCCTTCAGAGAACAGATAACCTTAATTAAATATAATTAGGACCACTTTAATGACAGCATGGGTTCGAGCAATTGAACATTTAAACATTAATTAAATTAGTTATTTAATTTTATGCACTGTATTTAAATAGATTTAGTGTATGTAGTGAATAAAATACAGTGGCGCGGTATATGAAGCTTAAGCATTAGCACATTATGCAAGCACAAATACTCTCCTCAGGCTGAACAAGACTAATACCTAGACCACTAATGGGCCAAAATCAGTCCTCTGAGAAATATATTTATGGCATTTCCAATCATGCAAGGTTTTACTGTTATAACTGGAAAGCAGTGCGTAATAATTTATAAACATTTAATATTCTTTTGCATATTTTCAGGATCTAGCTTAAAACAGAAATAATTAAATCTGCTCTTTTCTTTTTGTGTGTAAACGTAAAAAACAGAGAAATGTTGATTAATATAAAATTAAATATGGGTTATACATACAGTAAATGGATAAATGCTCTTGATACTCATCTGCTGTTATTTCTGTAGTTGGAAAAAAACAATTACATCTGAGCAACATCCTCAAATTTAATGTATTTTTAGTTTGACACAAGGTTTCAAGTGAGCTTTATGGTACTAGCACTTTGCCAGTTTTAGAATCTTGGATTCGTTTAATAAAATTTGGAAACTGGCATCTGTTCTGTAGCCAACATTCATTGTGATTCTGACAAAAATAATCCTTTAGGAGTTATTAGATGAGACACTAAAGCCAGCCATGTTCAATAATTCTCATGAAATGCTGTTTACATTTGTAAGTCGCTTTGGATCGGTTGGTCTTCAGCTCTTGGGTCACTGTGTTGGGTTGCTATGGATTATTTGTAACTATGGCCAGACCTTGTCCTTACGTCACCATCTATACAAGAATGCACACTAATAAATAAACTCAAACATTGTCCTTTATGTACTATTAAATCCATAAGAGGTATGAAATACAACATACACTCTGGAGAATAGTTGTATCACTCCCTTTGTTTTCCTGTGAATGTATGTGGACACTAAGCTGCAGTGTATGTGTTAGATATGTTACATGTGCAGCTGGATTGAGGCAATGATGTCATCAAGGTGATGGAGACAGGGGTGGAATAAAAATCCACCTGAGCTCTTAAGACTTTCAACTAATTGTTTTGCTTAATTGTATTATCATCCTATGACTGGACGATAACAGCAGCAGTCCTTAATGTCACCCTTCGTGAGTGACCATATAACAAATTACGAAACCTAATTAGACCTACACTCACTATTGTAGTATTATACAAATTTGTAAGCAAACATATATACTTATTATTTATGAAAGATTTATATAAATGTAATATTATATGTTATTTGAAAACATTACATTATAATGTTACATTATACACATTATAATTATATAATACACTTGTAAATTATGAGTATTGTTTAAATGTTTGGGGTTAGTAAGTTATTAGGAATATTTTTAAATATCTTTAAGTTTTAAGTCTTTTATTCCAAAAAATATTGTAAAACTAATATTGAGAAATATTACAATTTGATACAAATTTTCCATTTTTGTGTTTTCCATTTTAATTTTAATATTTTATTATAAGCCTCTCTCATGAAAGTGCACATACGCCAAGTAAAAACATTTTGATACGCAAAAATGAACTTTGGCGAGTTTTTGCGCGATGGGCGGGATTCAATTTTGGGGTATGCATATCATATGTATGCAAAGAATGTATATTATATGCTCACCAACAAATTTTTATCATGCACACGAAAACTGTGTATTATACACAAACATATAGACACCAAAGTCTATAAAAGTCTACAAAAATAGATTTTACCTTTCAATATCACAAGTTTTCATTTTTATTTGGCTTACTATTTGAATGCATTGTTAATGAGACCAGGCTCTTTCATTATGTGATCGCAACTGCAGTAATTACTTTGTTCTTAATGTCACATGATTCTCACTTTATTAAAAACCCATCTTTAATGATAAATCTGTTAGCTAAATTTGTAGCGCATTGGTCTGAATCTTATATACAGCATTTAACCCCCACACACATACAGAGCGTGTGGACACATAGACAGCTTCAGAAGGGTTCAGGTTGGATTTTATAATGACTTTTCCAATTTAGCACCGCATGTCTAAATCCCTACAAGGTGTATTAAACATTTCTGTGTCACGTTATCCTATTAAAAAGATTTCCTTGTGGCAGGTAAGACTCAGTACTCTTGAGGAATCCTCTCAAGATTCAAGACTAACCAAATCCACTAACCTTCAGCTTAACAATAGAGACAGTTTATCCCAGGCCTTAAACCACTAAAGCTAAAACAGCCAGAGATCTGTGTCAGTTTGGATCAATATTCCTGCTTGAATCATAATAGCATTACAGTCCCAGTACATGTTTGCAGTATACGTTTGACTGGTCAGACAACCTTTGTCCTGCAGGCAAATCTCAATGACGTGGCTATTGCGTTATACTGAGGTCATTTTAGTTTGGCAGAGACAAATGTGACCCCTAATTATGTGATACAGGTCAAGAGGTCAAAACTCCTGAGAGCAATAAATTGATCAAAAGTGACAGTAAAGAATTTCAGTTTCAAATGAATGATTTTTTCTTTTAACTTTCTACTTATCAGTAGAAAACTGTTTTCAAAACTATTATTTATTTATTTCATTACATTAATTCACTGAGCAGCACATTGCAATTTTTTATGAAGGAATTTTTTATTACTGAATGCCGCATTAATGCAAATGTGTATCATATATATTGTAAAACCACTGTTTTAATGTATCTCAAAAAAAGAAAGCCTTTATTTATATTGTGAGAACAATTTACAATAGTATTGTACATATGATCAAATACAGCCATGGTGACATCTTTCATGAATATGATGTATGTAGTGTATTATTAAGAATTGATGGTTGCTCAGTTTGAAGCATATTAAAGTGCATTGTATTGTATCCATTTACAATGAAACCAAAAATGCATGGCACTTTAATTTTACAACATTCTTTCCATTTACAGTATGTGAATGCTAAAAACACGTGGCGTGTAAAATCATGTATGTCTTGTTATTTTACCACCACAGATTATTTATAATCATGGCCACTCATGCTTGGGACAAAATCACTTAATACAATAGTTTTAGGTGTGTTTCTCTGTTAAAAGTAATCCTGTCAACATGCATTACAACTCTCCTATCGAGAAAACAATAGTGTGCGTCAGCATCTTGGAATCCTGCCGAAGATGGATCCACTGATTCAGAGTCTCGGTCCTACTGTCGACATAGGATTCATAGCACGTTTCAAAAGTTACTAGCTTAAAAGCTACAGTCGATATCAGTTGTATCATCTCAAGTTTCAGTAATGAGTGTTATAATATTCATTCGTAAGTCCCTAAGGCAGCTGCTGCAGCTTCATGGACAGATTTGTGAATCTATCAGCACTGAAACACATCCTCTGATTAGTGTTCAGGATGGTGAACATATTTCTTCTCCTCCCTGACAGTTTTTCAACAGGTCTCTCTTCACTTTAAACGACGCATTGTGGCCATCTGGAAATAATTACACAGTCTATTATTCAGATCTGCGAGATTGCTGCAGATTCCAACAGAAGACCACAATAAATATCCAACTGCGCCCTCTCTTCTCCTGATTTCCCCTTTCTTCAGAATGACGCACACGTTCAAAATTGCACTTTTTCTTGGACTAAAAAAGAACACGTGAACAGTGATCGCCGAGGTTTTGGGGGGCTAAAGGTTATTTTTCATCACAATGTTTCTTCGGGTCAGTTCGGGATGAATGCGATGCCCTGGCTTCGCTGAAAATAAAAGACTCCATTACACAACCATTAAAGCCCCGTAACAAAAACAACTTACTGAAGTCCAGATTTAAAGCTGGCACGTCTCTTGTGTCTCTTTTACACGGCGAGTGTTCTTGTGTATTTATACACTTTGAGTCAATCACTTACTCCAAACAGCAATTCCCGGTTAATTCATTTAGTAAACTCCATTATGTTAAGATTTGCCCCGTAATCTCCAAAAGGTCACTAAATCAGCTCAGTGAAGTGGTCAGTGTGTCCTTATGTGACACTGAATGACCAGTGCAGATGCAGGGTTGTACGATTGGGGGCAAATGAGGTCAGCATGAGCCAACACAAACCGATGTGACCTTGTGAAGGGTTTTGCAAGGAGATTTTAAGATTTGGGCATTTTTATGGACAGACTGTCAATCCCTGTGGCCGCAAACTCAACACTGATGACTTTCAGCTCTGAATTGGAGTCTTGTCCCCTGATGACCCTTAATTAAGCACTGACTGAACCTGATCCTTCACGTTAGTAAACACGACCGCCAGTGCTCAAATCCAGCCTAGTGGGCGTGAATTAAGAGTCTGTTTACTTTGCTTCTGAGTCATTTAAGGACAGCACAAGAACACTAAATGCGTTGTCTCACACCTACAAACAAATTAGCTGTAGATTAGAAAAGCAATTAATTCACCAAACCTAATTTCTGTGAATTAAGGAAAGCAAGAGATTAATAGTGTTAATTAATTGTTTTATTCTAATAATTTTTTTAATCAAATCTGCATAGTTTTTTGTTTTTATTATAATAATAATAATACAAAATGTATACACTACTGTTCAAAATTTTGGTTTATTGATTTATTGCATTATTTTTAGTCCAAATGTTTCATCTGAAATTGTTGCACTTTAAAAAAGAAATACATAAAAACTAAATAAATAATTTTAAAAAGAATGACAAACACAAACACCAAAAAAAGATACATTTTCAGACTCTGTGTAAAGTATCAAACAGTTCCTGTTATTGTCCATGTTTAAGTATGCTGCTTAATATTATTTTTTTCACAGGGCTTTGATGAATTAAAAG
>JAUMHG010000227.1:0-13771 GCA_032359395.1 Enteromius anoplus
CTTTTGAACGGCTCTTTGAAAGGAATGGATCGCCAAGATTCGGATCCCCTCAAAGAGCCATAAATCCCATCACTACACATGCACCATCCAGAAATCAATTTAGCTGCAGCACAAAAAACAACCCATTGTCCATCTATAGTTTTTTCTCTTAATGAAACATTGGCTTTTAAGAGTTTAAGAGTTTTTTTTAGTTCACTCAATTTTGGCAGAATGTAGCCAAAATGTAGCATTCTAAATTAATTAATTCAATCTACCAGCTGTGTGTCGCAGCAGGCTAAACAGGAAGTGTAAGAGTGTTGGCCAACATCATTGGGTGTAGGGGAAATGCAGGGTCTCCACTCATGTTTTACAGGCCTATATCTCGGTTTGTTTATTTCCCAAATCCCTCACCACAGAATGCGGTTTGTCTCCTTACTGATGCTCCACCTGCATAAAGGAACGTCAGAAATGCTGCTTCAACTTTGTTTTTAAAGCGTATCTTCTGAATTGAGTAGTCATTGCAAACACTTACATGTTCTGAGTCTCTTCGTCTTTAGCTGTCTGTCTATTTTTTTACTGCTTTTCAGTACTTATTCCAGAGTGGCTCCAACTCAAGTTATCAATCTCTTCACTTTGTCTGGCTCATAAACTCTGGTAAATATGTCACACCGGTAGAAAAAGTGAACATGTCCTTGCTTTTTCAATAAATCTAGAGCATTTTATGTGAAACTTTATAGTGAATGCATGTCCTCAATGTCCTAGTCAAATGTAACTGGAGTTTGGACTGGCTTTTGGATTCTGCACTGGGCGGCCTTCCCGTGGGGTGCTGTTTACGACAGAGGTTTTTCTAGTTGCGTCCAAAGCAGATGAAGCACTGATTTCCCTCGCTGGAGTCCATCTGGACTCTCTAGCCCTGTGATGGGTAGAGGATGAAGCTGGAGTGAGCTCTCCCTTGTCCTCAGCCCGGGCATCCAGCTGCCTTCATCTGGGCTGCATGGAGGTCGTCCAGAGTATGCCAGGCCAGGGAGTCCAGTACTCCCAATGTCCTCACCTTCTAAACCCATCAGACTGCTGTCTTTCAACTCAACCGTGACCATAGTTCCTATTTAGTGTTTTCACTTTTGCACTTGGTAGTAGATAGTCAAGTTCATTGTCCCCCGTCGCGCAGCACTGAAATGTTGGAAAATGTTCCAAATTGCAGCAAGTTCACAAAAAATCAAATACTTCAACAGTATTTATTCAGTATTTATTCAGAATTTGTGAGTCTTCATGAAACATTAATGTAAAGGACCTGCTCATAAAACCTAATAACCGCTCTAAATTAATCATTCTGTCAATTCTTTAGACTCTTGAGTGTTGATTTCAATGGACCAGCTCATATTGGCTCAGTAACTGCTCTGACCAATCCGTTCAGCATTTAGCAAATTACTCTTTTAGTGAATGGGATGCGATTGGTTTGTAATGTGCTTACGTATGAGAAATGGTTTTCAGGTTTGGGGTTGATGGAGCATGCAACATGTATGTATCTTTATGGATATTGCATAAATGGGGTTTGTGCTGCTCTCATTCATTCTTACACTATCCTAGGCTATAGAGTAGTGGTTGCCAACTATCTGAAGCCCCCTCAACACTGCCCATTTTGTGTGTCTCATCAATTAACCATACCCGATTCAGACCATCAACTCATTAGTAGAGATTCCAAGACCTGAAATGAATGTGTCAGTCTGTGTTAAGAGGGCTTCAGGAACTTGGTTGGGAACTACTGCTATAGAGACTTGTATATACTTGTCTCTTGTTCTGACAGAGCACACTTTCAAACCCCAGCAACAACAGAGCATGGGGCACTCACTCGCTCATCTCCGTTTCACAGGACGTCTCGTCAGTCGGTACTTGTGTTGTGTCCAAAGAGCTGGCAGATCAAAACCCTTCTCCATACTTCTAAAAAGCGCTCCAAAATTCCCATCACAGCAGAGAGAGTGAAGACCCTGGAGCGCCCTCCTCCCCGAAACCTGCCGAACAACACGCTGCCCGCAACAGCCTGTGACAGCTCCCATCTCTCATCTGCTCTTCAGTGAGCGAGTCGATTCAGACAGGTTCAGGCCTGGGAGGCTCCGTCATCTCACAGTGTCTCCTAATGCTTCCATTCAGTGTAGCGTCAGGCCTCACGGAAAACTTCATGCCTGCTTCCTGTTTCCTTTCCTTTGGGTTTTGTGTTGAACATTGAACCATGCAGCTCCACTTAAGTGGAGAGTTACATTCTCAAGTTTTACTTGAGAATAAATAAGCAGCCTTGCTGAAAAAGAGTTGAGGTTTGGATACATTGCTTACCATTGACCAGGATATACTGTACCAATGTTATAGCTCATACCAGTAAATCAATAATATTTCAATATTATAACCAATTACTGATGACAGTTATGAAAATGTCATCCTATTTTGTCTAAAAGATTGGCGATTTTAGTAGGGTTGCATTAGTGTAAGGTATAGCCCTGTCCCAAAGAAAGCAAGGAAGCTTCTCTAATTTAGTGTGTTGGGTGGTTGCTCTCCCTTGATGAGATAGAGATACGCTCTGACCAAATACAGAGCCTTTCTCACTGCTGGATACACTTGATCGCATTACAGTGACTTCATGTGCCCACAATGTCACAAATACACCCTAATGTGAACACACTCTTCATGCAAACAAAAGCACTTCCATGTATTGGCATAAAGTAGCATCTCATTCAGTCACTATTTTTCATTTGCTTTCGTCTCTTGTCACTCTAACCTCAATCCCCTCAATTATCTTTCGCTCTGCATTCTTCGTTCCAGAAGATAATACAGCGGAACGCCTTTTTTAATGCATAGCAAAATAACCCTGAAGTAAAAGAAATTCCTTATTTGAGGCAGCTTATTTCATCTGTAATTATAAAGAGCAGTGAAAGGACATTCCGAGTGAGTGGAGTAAACATTCTCTCTCGGCTTCATTAAATTACACAGAGTTGCCAGCCGCTCTCATTCCATCCTGCTCTAGTTTTTTTTTAATTAATTTATTTTTTTTTTATACAAGCTGTACCGCACTTGACTGAGCTGAAACCGGGAGGATAATGAAAAAAGGAGGCATGGGATGTGCGCTTGTTCTTCAAAGAGGGCCCCATATCAGCACCCGAGCCAGGGGTCAACAGGGTCACCCATCTGCTTGTAAAGCAAAGCACTTTAGAGGCAGACTGAGTATGTGTGAATGAGCTCTATTCTCTGTGGCGCTGAGTGATACCAATCCGTTTTCAGCACATCTCATCCCAAACGAGTAGTTTTAAAGGCCTAGGTTGCTTCCCAATTCAAATAATTCCCTAATTTATAGTAGTGCAAGATCCAGATCCACTTCCGAGTGGATTTGCCGAGTCCGAGTTGGGTTTAATTCCTGTACCAATCAAGCATGAGCAGGAGTTATTTATCAATATCTTCTCATCTTAATTTTGTTTTTTTATTGTTTTTCTTATCACATGACACGGACTTGACTGTACTATACAATTTCTTCAAAATTTCCAAATTTACCCAAACGAGTAACATAAAGGAAGTTAGGAAAAAAAATCGTGATACGAACCGAATCGTGGGTTTGGTGTATCGTTACAGCCCTAGTCGCAAGGTAAATACTTAGTCAAATAGAGTACCTATTCACAGAGCATGTGATTTCGGACACAGTTCTGGTTTTTGGGAAACGCTTCCCCAAGCCTCTCGTCTTGACCGTTGATGTTGTCAGCACTTTAAAGACCACAGCATTTATTATAATCGTCCTTCTTCAAAGCTGCTCTTGTTCTCCGCGTTCGCCATTTCGACTCCTATTACGCGCCACACTGTGCTGGTTGATGTCATATTTCACTCTTGACATTCAGTTGCATCCTTTCGTCCTATCCGTTCCTTTTCTCTCAAAGATTTAAATGGTGTATTTTTCCCTCTGTCAGCTATTTCCTGCAGGTCTGTGCTTTACAAGCAAATTCACCTCCTGTTTTTTTCCTCTCATAATGAGATCTAGGCAATTTTGGAGGCTTCCCGTTAACGTCTGAAAGCCACTGCCTGTTCTGGTTAAGTTTTGGACTTTATCTGGTACTCCGCAGTGCACTGACAAGCGCTGAATTCGAGGGGTGAGACAGGGCAAGGTGCGTTGTGCTCCCACTGTCAGGTGATCTGTAACCAGCGTCGCCCTCCTTCCACCTGACCTGCCACCCCTCAGGGGGTCATCCCTTCACGGCAGTGACCTATCGTTAGAGCTAATACGTTTTAGCCTTACCGACTCCAGTGGCGGTAGCGTTATAACCTGGTTTGCACTGAGGCGGTGCGACAGCTGCACTGGCCTGGATGTAACAACTGAGCATGTCGGCTTAAAAAAAATGGAAAGAGAAGCAGGGACAAGATCAAATCATAGATAGAAAGAAGATAGGAACAAGTGGGTATTTGTTCCAAGGGTGCAAGGACACAGAAACATTGGCTGTGAACAGGCATCAAAAGTGGCAAGCTACTTATTTATTAATGTCATTGCATACCTTGTCTCTTAAAATATGGATGCATTATTAAAACGAGGAGAACAAAGAGGGTGAACAAAGGACAAAAGACAGCCTGTTCTGTCCTTGGCAATGGTTGATAGTAATCGCTCTTTCTCAGTCTACATTTGCACAGCCCTTCAAATTCAGACATGAAACTTATGAGCGCAAGTCTCTTGATTTATTCTGTCTCTTATTATAAGTCATCTATCTATCTATTGATTTTTTTAAATTATAAATATAACTTCTTTGTCCCACTTTATTTTAGGTGGCCCTAACTACTATGTACTTACATTTGAATTAATCATTTAAGTACATTACCCTACATAAATGTTTTTACATTGTACTTATATTTAAAAAAAATACCTGTAATATTTACCAATTACCAATCATTTCTGTAATTACATTAATAGTTAAACTGTTAACACATTCCTTACATCTTAACCAACCTTTTAACCTACCCATACCATCAAACATTTCCCTAACCTTAACAGTATCCCTTCTTATTAGCAGGAAAAGTAATTATTTATTTCACTATTTTTAATAAGAAATCAAGACTTGTTTTGATCGAACACAATATTTCTACCATTCGATTCTTAAGATTTAAATATATCATTTTAAAAAGGTTTGAAACAAAAATATTATAAATCATAGCTTCATTTCTCTTCATCTGAAACTTCTCAACCAAAAAACTGCACCAACTCAACCAGCCTTGGCAATATGTTACGAAAAGCCAGTCATCAGGAACATGCATCATAGGAATTTGTGTGTGCGGTATTCAGAAAAGTTCAGTTCCTGGGCTAAGTAAATAGAGGCAGCATAGAAACCGCAGGTGCTGGCAGCCAGGATGAAGGACACTCAGGCTTTGTTCAAAGAGCTAAACAGAGATTGGAGCTGTCATCAGAACAGTGTGGAAAAATCAAAGCTGCCTTTTCCACAGAAATAAAACCATGATGCGTCTTATCTCTGGTCTGAACCCAGCAGGGAGTTAAAATGTGTTTCAGTTTGTGAATAGCGATCCAAATCCTGTTTAGCTTTTGTGTATGAATGGGACTAGATTTTAATTTGAAGTATACGTGAATAATTCCTCAGCAAACTCTACTCATAAAATTCAGCCAACCTTAAATCACGTGGCTTGTTGAGAAGGGAAATACTGTTACTTTTCTTAAGAAAATCTAAAATCCTAAGTTTAAAGGCAGGCTTTAATGGATCAGTGAAGGTCAGTCCATGACTTAACAGTTTCTTTTGAATATTATCGACAGATGTGTTTCACAGGTGTAAATGGCTACTTTCAATCTTTCATCATCCGGGTGAGGTGGTTTTGCTCCAATTGTGTTTGTTGGTGTCCAAATGTGTGTGAAGTGAGACACATGACAGGATGCTGAAACATCAAAGTCATCATCATGTTCTGAGCATGTGACGTTAAACCTCAATTCACAGTGGGACGAACGCTTTTCACTGAAGATTGTTTTGCACTGTAGACACTTCTGGCTTGGCTTGACTAAAGAAAACATGCATGACATAAATACTGAGTGTTGAAAGTGTATGGCAGTTATCCAAAGTCTCTGTGAGGGTAAATGAAGCCTGTGTCAGTGGACACAGAAACAGCCTTTGATAATATAGATTTGAATATAGATCAAATTCAATCATTCACCCTTACATAGCTGTCCTTCCCAGCTGAGTATTTGTGTGTGTGTGTTAGGTTGATGTCTGAAGGCAGGAAAACACAACGCATGTCTGAAGTATGTGTTGGTGTGTGTGTGGTTTTAGGGGCTGATGGAGGTCCCATTCTCTCCTTCCCTGGAGCTGTGGCTTATCTCTCAGTGTAGAGGCGTCTGGAGCGTTCCATACGCTCTGAACTTGAGGCCAGCTGGCATGGCTGTGTGCCGCCCAGAGAGACTTGCACACACTGATGGAGACCTTGAAGAAACGCACTTTCTGCTCTCGTTTTCACACAGGCACACACACACACACACGTTATGGCCTAACAGGCTCTTTCATATTGTATGCTGTTTCTGCCACCTCCCATGATGCACTGCAGGGCCTGGACACACACTGGAGCATGGAGAGAAAAAGAAAGAAAGAGACATAGAGAGTTAGAGGTCAAATGCCCTCCAGCTATGATGTGGCTCCTGTCTCACCCAATCAGATTCCCAGAATCAAAATTTTGTGCTGTTGTGACAATGCAAACACGAGAGCATTACCACAAGCACTGTACACATCCACACACGCAGGTCCACACATCTTTCTTTTTTTTATGATGGAGAGAATCTTCCATGAAAATTTTTTCTTCATGTATTGAAAAATGTGTCATCTTTTTTTTCTTTTAAAATTTATTCTACATAAACAAATTGGTTTTAATTAGTGCTGTCAAAAGATTAATCGCGATTAATCGCATCCAAAATAAACGTTTTTCTTTACATAATATATGTTTATGCTGCGTTTATTTATTATGTTTATATTAAAACAGACACGAACAGTATATATTTTGAAAGTATTTACATATAAATGCATTTATAAATTTATTTTCTTATGTTTGATATTATATCTAAATATAATTAATTTATAAACAAAACATATTTTCATTAAATATATACATGCATGTGTTTGTATTTATATATACTTAATAAATATACACAGTACATACAAATATATTATGGAAAGAAACACTTTTATTTTGGATACGATTAATCGCGATTAATCTTTTGACAGCACTAGTTTTAATAAATAAACTTGTTTAAACTTGCTGACCTGCCATTGACCAGACAAACAGTCTCATGCCAGTTTTGCTGTGATAGACTAGGTTTTTTATACAGAACCACAGTGTAAGCCTACAGAAGACTTAAATGTATATTTGCATTTTAAGCTAAAATGGGAGAAAAGATTACACACTTCAGCTTTCAAAATGAGTTGTTGTGGGAACAAACAAGTTAGTTACAGAGCACAAACACTGGAGAACATAGACACAGAGAGAAACACTTAATAGTGCAAGTCCACAAAACACTAGACAGGGAAACACTGACAGAAACACAAACCTAGTTCCCTCAGAACACTCTCGTCTGGTAGAGAAGTTTACCTAAGCTGAAACCTCAGTTTCAACACAGAACACACACAAAACCCTGCAGCATTCTGCCTTAACCAGAGCGTGGAGAAGAGTAGGAGACAGAGGGAGAGAAAGACAATACATACATGCGTTTAGATTTCTGATCTGTACGAGGATCAGCCATCTTCAACAGACAGATTTAGGACTCTAGTCAATCAGAAATCCCCAAAACATGCAACTGAAGCCCAATAAACAGTGAAATAAAACCCGAAACTGATCCATCTGAAGTTGCACAGCTGGACATCACAGCTCTGACCCATCTCGCTGACCTTTCTCTTTAGCTCAAATCTACAGATTTGCAGCTGGGCTTCTGTTCTAACATCACAGAGTCAAACGAACTCAAGTAAAGGCCAAAGAGTGTCGGATCCAATCCTCTTACATATACACACGTGCACACATCAGTGGAACGGGCAGACGGTCGCCGCCTGCATCCCGCTGAGGGGACATTAACTGCCATGCGAAATTTATTAGAGAGCCCTGCTTTAATTATCAGAAGCCTCTCAAAGCCGTGTTTGTTATTTGAGCCCAGTAAGAGAAGAAAGGGTATAAGATCAGGACTGTGGTCAGACCCTTAGGGTAGAGGGCAGTCAGTCGGGTGAAATATGTTTGTGTGTCTGGAAGTTAAAGCCAGGTGTGCTATAGTGTAAGTGCACGCAATAGACTGACCCCATGAGGAAAACAGAGGGCTTCATTAAAATGAGATGTGGCTGCCACTGCTGCCACCTGAGAGTTGGGAAAACGAACAAACCTTCAAAATTCACTCTCTTTCTGGGTCTGTTCCAAAACATGGAAAGTTGCATAGCTAGACAGCATTTTAAGGCATCATAAGTAATCTGTTCCACACGTGATGTTGTCTTTAACGATTACTTGCTTGGCAGAATTTTATTGTAGATACAAAGTAATTGACACATTATGCATTTTTGAATTTGTATTCTTTCATTGAGTTTTTCAGAACGATCTGCATACACAGTAATGGGTAAAACTTAAACAGAAAACAGTATTTAAGGGATAAAGGAAAGAAAAAGGGGACACAATTCAAACATTCTAATTCACATTCTACACATTCTAATTCAAACCCATATCCCAGTACCACACTGTGCACAATTAAGGAAATATAGTAGACTTATAATAACCTTTTAATATATTTCCAATCTTTTCCATAAGTATATATTTTTTTTTTTTAAATCAGGATTATTCAGTCCTTGACTGAGGGGGGTTCTGTCCCAACCCAATTGTTCATAATTAATTTCCTACCCAACATCAGCAAAGGTTTAAGGACATCTGAATGTTCCAAAAAAGGTGAGGGCAAAACACCTAATAAGCACATTAATGTAGAGGCTGTTACCTTCTGTTTATATATTATGGACAGTTTGTCACAAACACCTTTTCAAAAATCAGCAATCAAAGGACATTCCCAAAGGCAATGAAGGAATGTGCCGATGCTATTATTGCATTTGGGACATTGGGGTGATACAGTGTTATTTAATTTACAATATATTTTTTGGGGCAATATATAAGCTCTATGCAAAATATTAAAATGCATTTCTTTAAATCTATTGCAGACTGAGATATTCAAGGTTAGTCTGATAATTTAATCCCAGACAGTTTTGTCAATGTCACGTTTTAAGTTCTTACTCCATGCCTTCTGCAATCAAATCAAGTTGTCTGCTTTATAGTGGTTTATCATGGAGTCAAATTTGGTTATGAAGTGCTTATCTTAACGGTATTATACATCCAAAAAGAAATCAGTTATTCAGGGTGAAACTGCCGTGTCTAGTATGTAGTAATTCAGGTCGTGATATTTGTGGGTTAGTTATAGTTAGCAAAATATCATCTGCATAAAACAGTATCTTTTGTTGCCTATTGCCAATACTAACACTGTACATTTTTGGTTTATTTCGAATGTAAATAGCCAGGGGCTTGTAACGCTACAGCAAATAATAGTGGGGACAAGGGGCAACCCTGGCGGGTCCCCCTATGAAGTGCAAACAGAAAGAGTCAGAAAGAATGCTGTTAATTAATACGGCAGCTTTAGGTGACGCATAAAGCAAGCGGACATTTTTTTTTTTTAATCAACATCAAGATTTAAGGACAAAATTTATTTAAATGTTCACTTAAAAAAACAATTTAAGTTAGTATTTATTATTTTATTTATTTTTTTATAATTTTTGGACATTGTTTTGAAAAAGTATGAGTAAGTTTTATTATATCATAAAAGCAGCATGCAAAAAATATGCAGTCTAAAATAATGATAGATATGATAGTTATATGTTATAATGATAGTTGTTATTTTATTTAATACAAAAAAAAATGTTTTAAGGAATAGTTAGATCTACTTCAATTTCTAGCTATCATATTCATAATTCATTTGTGCGGTATATATTTTTTTTACTTATGAGAGTTTCGAATAGCGATATGATAATGGAAAAATCTGTTGCTATTTGTGTTGCGCATGAGGTTACTGATGAAATTGAATTTTAAATTCAGTTGAGGTTCTGTTTAATTTAAGATGTTGCCTGTGTAGAGCTTCTTTCCTTTTATTCTTCCCTTCAAACCATATTTTTTGGCAGACCTTTCCAGTAAGAGAGAGAGAGTCTATTTGGTAAACCATCCCTAAGCTTGAATTCAATTATGCTGCCAAAAAATTGCCAAAAAGCCCGAACAAACAAAAACTATTCTCTCTCCTCTAAAAACATGTCTAGCACGACTCAGCACCCCCTGTTATCCACAGCAGCATGTGTCATTGAAACACAAGGATTTATGATTGCATGTTTAATTGATTTAATACAGAAAATTAGGGAGGAAAGCTGCTTATGCTCTTCCGCTATCTGCTCCAGGGGGGAAAATAAATAAATAAATACTGTCCCAAATAATTACAGCTGCTGTTTGGTAACACCCCCCCCACACACACACACACACTTCAACCCCCTTCCAGTGACAATTAAGCAGAGACCCAAAATACCAGGCCTTATAACAGGATTAACTCTGTATGTTTAAGAGGTTGAGGAAATAATTAGTCTTATTGCTGATAACAGTAATCAGGTTAACGGCCATGTCTCATTATAGGCTCTGGTCCTGGTATTCACTCTACTATTGTCCTTCCTTACTTCCATCCTTCTCTCTCTCTTTCTCTCACTCTCAGTAGACACTTGATGTTTTGTGTGTGTATATACGTAAGTACAGAACATGCTGGTGACCATTTTCTGTTGGGATATCCTGCTTCAGCGTCTTTAGAGAATCCCATAATTCTTAGCACCCGTGTTGGGAAGTTGCAAAACAAAATTATTATTATTATATAAATGCTTAATTTTGCCATTCATCAAGCTCAGTTGATAGAAGTTTTTAAATTAACCACTAATAATGAATGCAGCACTGCCTTGAAAGTAACCAAAGTACTTTGTGAAGTACACTTAAAAGGAAAGCTGTATGAATACATTAGCTTAACGTCAAGTTCTGTGTAGCTGAGCATGTTTGTTGCCCTTTCCACCTTGCCGCTTTCTTTTTCCTCAGATCAATAAGCACAGACAAGCATGGGTCTGCAATCTGCTTTAAATTAGATAAAATATTCTTTCAAGTGACTGTTAAATTGATCTTTTTAGCAAACACTCGGCCGAGAGGGGGAAAAAAAAGCCGTTAGCGAGAGTTGTTATTAAAATAGGCAGTGAAATGTATTCGGGACAGACGATTCCAATCTATTCTTGTCTGCTTCAGACATTGATGCGTGTGGAACCGAATAATATCGAGCAGTGGAATATCTGTAAACAAACTGTCAAAGCAGGAGAAAGGCACGCAGTGAGATAATCATTTTAATATATTCTCGCAAAAGAAAGCTAGAGATTGCTGTTGTGGATATCCAGTTTTGGCTTTTTAGTAAGCAGGAAGGCTTTAGATGAAAACCTTGTCTAATTTGAGAGGAGGTGAATTAAATCAGGAGTAGCATTAATGGTGTTTCAACAGGATGTGGGCAAATCCAATCAAATCTCTGTAATCCGGTTTGCCAGGGTGAGGCTGGCACCTCTGGGATTTGCTTTAAAATCTCTTGCCCATCAATGTGCCACACAGCTGGTCTTGAATCACAGCAGATGGACCGAACGTGTTTTTCTTGCAGGATTACACATATGCCTATTACATGTAGGGTCATTTAAAAACACGCTTTCCTGTTCTGCTTTCGATAAATTAATTAAATAAAGCAGATTATGTTTATTTTAAGATGCAACAGGCACAAGCTTGTTCTGTCTATTTCTTTCTATCCACCTTCTCAGGCCTTTAAACAGCATTCCATTAGGCATACTATTTTCTTTTCTCTCTTTTCTGCACTCCATCATTGTTCTGACTGTCTGAGTCTGGCCACGGAAAGCCTCCAGCCCCAGGACGTCACTCACTCTTTAGGGTGAGAAATAGGCGTGAAGCTGGAGGTTAATATCCATGACTGGGAGATGAGAGATCTGCTGTGGCTGAACAGGACAGAGAGGCTCCACAGACTGACAGGAGCAGCATAAAAGCTCCTCACCTTCCTGCAGAGGGGCGAATCCAGGCCAGGAGGGCAGTAGACGAATGCTAATGCACCGTGACAGTCCTCTGTGTCCATTGCTGCCCCATGATGCCCTGTGAGACTGAAGACAAGACGACGGAATGATTTTGTCAAACCCCATTTGAAGAGACCATGGGAATCCCAAAGACGTTTCATAGAAAAAGCCAATATCATCAAGTGAAGCTCTTTGACATCTATGGTGTTTATCATGTAGTACTGTAGTGTGGAATGGAGTATGGAGAGAGATTAGTTGTTCCTACAAGGATTGGAAAAATGGGCTCTCTTTCAATTCATGAGTGTGAATTTGAATTGGCCGTAGAACATAAAATCCTGCATTGGAAAACGTATCAACACGAATAGAAAGAATTTCAACATTAATAGTGCATTCTTGGAGATGATCTTCTATCTATCTATCATCTATCTTCTCCTCTGTTCATCTGTTTATTTGTTCCTCCATCTGTCTGTCTCATCCATCCATCGGTCATTATCTGCTATTCCTATTTAAATTTGAATAGCAGTTTAAAATCCTGTTTACTGTTTAAATACCAAATTCAATTCAAATTCCAACTCATTAAACATGGGAAATCTTTCAGGTGCTACAAATTGCTTATTGTAAATTCTATTGATTATAAATTAAACTTTCTTCATTTTTAAGTATATATACATGCTAAGAAATAATGCTTAGATCAGTTTGGACCAGCTTAAACTCTTAACTGTTCTTGCTGGTTTTTGTTGTAGGTAGATGAGCTGTGAGTTGACCAGCTAAATGTAGCATGAAGCTTTCAAATTGTACTGGTATTAAGATGGTTAAAAATGCTATTTAAGCTGGTTACCAGCTAAACCAGTGAAGCTTGTTTTTTTTTCAGGTGGCATTAATGCAGGGTAGTGAAGCATTCTGCCATTATTGAGTAGTAAGCGGTATCCTATCTCCAGCTCTATCATCTCCCTCCACCCTTGGTAAATTTCTGCCTCCTCCTCCAGGGTCATTACCTGTTTGTAACCTCAGTGTCAGTGAGGGAATATGCTGATGGTGTTTAGAGTCAACCCCATTTAGCCTTGCTTCAGTACCGCCACGCTCCGCTATATCGATAATGAGAACACAAAAAAGGTTTTGCCCTCGGTTTAATTAAAAGAATTAAAGACCTTGTTTCTACTTTGTAGCTGTGTCTGGCAGATCAATTCTCACCTGAATTGTTTCTGGGTGCTGACTAATTGTTTCACGCGTTAATGGCCGGATCAAAGGGTCTCCGCCTTAAGTGGTAGAACAGAGAATGAGACAGATAGCTGCATTAGAGGAAACAAAAGCAATTGTAGTCATCAGAGAGGCCTAGCACGATTGTGGTGAGCCAGCCAAATGATAAAGTGTGGGAAACCTGCCTTTTGTGTCACTTATATGAATAATGTAGTGGAAGGGTATGTGTGTGTATGTAAGTGTATATATTAGGGGTGTAACGGTTCACAAAAATCACGGTTCGGTTCGATACGATACAGTAGTGTCACGGTTCGTATGTTTTCGATACGGCAAAAATACAATAAAAAAAGAGAATTTCTTAGATTTTTTTATCCCACATTTTTATTTATTAAAACTAACATAATATGACCTTGTTTTTTCCCCCCTTTTCTTTTACTTTGAACAACAAT
>JAUMHG010000227.1:35351-49437 GCA_032359395.1 Enteromius anoplus
TGGGAACTAGAAATCCACTGCTCAGTTTCAATCAGTGCAACATAAATTATTTGTGCAGGCCCAACACAAATGGTTTAGGTCAACTTATTTTTTTACAGGGTTAAAAAAACTAAAGATTTGTGTTGGTTTAGCTTATTTTATTCAAGTAAACTGAGCAAACAACTAGAAACATTTTATTTTGTGAAAAAAAAGTCAGAATTCTGATGTTATGGAATTCTAAAACTCTGAATTGTGATAAATAAAATTAGCATTATTAGAAAAACAAGTACTGTATTAATTGTGAGATATAAATTATTATTGTATTTCTTTTTATTAGTTTTCCATACATTTCCCTTTTTTGTGCACATTTTCTTGGTTTTACCTTTTTTTTTATTTTTGTGTCTCAGTTTAATATCCATGACATTCTCTTTGTTTTCAGAAAGTTTGAAGAGGTTTACCTTTCACTTGTTTAGGTCGTTCTTTCTGGCCAGTGGAGATGTGATGCATTTTGAAAACATTTCTAATTGCTGCACTGCACCTCTAAAATGGAACTGACAGCTTCTTTTGGCTCATCACAGTCCTCTTATTCATATTTGAATCTTAAGATTAACTGCCTCGGTTGCCAAGGTGAATTGTTTTCATTTCTTGACCCGAGGCAAATACCATGTCTACTATTTATGAAGTGACAACTACTATTCATCAAATTAGGAGATAGTTGGCAACAAATTAAACACCTGTCATTACAAAACGTCCAAATTATTGAAGACCCATCCATGCAGTTTACCGCTGACTGCCACTAAGATCTCTGTTAAGACTGTTAGTGATCTCATCATTTCATTGAGACCAGTATAACTGGATGAAATTCCATTCGCTTGTTTGAAAAACTGCCTTCAAGTGAACATCAGACTTTTTGGATGAACAGAAATCCATTTCTTTGTCCTCTGATTTACTTCATCGTTGGTCTTCAAGAACAACAGCAAGTTAGAAGCAATTTTGATTGTGTCACAAAACAGTCTTTCAGCTCGGAAAAACCACACAAACATGAAAAGAACCAATTATAATAAGCGTCTTCTCGTTGGCCATTTGAATACTATAGAATCATATATCATGAGGGACAAAGATTTGAGTAGCAATAGCACCAGGTCTGCTAGATAAAACCTCTCATCAATACTTTTATCTTTCTGAAGAAACGTAAGACAGGGAATCTTAGGACAGATAGTGAGAACTAGCTTAAAAGCCTAAAGTGCTTTCCCACAGCTTCTCATCTGCACATTATGAAAAGATCCTAATGTATTGGAAGTCAATGTGTTGTCACGAGGATGAGTAAACAATTTCAGAATTCAACTCTTGAAGCGAAGAGATTAAGAGATGAAAAAGGGAAATTTCTCATCAGTTAAAGGAGAATCGTTCTTCATATTAAAAGTGGATAAGAAATTACAAAAGGCACCAAAAGGATGTTCAAATGGACCAAAGCCTTCTGAAATCATATGATAGCCATGTGTGAGCAAATGAAGGAAAACAGAAGAATAATGTAAGTAAATGTAAAATTATAGGTGAACTATTTAAGAATTTAATTTTAAGCCTGTAAGAAGTTTAAATACACTAAAAAATAGTGTAAAAATAGTTTTAAAAAAATCATTTTTAAAGCTTTATGTAATTATGCAGTGCACAAAAGCCTGAAATTTCTTCATGAAAGTAAGATAATGAACTCTATGAGCCATTATTACCAGCCGGAATTGGCACTGAACATCATCACTTTAGGTCTTTTTTTCTTTCAGGCACTATTATCATGTTAGATCACTGGCATATGAAGTAATTGAATGCATTTCATCCTCTGCATCTCTTCCATGTATAATGAGGGGTATTGTGTCTCTGATCAACTGTTCTGACATTTGGCTGCCATTTCTCATTTTCGCATGAATTCCACTGAAGTGATATATTTAGGGTAATTTTCTTCAAGCACACACAGACCTGTAAAAACCTGATTGCTAAATAGAGCAGTTATCGAATCTGAAGAGGAGTAAAATGACTGTTTAAAATGCTGCTGGATTTGGTCATTGCACTCTTTCCAGCACACAATACATGTATAACTTTTTTACGTGTTTTATGTTTACTAAGGTTTTAATTCATATTCGTAATAGTCACAAATTATACCATCATATATGACTTTCACATGTTCCATGCAAGCAAACAGCCCACCAGCAAAGGCAAATTAGAGTAATGCGACCTTCCTCCCAGAACGATGTGCCAGTTTTATTGAGGCAATTCCAGGTCATATTTTTTATGGATGCCAGACACGCATCCTTCATTATGACCTCATGAACATCAGTTTAAATTGGCTTGTTTTGCAGGGCAAAAATGGACAAACAAGAACTCTGGATTAATGAAAGCACTTTTTGCCCAAACACTTCTATGATGTAGCATTTCATCAACTCTCTAGGATAAAATATGGGATTTTTCTTTATAGCATAGTATACTGTATTTTAGATATTCTATGATCTCAAAGTGAGGTGAACATACACACGCATATATCCTCTTCTCCTGCACATACACGTGACTGGCATGCTCTCCAGAAGGTTTCTCGCTGTTATAACATGTGTAGTGAAAAGAGATGAAACACATTGTGTTTACCAGAGGCCTTATGAGTAAGGCAGCTGCCATATTTTCTTGTGATAAATAACAATCTTGCCATTGCTCCACTGAAATGACATTGAAATAATAACCAAAAAAAAAAAAAAAATGCTAAAGCCAGGCCATCTGCCCTCCTCCCAAGGTCTAATGGGAATTTGATTGCCCCTGGGTTCAAAACTGGACCCTTCAGGCTTGTCACATCTATGAGGGGACGAATGTTTGGAGATTCACCAGACCGTAATCTCTGAAACAAGATTAAAGACGGTTTAGCAAAATTCTGACATAAGATTAACATGGCTAACATTTGCCTACTCTGCTGGATCTTCAGATGCATTGTGTAGTTGCATCACATCTGTGTGAGAGTATTTGCACAAAGAGGGATAAGAGGTTTTGATGGCTAAGTTGTCCATTTGAGCCGTTAAGGCACGTGTAAAGCACTGAGTTGTTGGATGTATTGCATAATTTTGATAAAATATGTATAGTATAGTTAGAGGGATTGCCCAACCAAAACTGTAAATCACCATCCTCAATCTCATGCCTTACTTTCTTCTGTGGAACATATTAGAAGATATTTTGAGGAATGTTGATAGTCGGACACTTTCCATTGATTTATTTTGTCCATTATTGAAGCCCATGCTCAATGAAACTTGTTGCCAATATCTTCAACAGAAGAAAAAAAGGTCATACAGGATTGGAAATCATTGAGAGTGTGTAAATGATGACAGGTTTGTAATGTTTGGGACTACTCCTTGTTTAGACATTATAGAATAAGCTGCTTGGCAGATTTAAAAGATAAACATTTTAAATGGGCTGTCAGTATCAGAACAAATTATGCATTTGATATGAATACACTGATAAGAAAAGAAAAAAGCCTTTGTCTTTTATGACACAGCCTTCCAACAATATAGGCTTTTATTATAAAAAATTACATTAGCCAATAAACAATTAATCAAGTGCTCCCAAGTGCTTACATCAATCTTTATAATATCAGTTCTTGACCAGTGTTTAAACACTGATTTTATTAAAGCCACAATGTTTCGAAATATCAGTTCTCCACAATGAAAAAAAAGATGCCAAATGAAAATTCTAGAGAAGCTTATCAATTAACACCTTTTTTTTTTGTTGGGGATGTCATGATCCATATATTCAAATACAACGTTAAATCTTGTGACATAATGAAATCAGTCATGCAAAGATTAGAATAAAGCAAAAGAAGTGACCTGAGAATAGTGACATTTAACAGGTGGTTGTGAAGGCTTTAAATCACACTGGCATCAATAGGCATCTTGCGGCTTAATGGTTTGATTTCTCATAATCAAAACATTTGATTACAAGGAATGCTCGATATCCTCAATGTGTCTTGAAAAAAGCCAGTTAGTCTCAAATTGATCCAGGGGGAAAAGCTGGCAGGTTAAGTTGGCAGCTGTGTTTTTAGATGGTCTGGTAGACCCTGGAGCAGCTACAAAGACCATTTAACCAACTTGGTTCATCTAATGCCCTGCAAGAAACCAGATACTAAAGGGGCTGGAATAAATACAGCAAGCAACACCTAAACTGGGTTACTGCTCGGTAATATTAATTATGTTTGCCTGACTACTTCTTCATTGTCTTTCCCTCCATTTACAGTGTTTTCATACTCGGTCTTTTTAGGCGCAGTGTTTAATTGAGCGGATATGAGCAGCTGATACGCGCGACTTCTAAACTTCTGATCTCTTATGCCATATATAATAACATTACAGCAGCTGTTCGAGGTCAAAATCCAAAAGGCAAAAAACGCAAAATTGCACCATTCGTTTCCCAGCACATTTCCAACTACAAACACGGCAATGGGAGTAAAAGAAGCGGTGAAAGCCAACGTCAGAGTGCCTATTGTCTTGGCAGCTTTGATGTCAGAGAAGGTTGGTTTCGTTGAGCTTTGACTCTCGGTTTCTGCTAGGTGTTTTCTTCTTTTTGAATGCTGTCTGATTGTGGTTAGGGAAATTATATTGATGACAATAGTACCTCCGAGCAGCGTAAAGTCAAAGGCAGGGAAGAGTAAGAGAATGTTCCAAGCTTGGGAAGGGAAGTCCGCGCTTCCAAGCGCGTAATTGCACATGCGGCTGCAAGGATTGTACTCCAGCGCGATTTCATCGCTGAAAACCATTGGAGATATTGCCAGGAAAAAACTGCCCATCCAGGAAAAGACTATTAGTATGCTTGTTCTCCTTTTAGTTATGACCGATTCCTTGTGCAGTGGCCTTAAAACGGCTATGCTCCTTTCAATAGTCAGGAGGAAAATGGTTGTAATGGAAACTAAAGTGCACCCTGCAAACACGGGTCCGATGAAATTGCACGGGTGGAGAGGTGTGGTTTGAGAACTGCGCGCTGTCCACTCTGGCATTGAATTGTAGATCATGAGAGATACTTCTGCGTAAACGGAGACGGGCACCACAAAAATTCCCACAGCCAGGTCTGCCACGGCCAGTGAGGCTTTTAAATAACCCTGTGGCGTGTGGAAGTGTTTAGTTCCAACAACCACTGCTAATGTGAGGAGGTTCCCGAAGAGTATAGCAAGTATCAGTGATATCATGAAGACCACCATGAGTATCTTATTGGTCGTCGTACAGCAACACACACTGCAGTTTGCGAGCTCTGGCATCCTTGTTCAGCTGCGCGTAAAATTCATGTCAGAAGCACAGTGGTATTTCTCCTTTTGGCTCGGAGGCAAGGCACAGCAACCTGCTCATGGTGGTCTGTCCAAATCGAGATATTCACTCCTGCAAGAGCAACGATATAATTATGAATATGACGTATTGGTCACAATATTTGTACCAAAAGATAGCCAGAGACCAATTATTATAACCAGTCCTTTATCAAAATGACGCTCGTAAAATTACACTAAATGTAACAAAACGCCATATTATAAAGTGCTAAAGGAACACCATTTGAGATGCCAATTATTACAAGTAGATATGTGGACGGTGCATATAACATAATCTTAATGCTCTACAGTTAATGTGAACGTACCTTAAAAAGAACATCCATATCTACAACTTCTTCCAGCACGTCTGAGAAAATATTCTGTACGAGTCCGGAATATTCTTCTTCTTTTTTCCCCCCACAGTTTAGAAGCAAATGCTTAAGCAAACTTTGCACTAGTCTTGCATTTGGAGAAACGTGCAATTGTCCAATACAAGCCCCTGTCTCTGACTGCTCTTTACATTACGCGTGTGCACGAACAGCCTTGAGCGCGAGGAGTGATGCCAGTCTGACGTGCGCTGCTGCAGTCACTGGATTCCCCATTGGCTATTGTTTACTTTTCCCTCAATTACTATGGGGGCATAATCTTTAGAATAGCTATAAAATGATCAGTCACAAGTAATCAGCCAGTGGCTCCGTTAATAGAGAACCGCAGCATGCTCAAAAGCTACTGTGTGTATCATATGCATGCCACTACATGCAAAGAAAGTCTGAGCTTAAATATCCGATAAAAGGAAGAAAGAAAAAAAACCTTTTGTGCGCCTTTCTGTGCATACAGACAGGCACCTGGGGGCAGCAGAGAGTTATGCTGTTAACAACCAGAATGAAGAATTTAAAAAAAGCATATTGCATTGAACTTATTTATATGTATTATATTTATATACATGTTAAAATATAATTAATATATTATTAATGTTATTTATTAATATGGATTGTCTAGTTGATATAATAATATGAATTAATATTAATACGTATTTCCACCAGATCAAACCAGAAATAACCTGTAATCTGATTAGCAACAATAAACATGAACAATTTACTCTTTAAACGAAGAGCTGCAGGTCCTCAGAAGCCAGGCTACTCCATGACGTCCAAACTGATGTCAACGTTGTAACTAGAAAAGCATTTACAGTGTTAGTGTGGTCCATGGGTATCATGTTTAGATGACATCTCTAATCTCTGCAGAAACAAGAAATACAGTTAGTGAGCCTAATATAGACGTGCTGAATCACCAATAGCCACTTCCTTCACACAACACAGGAAAACATTCTTGGGATTCTTTGGTACTATGAAAACAGAAAAAATGCATGTTGGCATTTTAGTATTTACTAGATTACTGACCTGAAGTGCCACATGATACAATATACAACATTTATGCTTTCCAGTCTTTTTGAAAAGAAGAAGAAGAAAAAAAAAGCTATATGCCAACAGCAAGATAGGATGGCTATAGGATGGGGTCTTTATATATCAGTGGGGTTCATTAAAATTATGCTGATAAGTCAAAGGTGAAAGGGCACTGCTTCCTCAGATTTGATGTGATTCATAACACATCCTCTACCAAAAAGACAACAGAATATTTGTGAAACACCACAAAATGCAGAGTTACCCACTTGAACCTATGGTTGCGTCATCATATGGGTCAATTCAATTCACTGGAGGAAGTCAAAGCTCATTTGTGTTGACTGCAAACTTGAATCATTGACCTCATAACCCAACTAAAGATTACGTCTTCATAATAACTAATTTAACCCTTTAACTACTCGATTTGGGCTGTTAAACCTGCTGATAACCACACACACCAACCAAGGCGGGTATAAATCTGTGGTTTATCCCCAAGAAACATGTAACTGCGTGTTTCCAACAAGAGAGAAAAGCGAAAGGCATTACACGAACACTAGTCTCTGGTAAATACAGTACACGGATCAGTGTTTATCCAGATTAGTCCCTGCCCCTTCTCCCACACCACCCCGACCCAGAGTCACGCTAGTGACGCTTACATTCCCTGCTCCTGCCCTCAGCCATATTGAAAGTGCAGTTTCCGAGTTTGGCTGCCCGGGAAAGTATCAAAACAACTTCCATCTGACGCTTTTTGGAATTTGGAATTTAAATATTTTGCCCGTTGGAAAACTTGCCGGAGGTTGTGACTTCGCGTCTACAGCCGTTGATCGGTAAGTGCGCGCGTGCCCGTGTCTAAACGCGCTGGCTTCCATTCGCGCCTGTCTGTCAATGCGAGTTTGCGTTGTAAGTTAATTGTTTAACTGCTACGTGTTTCACTTATCGTGGTTCGTTTTATTATGCTGCTACACTGGTGTAAGTGAAATGTGTTCCGGTCAGGTAACGTTAAGTTTGAAAGCTGTAGGAAGAAGTCAAGGAACTACTCATGCGCTATGGGACAGTCCAAGCGCCCTGTTAGCTTGTAGCATGCTAACGTGAGGAAAAACTTTGTCAACGACGAAATGTAACCCTATAACTAACTTGACAGCAGCAACACGGTTGGTTTTGCTATTTAGATATGTTCCTCTAATTCCTAGCTTATTTTAACCAGCCAGTGGCGAGTTCTTGTGCAAACTCTGTGAAAGTAGCTTGCATTTTCGTCTAACGTTAAGTTAGTTGTCAGTATCATAACAAGAAATCCAAAAGAAGTTTAAATTAGAGTTATATGACAAAGTATCTTAAACCTTTGTGTTTTTATGTGACAGAACATCAGACGTTTTGCTATTAATTTCGCCAGTGCTCGGTGACTCATCGAAACTACAAATCACCCAACCCTGTTCCTTGCTACACAGCGTGGTATCAGTCATATACCGATGGGAAAACTGAGGAGTAACGTTAGCAGTTTTTCGTCTCTCTGATCTCAAGTCTACGAGAATATTTGCAGTTGCTTTAGATTTTTGGTTGCATATGTTGTCATACGGTTGTGGTGGTTAGGAAATACTTGATCAGTGTGTAATATTATACACAGCGTGCAACTGTGCACGATCAGGGTGTAATGATATATGCACATGGATCCAAGCATATTCTAACAGGGGATGCATTGTGAAACTTTTATTTAGTTGTTGTTGAACCATAAATTAAGGAAGCGGCCCTAGTCTGACACCTTTGCTTCTTGAACATTTCAACAAAAATATAAAGATACATGTACGTACTATTTGTGCATGTTTTAATTTTAGAGTTTAAGATGAGGTCCTCAGAAATGTTTCGTATCGTCACAGTTTCACTTCTGCATTCATATGGCTGTTTGATTCACACCTGCACTTTTTAAAAAAGGGCGTTTGGGTGTATTTGTGTAGATCGACGCTGTCATCCATTCATGGATGCATTTTAATGTCGCCATTAACCGCTGTTTTTGTTCATACCTTTGGATTGTGTGACTGGAAAGTTCTTGAATGTAGTCTCTTTCTCTCTCTCTCTCTCTCTCCCTTTCTTTATCTCTCTTTCTGCACGTAGACATGCATGCATGCGGTAATGTATGATTAACATACTAATAAAAATTTTCATCGTTTTAGTGTCTGAAAACTGATATGCAGAAGGAGAACCAATTCTAAAATGTTCATTTCTGCTTTTCAGTGCAGAAATAATAATGGGACTGCAGAAATAAAGACATTGTGTATTATGGATATTTAAATTAATTGATTGTATTCGGTTAATACATTTGTTTTAAATGTTTTTTTGCGGCATATAATTAGTATTAATTTATTATGAATAGTAACTGTTTATCTTATTAACACTTGTTGTTTGCCATTTGAATATAGTGGTGTTGTTGAATGCTGTTCTGTAGAGAGAAATTTATTGGCAGACCTGGTGCTGAAGAACCAAAAACTAAATTATAAAATGAGTAATATGTAAAAATCAGTAATAAAAACAACAACTGACCTCTGCTTATCTCAACTTGCTGAACCTGTGTAGGTTTTCAGAATGAAAGAAAGAGATGTTGTAATGGTGCAGTCCTTCATTTAGCTTTATTTCTTATTTTTGGTGTTGTACAACCAGAATTTTCAGATGTGAAAACTAACAATTTTTACCAGCTTTGCTTAATACTTCCTCTTTGCTTGATGCTCACACTGAATACAATTTTTCTTATTTACCAAAAAAAGTTAAAATAGATGGGCTTTCACCAGAACTATGATATGATATATAGTAAAGTGTTATTAACGGACTGCTCAAGATTAGCTTTTTAAAGTTCCATTCTGTTAGACTTGATTTAGTTTCTGCATTAGTCATAAGTCTGCCGTAGACCTCAGCATGTTTTCTGTTATTTTATGCAATAATTATTTTAAGCCAGCATCTTAATTGTGAATGTGTTGTGTTTTTTGAAGATATTGAATGAACCATTTGTGATGCTTTAAATGATTCTTATTTAATCCAAAAAGCAATATGTGCTTTATGCAGGTCTTTCTTATCAAAGTAGAGGTTGTTGAAATTAATGAGAAATGAGGTGGAACTAAAAAAAGGACCAGGTACTGTTCCCAGTGGAAACCCCCCCAAAAGTGAGCTGTATTGTTCCGTGCCGTACCGTACTATATAGTGGAAAAGCGCCATAAGCTCCTATGAGCTTAATAATAGCGGAAGCCAGGCTAGTTGTGCTTTTGTAGTTGTTACATGGAAGTCGCCTTTTAGTGCCGCCATGTTTCTATAGTAGCCCTAAACGGACTAACTTCTACAGAGCGCGTTTCGTCAGTATATTGTTCTACTTCTTCCTTGGTGTTTTAAGATGCCGCTCGTGTCGTCACCACATTAAAATGTGCGCGAAGAAGTAGTGGTGGAAGTATTAGCAAGCAAGTCAGTTGTGTTTTTTCTGGTGGAAGCAAGAGGATAAAGGAAATTAAAAACAGGAAATAAAAAAAAATGCAGGATCATGCGTACAACAAGAAGAAATGGCAGAGCGTCAGTCTCTGTCGGTAAAAAAAAAAGACAACTTGATGCAGACAGACGACGTCAGAAATCCCGGATAAATATTGGTGTCAGGTGTAACAGACAACGACATTTTTGTCCTGTGTCAGCTTCCGCAGCTTCTGTATGCGTTTCGAAAGTTAGCGGTTGACTTAGCCGTTGGCGAACTTAATTAATTACTCACCTTCATGTCGATACAAACCCATAAAACCATCGTTCATCTTCAGAACACGTTAAGACATTTTTGATGATATCAGAGAGCCATCTAACCCTCAATAGACAGCAATACAACTGAAAACATTGGTAAAACAGTCCATGTGACGTCAGTGGCTCAACCTCACTTTTGCAATGCTACGAGAATACTTTTTTGTGCAAATAAAACAAAAATAGCATAATTTACTCTTCTTCAGTGACTTATGTCTTCCGTCATTTTAATGTATAACCAAGCTTTAATGTATTTGACTTAATCAGCCTTGTTTACATTCGTTTGAATACACGCACACGTGTGTAATCTCACTCTGTGGCTGTTAGCGTCAAGAGAAAAGCGTACGCTTACGCAGTAATGTTCTCTAAAATGGCTAGTTTTGTTTTCTTTGCGAAAAAAAAAGTAATCTTCTATTGTCGCAAAACTAGAGTTGATCCACTGATGTCACATGGTCAGACTGAACTGGTGTCTTAACAAATCTAAATATGACGGTGCTACTGTGGTGGAGGCGCCATTTGAGTTTTCCATCTTTTCCTTGCTTTCCTTTGATTTTAAGCGCCATGCACGTTTTAGGCTTACTTTCACTTTTAAATTTGTAAAAACAAGAAGTTTTAAATAGCCCAGTTTGAAAAAAAATAAAAGACTGGTCGCATTTTACTTTCACTTTTAAATCAATTGCTTGAATTAAATCCAAGCAACAACAAAATGCAATGCAGAATATAGATTTTGTATTAACAAAACAAATAAAAAAGCTACACCATGCTATATGCCTAATATATTACACAAAGTTTAAATAGGTATGCACAACTAAAAATCATAAAGAATGAGGAACAAATAATTATGAAACGTATAACTTTTATTAGCAAAAATCCAAAATACTTCAACGGGTGCTTTTGCATTTCGTTTTAAAAGTCTTCCATCATCGCCACTCTTCTTGTTCGTCAGCTCGACTCACTCTCCTCACTCGATAAATGAAATCTGATCTGTGCACGACTGTCATACGTTTGATGGGCTGCACTGTACAACCACGTTCAGTTTTAGTTGTCTGTTCTCTCACCAAATTAAATTATTTTTATCATAAAAAAAAATTTAATAATAATCTAAACGACAGTGTGGGATGGTGTCACGGTGGCTTAACCGGTGTTGCAGCTTAACACCAGTATCCCCAACCAACACCGCCTATTGTGGCAAGCCTAGTTTAAACCATAGAACACTTCCAGCTGTGATTAGTAGGAAATTGGCTTATGTCTTCAGCGTTACCAAGTACCTGGAAATAGTGATTGACCTCATTCCAGAACACAGCTTATTGAGCACACTGTGCATGTTGGGCTTGATTCCAAAAGGCTCTAGTAAACCTTGTGTAAGCCGCACAAGGCTGTGAACTTTACCCTTCAGTAGTCTGAACATGTTGTTTGGTCAGAGATAATCCACAGAGTTATAACACTAAGCATCACATACTTTATGTTCCTTATAGGTTTCGAACAAAAGATTTCATTCATTTCACATTTCTGTGAATTTAAGGAAAAGTCACTGATTCTATGTGCTTGGCGGTTAAAATGATGCTGGATGATGTTTTGACATTGTTAGCGTTCAAATTCATTTTTAACCTATACTGCAGAAGGTAAAATGCTTTTAAATGCATATTTACAAATATCAGTAAAACCCAAGTCCTCAAATTATGATCTTATCTGGTCCGTTACCTGCGGTTAATTTATGCATACTGATGTGACAGGATGTGTGGTAAGATTATGTGTATATGTCTGTATGTATGAACAGGCTTTATCAAATTTTGTGGGTTGAAACGTTTGAGATGCTTAAAAATGTTCACTTTGAAGATCTTGTTTATTTCTTGAGTTGATGGAGAAACCAAAAGATCTGAATGTAGTTAAGGTTTAACAGTTAAAAATATCCCATGGTGTTGACGAGAAAAGTTCTGTTGTACTTCCTTAATCTTGATTTACTGGAAGGCACCCTGTTGCCATACGTTAACTGCATTTAATTTGCCCAGAATGGTTTATTGGCTGCATTAAGATGAATTAAGAAATGCTGATTGCAGGTACTTTTGACAGGTTTGTTCAGTTATCTTGCTCTGGGATGAATTCAGAAGTGCAGTCATGCAAGTTTACAAGTCATCCCTACTTCTCTTTTACAGCGCTGACTTAAACGCTGGTTTCAAAATAAAAGAACTATTTGATTATTACATGTGTAAACTTCAGTGAGTGTCAGTAGTCACTGCAATTGCACTTACCCTGTCACCTCAAGGATATAATATGGAGTAACTTCATTGAGGACGGCACAATTAATTGAAATAAAAAAGAAATTGTGTTATGGCTCAGTAAGATTGGTAAATCGAAAAGACTGCATTCTAATGAAATATGTGCTGTTTGTTTTAGAGTGAAGTATGGCGCACTTGTTCTTAAACGGGAGTTTACTGCATAATGTGGTAGGTCATGGAATTTGACACATTTTTGATGAATACATAAACACAGAAGGATGAAATTCTGAAAGGTCTTCAACCTGCCAAAATAAAAGTTTGAAAAAATGATGACACAAATATTGTTGTGCACAATGTGCAGCTATATCACTCATTTTAAAAAAAAACAATTTTAAACCTTAAACCTTTGTTGTACAGCAACCATAAATATTACTATTGTAATTTTTACAGGTGTTAAAAAAACGCTTATTTTACAGTGAAATATTATAATAGTTGTTTTTCTAATTGATTTATTGAAACTTTATTTAGTCATGGTGAAAATAAGCATAATAAAAACATAATTGTTGGTTTAACAAAATGTTGGGCTGAATTGTGCAGCCCTACAAACAAGCACAGCAAACTTTGAGTGTTTTGAATCACGTTTCAATTACCATTTTTATCAGAGAAATTAAAATTGAGATTTTTATCCTCAAAGTGTGCAGCACTAGCTTCAGTCCTCTTTTAGAATTTTGTCATACAAGTCCTGAGGGTGAAGTGAAATATGGCATTTTGTATGAAATAAAGCTAGGGTTGCAACTAATGATTATTTTAATAATCGATTATTTTTTTCGATTGATCGATGAATTGGCTAAAAAACAAGAAAAGCATTCATTTTAAACCCTTTATTCAAAAACAGAACTAAAATGTCAGAACTTGTTCTCTACACTACACTGACGAACAGTTTTGCAGACGCACACTCACACACTTTCACACTGACACACACTCTCTCTCTCAAGTTCACTTGAAGCATATTCATTAAATTATTACCATCAAGTGCAAGGTTTATTTATACACCACATTGAAAGACAGCTTAAGATGACCAAGTGCTATAAAAGAACTTTAAAATTAATTTAAAAAAGTACAACACACAAATATATTTGTCAATAATAACCTATATGGGACAAAGCACAGAATCGTAGTAGTTTTGTCCTGTTTTCAGTCCAAAAATCTAAAAAATCTTAAATGA
Organism: Enteromius anoplus; assembly: GCA_032359395.1. NCBI lineage: Eukaryota > Metazoa > Chordata > Actinopteri > Cypriniformes > Cyprinidae > Enteromius > Enteromius anoplus. The sequence continues at coordinate 49,236 of JAUMHG010000227.1, forward strand.
AGATACATTTACTAGACACATGAACTATGTCTTGTTCAGTGGCGGCTACTGGTCTATCAAATAGGGGAAGCTCATTTTCGCCCTAACTTTACATCATAAAATTGTCTATTTATCTAGTTTAACCAGCGACGCTAGCCTAAGCCTACTATATGCATGAATGAATGAACGATCTGAAAAAAAATATTAAACTCTGTAAAAGTGA
>JAUMHG010000227.1:49537-60221 GCA_032359395.1 Enteromius anoplus
CATCATTTGACCATTAATTTTGTGACATTATAGGGGAAGCTGAGCTTCCCTTGCAGTCTTAAAGAAATCGCCACTGCCCTAATGACCTGAACTGTATCTGTATTGAAAAAAATAAGCTACTGATTTTCACAAGTGGAAGACGTTTTTTTAACAAGCAAGAGAAGTGTTGAGCTTTACTCGGACAAAGTGTATTACTGCATTTCCACCAAAATATTCTATTTCTGTGGCTTATCCTGCATTGGATTTTATCTAAACCAGATTCACTTTTGAAAATAACAGACCCTTTTCTCTGTGTGACATGCTGCACATGAGCATGTTCATCATGTTTGTTTCATCAGAAGCACTTCTAGAGGGACATTTCCAGATACTGTATTTGAGGTTTGCTGTATGCTTTGAGACCATTTATACAAGAGATTAACATGTCAGTTAAATAATTTTCCAGTTAAGCTGTGTTGATGAAAATAACCTGCAATTTCAGCTCAGTCAGTGTCTGTTTCATGCCCTGAAAATAATTTGCTGTTTGGTAGCCGTTCTGTCAATTGTCAGGTCTCCTTGTCGCCTGATGTCTCTTCTAAAATAAACAATGGAAAGTAATGTGGCATGACCTCCAATAAGTGGATTTATTGAAGATGTCACTTGGACAATGAATTCCAGAAGGGGTCCATCAAATCTGGTATGCTGAACCATGCATGTAGAACTAAAATTTTCATCTTTATAGCAAGATGTTTACACCGAATTATTTTAGGTGTTATTTTAATATGGGAACTCTTAAAATTTAAACAGAAGACTTCATTTAGTATATATATATATATTTATAAAAAAATATACTTAAATAATATTTTACTTTGGTCAGTTGCACCATTGAATGCTTAACTAGATTTTTGATCATTATCCTTGTATCCAGTAACACTTTTTAATGTCATATAATTTAGAACAGCTCAATAATGCCACCATGTGGATAAAAATGTTTATTCAGGCACCTTCAGCATTTCTCACATTATAACAGTTTATTCTCTATGGTTTAGTAAACAGTAGTAAAATGTGACTGAAAGAGGTTGAGTAGCTGTTCATCTTCGGAATATAATCAAAAATATTTTTGATGAAAATATGTGACTGTCACATTACCTGTCAAGTAAATAAAAGTGTCAAGGTCCAGAAAAGTAAGAAAGACCTCATTAGAATAGTCCATCTGCCATCAGTGGTTCAACCATACTGTTATAAATCTACAAGAATATGTTTTGTACAGAAAGACAACAAATATAACAACTCTGTTCAATGATTCATCACCATAACGTCACCATAGCACCATTTTGGAGAGTATTCACTGGACGCAAACAGAGTACGCTCTTCTGTTTCAGTAGCAAGATGGACTATTTTGATGATGTCTTTTTCTGGACCTTGAAAATGTAATTTGCTTCAATGGGAAAGTCACAAGCCTCCAGTATGTCTTAAATTGTGTTCTGAAGACGAACAAAGCTTTTATGGGTTTGGAACGACTGAATGTCTAAATAATTTTTGGTTTGACCGTATCTGGTGAGCACATAAAGACTTCATACACAGCTAGACACCTAGAGCAGGAAACCATAACTTAAAGTATTACTTAGTATAATTATGTAAACAAACTAGCTTGTCTAGCCAATTAAACATATGTTTAGAGTTTATTAAAGCAGCAAATATGTTATTGGTTGTATTTTACATCGCAATGAAGTTAAAGGGATTAATAGTTTTCTAAATGGGGTTCTTTTTTTTTACCAAAGTAAAAATGATATTTTCATCTGAAATCACCGGCAGCAGAAAAACAGATTGTACTATTTGCACAAAGACAGAGAGAATAGTGATTTTAGTGTTGTCCATGACCAGCATTGCTGTTATGCCTGTGTACTGTTAGCATGAAGATTTCCTGAGAGGGCCGTAATGGTGGGAAAGCCATAACACGTTGGGTCTTCTGTTAGCAGAGATGAGAGGGAGATCTCAGTGCATTTGTGCAAATCTTTTTTTATTCAGCAGTGTTTCGGCCAGAAAATGCAGCCACAGCAGTCTACCAGAAATCACTGACATGAAACAGATGCTGAAAAATATACTCACAAATTTAAAGAAGATAAATAATGCCTGGTATATACTACTCCTATTTTCACATCTCAGCTGTATTTCAAGGTAATCAGATAACAGCGTTCTCTTGTGGTTGTGCAGGTGAACAAGGTTTTTACATTTCATGCTGTATGCTTACCGGCTTATTGGCAAGTCAAAATCATATCCTTTGGTTTGCTCTGGTTCCTCTTACAATGAAATTCATTTTCATGACTTCACATGAAGTCAAAGTTAAAGTATAATCTTCTCCCTTTTTGCGATCAAAGCTCAGGTCTTTAACCACTAAGCCATACCACCCATAATGCTCAGTTCATTATGTAAGTAGAAACTGCATTATATCTGCAACGTTTGAGTGAGTCTCAGTTTGAGTAATCCCCAAAAATATGGTTAGATCACCACACTTAAAGTCCACATGAAAGAAAGCTTAAGTTATACTATATTGTCACTTCTACAGTTTTCCAGTGCTAGCAGCCAGATATTATATTGCTGAGAGCGGCTGATGATTGGACATGTTGGAAGTTGGAAAAGTAAAGTTTCAACATGATACTGCTATCATGCATAGGACAAACAATATGCAAAATAAAGGTGGATGAATAGAACAATTCAACAAAACAATTTCATGGTCCTGGCAGCCAATCAATGTAGTCTTGGTCGTATTTTATTTTCACCTTGCATCATTTTATTTTTGGATTTTAAAGAGGAATGTATTTTGTGCAACCTGTCCATGTTGGCTTCTCTGCATAATTTGGCTGGCGTCTACCAAATAACTAAAATAAATTTACATCAAATGTGTCCATTTGATTGACCCATGGCCTTTGATGTTGACAACAAAAGATATGGGAAGCCTTTTCTCCTCCATTTTAAAAGCCTGTTTGTTTTGGATTTTATTATTTGTATTTAGTTTTTTCTGTGCTCCCATATCAGACAACATTTTTTGGGTAATACCCAACACTTCCTCTATAATGCTTTAGAAATCCAATAGGATGAGTTAATGACTGTCTAACTGAAGTTCAGCAGTGGGAGCTTGTGTAGAAATCTGCTTTGACGTCTTAAACTTGTCATTTTTAGGCTAGAAGATAATAACAGACAATTTATCTACAGATAGCTGTATTCATTGTCCCTTCATTTCATTAATTGCATACCAGGGCAATGATGAATTCTTAAACGAGTCTGCCTAGCTTGAGCGTTTTGTGTAACTACTCAAAGAAACTCAATAAAAGCCTATAATGAACTGCAGTGAAATGAAAAGGGTAAAATTACGAATCCATCAGCCACTAAAACATATTGCAGAACAGCCCCAAAAAAAGTGAAATATGAAGTGAAACTTCACACCACAAACATGTGCACTTGACCTGTGACGGTAGCATAACAGGGTGTGCGTTTGTGAGGCATGATGCTCAAATTCTCCCCGTGGTGGAAACCACATGCAGCAACTGCACAAACACCAAAGACTGAAGGTGCAGGGTCACGCTTTTCTCCATCAGGGACGAACAGAAAGCTTTGGCTGACTGACTGAGAGATGTTTCTTCTGCTGCTGTGTGTTCTCCAGGCTTTGTCCTTGTCTCAAGGTAAAATGGTTCTGGTGTATTGTTGGTGTTGGCAGACCGGGTCTTTCATCTAGAGACTCTGAGTTCAACTGTGATTATATAGTATATTCTGGCACTTTTTTAAACATATTCTAATATTACTAAGCAGTACTAAAACTACTATGGTTTCTCTATTAAGTCGATGATACTTGAGCAGAGAGCTTGTAGAATTCTCAAAGAGTATTGCACGAACTAGCTCTTGAGAGACAATCACTATCATAGATGGAAAATCAAATGTGCACTTTCAACAAAAGACTTGGTGTATGACACGCTTTGTGGTTCAAACAAAGCTCAGTTTAACTAATGCAGCACAATGCAATCTGAAAAAAACAAAACAACTGACAAAAGAACATTCAGCGATGCCTTGGCTCATTACATCGCTTTTGTCAAGTGCTGTTTGAACAAAGTGCAACCAGAGATTCGTTTATGCACTTCAATGCACTATGACACATTGGTAAATAATAAGCTGAGCTTCACAGGAGATTGAATGGAGAAAGATGACTTCAATTGTGTCAAATGCATATGATGGCTAAAAATAAAGAACGACATCTTAGCGCTGAATTTTCCTAACAGCCATTTTTAGACTACTTGGAGTTCATTTAGACTGCGGAAAACAAGCTGTGGATGGTATAAACATGATAATGTGGCATTTACAATGCTCGACATTTATAAAGATGCGTTTCAGTAAGAGAATCAGCGTAATGTTCTATTTTTCTCCAATGTTTGCTATAAAGAATGCGTGGACCTTGACAGAAATAGAGCGTACAAATTGTACACACACCTAATATGTATAAAATAACTGTTTATATAAGAGAGATTATAATGCAAATAATCTTAAAGTATAATTCTTGCAAATTAGTTTTTTGTTTTCATTTTATTTAATGATCTTTTGTAAAACAACAAAAATAGAGCAAATTAAAATATTAATTATACAACTAAAAATATAATTTGTCCATGTAATTTTATGTGTTTAATTGCCAGAACTTGGCAAATTTAGAATTATTAGTAAGGTTACGGTGAATTTTATGTATGCAATATACATTTAGCATATAATATATAAATAATACATAGCAATATTTTTTCTTCCATTTATTTTATTCTGTGCAAGGATTTATTTTCTGTTACATACCAAAGCAGACACAGAAATCATACCATTTGTGTTAGGAAAATTAATATTTTTAGATTTTCTGAGAATGTCTAAAAAGAGAAGGAACATAATGGTTAATCACAAATGCAATTATAATTTTTCTGAATGAATTTCATACTGTGAAATTTTTAGAGTACGCTTTAATGACCAAGCCGAGTGTCGGCTCTGAGTGAGGCAGATGGAGAAACTAATTTAGAGGACCACGCTGTGTTGAAATACATGATCAGAAGCCCTTTTATCTAGTTTGCGTTAAACACAGCAGGTGTTCAAGAAATAGTCTTATAGTTATAAATAACTTCAACTTTGCTATATGTTATTAATAGATAACTTGTACATATGCAAACTCATTCATATTGAACAAAACATATAATTAAAATGTATCTTCATTTTCTTTACACAACAAGTAATTCAAACCTCTTCCATGTTGTAAATGTTCCTGTTTTGACATTTCAAAGTTAACTGGCACGAGCATTACCAAACTTTTGCGGTTTTGATTTATGAATCTTGTTCAACAGTCTCATTGCTATTGTTTTGATACATATAGTTGTTGCAGACAGTGACGACTGATAGCTAATTGGAAGATTGCTTATTTAAGCGCTCCGTTCTACTTTAACACTTTAGACTGAAGTGCCAGTTCATGATGTTCATCTTTTCATCTTCAGGGCTCAATGGTACGAATGCCCGATCTTCCAAGAGTAAGACAAAGCATGCTGATCGTTCAGACGAACAGAGTGAGTGAATGAATGCTTACTGCTACTCATGCCTTCCTTTGAAAGTGTCTTGTCTACATCTGCATCTTATCTACATGAGTATAATCAGTGGGTGCTGTTAGCAGCAATCTCATGACAATCAAAAGAGGCCTGCAAAATCAAACAGTTAATCAAGATGTTGAACAATGTGAACACTGTGTTTGCGGTAGGCCTGCTGAGACTAACCTACTATCATCAAACTGAACCGAGAAAAGACATCAGCAAGACCACCGCAAGACTGCACAGAACTGAGAGAGCAATCTAGCACCCCAGAGACAACCGCTTCATTTTATTGCACGCTAGAATTCATTTAGAAATTAATAATCACGGTGATGTAAATGCTGTATGCAATCAAACAGGCATCATACATGAAGAAGATAAAGAATGGAGCTGAACGGAAAAGTCCTTGCGCTCATTTGGGAGAGGCTCTTTACACCATATTTTAATTGATGTAATTAATAATTCAATTTAATTACAGCAAACGTAATTTTACATAAAAATATTTAAAACAATTTTGATAATTCAATTGGTATATTTCCTGCCATGAAAATAGCCACAGAAGCGAGAATGGCGTTAAACACAAACAAACAAACAAAACAATTCTGAGTCTTTCTACAGCATTACAGGAAGATGCTTAAATAATCTCAATCCATTTTCAGAACAAACATTTGCTTCCAAACTAGTAAGTCCTTTTGAGTTAGGTTTTATATTTACTATGCACATTTTGTCTATTTCATTGTTTATTAAATATTTAGTGCACACAAATCAGAGTTTAATCTGTATATAACTTCCCAGGTTGGCTTTTTTCATGCGCTGTTATATACTGTGTTTCCATGCTTTTCCAACAACTACACTATCATTCAAATGTTTGGGGTCGGTAAAATCTATTTATGTTTTTGAAATAAGTATTTTATGGTCAGCATAAAACACACAGTACAAAACATTAATATTGTGAAATTACAATTTAAGATAAAAGCTTTCTATTCTATTTTAATGTTATAAAATGTGACTTACTGTTGTGATGTCAAATGAACCCAGTCTTCAGTGTCACATGATCTTTAGGAAAACCAATCTAACATGCTTATTTTGTGCTTAAGAAACATTTCATACTATTGTTAATGTTGAAAACAGTTTGTGGAAACCTTGATACATTTCTTGTTAGGATTATTTGATGAAAGCTGAAAACAAAAGTATTTATTTGGAACTTTTTTGTAACAGTTTTTTCAATCTTTTTAATGCAATGTTACCGACTTAAAATACTTTTCTTTCTTTCCAAAAAAAAAGAAAAACCTTACTGACCCCAAACGTTTGAACAGTGTTTTTTTTCACCACCACAGTGGAACATCAGACCAGTGACCTCTGACCCTGTTGAGAGGTTACCCCAAAGCAAGACCTTTAGAATGAGTCACAGTTCCACAGATGATATACAGACACAACTGCATCCTGTAGTCATAAATCAGGAGACCCTTCATGAGCTCAAACCACACTGCAGAGGCAATCTCACAAACTTTCTAAAAAAAAAAAGTTCTTTCTCCAGTGTCCTCCATGCTACAATATGACATTTCCACAGGAAGTGACTCACGGGATGTGGCTGTGTTGCAGGGTACTGCTACAACGTTTTGCAACACAAAACAATGGCCCACGGTTTACATATTCACTTTGCTGTTTGGGTCTAAATAAAAGTCTAGTGTCTGATGTACTAGAAATACACACCGAGAACAGAATCAACACTCAGATAAGATCAGCGTCAGGATGCCATGTTGGAAAATTTTCTGACTCAACACAGCACGCTTTAAAGATAAAAAAGTGAATGCATTCATAAGAAGGATAGCAAAAGTTAAGGTAGATGATTCAATGAAATGATTTAAGTTTTCTCTTTTTTTGTCTTTCTGAAGTAGTTGAGCTCTCTACACTAAGTCTGTCCCAAGGCTGCTTTGGTGTGCCTCAGACTCTTTACATGAACACTACAGTCGATGTGATGCTCGACCTTTTGGATGCTCTGAAAAAGAACGAGCTTGCTTTCCAAATCTGTGAACATTTAAGTTGTGGCAGTGTTTTCAAGCACAGCACGGCTGCAGCAGTGCAGAATGGCACTTGTCTTGCAAACTGCATCCTGAGAGATTCAAAACTGCACAACTGCACTACAGCCGCAAAAGGCGACTGCAGGAATGCAACTGAAGTCATTTGCGGTGAGTCATCTGAGATCTTCTCAGAGATCTTTTGATAAGTGTTCTACTTTTGTTTCATTGCTGTAATTGTGCAATGTCTGGGCTGACCACTGTCTTTCAGAGCATGGTGCTGTCCGATTGGTTGGAGGACATGATCGCTGTGCTGGTCGGTTGGAGCTGATGCATTCTGGGAATTGGGGAACAGTGTGTGATGATGATTTTGACATTAATAGTGCACATGTAGTTTGTACCCAGCTGGGATGTGGAAGTGCGAAAAGATTGGCCTTTTTTGGGCCTGGAACAAGTACTATCTACATCAGTCAAATGCAATGCAATGGCTCCGAGAGCAGCTTATGGAGTTGCAACTCAATCAACATCACTGCCAGCAACTATTGTGGACATAAAGAAGATGTCGGTGTTTTGTGTTCAGGTACTACAAACATTCAGATTCTGTACACTTAATGGGCAAGTACTAAAGAAAGTAAAACTCCACTTTGTGCAGTTTAGAATGTGCCATATTTGAGTACTTCACAATATTATCAGTTGAAAAATATATAGATTGGGTAATTTTTACTCGTCAGGAATTGATTGATTGAAGTGGACATTATATACCAGATTGGAGAATGCAGGTTTGTTTAAATAATATTAAATAGCTTTTGGCAATTGTTTGATATGAGCTAAACATCCATGTGGCCAAATGATTAGCAAATTTTTATATATAGATAAAAAATTACAAAGACAATTTTCTGAGCACTTTATCATAGGTCTAATTTGGTCTGGTAATCACACTGCATATAGCGTGACTTATTAAATATACATAAAATAATTAATAATAGTGATATAGGTATTAATGTAGTTTTTAATATGAATAAAATAATTAAATTGTAGTAATACTATTATATTTTAAAAGAAAAAGTGAGTGTTAAATTAAAAAAATATATATTTTATAGTAGTCTACACTCCAAAATACAATATTGGTATTTAGCAAGCTCTTATTTTGATGGGTTGCGGTGCTGGTTTTAGCGCTGTCTGTCAAATGAAGTAGTAAAAGAAATGTCAGATTTGCTGGTGAAAATGTCAGTGCATATACTATAGTTTAAGCTTGAATGGATGTCTAAAATAGTATTAAGGTTAGTTGGTCTAAAAGGTGATTGTGCATTAAAAGTTTTCAACCATGTTGGTATGCAAATAAGCATCTGAATTTATTTACACAGTGTACATGTTATTTTAGTCATGTATTAGCACCTATTAGTACCACCAATGCACCCAAATATGGTTATGTTAGCAATGTGTTTAATTAACATTACTCATAATAACCTTGTTACAAAGATGCAGATGTATTTACAACCAAATTTCATGTGTGTATTTGAGGTTATAGTACGTGACCTCTTAAGGAATTACGTTACCACAACTTAAATGAAACACAGGTCAGAATTAACTTTTTAGGGCAGAGGAGAGAATTTCCATGTCAGTTGGCCTAAAAAAACAAAAAACAAAAGTAGGGCAGGCTTACAACAGTGTTTCTGAAATGTCAAAGCACACACATATAAGCTTTAGCTAGCAGGTCTTGGAAATTCAAATTTTCTTTGATGCATCCAAATGGATTCATTTTCTTTCATACAGCAAGTGTTGAGATCATACCCACAACCGACACAACTGAGCTGGGCATGACAACTCTGATGACAGGTGATGCTTTAGAAAAATAAATGATTAAAACAGTGACAAAATCTGATTGATTTCTGTTAATAAATAAAACCTCTGTTTATTTTAGTGTCAACCGCAATGGCGTCTACACAAAGCAGTAGTGGTGTCTCGGCAGCAGCGATTTGCAGCATCCTCTTATCTATTGCTCTGTTTATGGTTATTGTTTTAAACGTTGCTGCCTATGTGCGCTTCAAAAGAGCAAAGGGCAAGTATAAGCATGTTTTACTTGTAAAAGCACCACTCACTCATCTCTTCTGAAGCGGTGGAAACATTGTCATCGGAATGTTGCAATAGGGTCACCCAAGTAAATACTATGCAATGTACTAAAATGAATAACTATGAAAATACACCGGCACCAAAAAATATTAAACTTTATTTAAATAGTCCACTTTAGACATTCTACTAACTATAAATGACTTAACTACGTGTCAACTAAAGGGGTTCACACTAAGCGCGATAACTGTAAAGATAACAATTAAGTTATAGCTCTAAAAACTATTTTTAATAATAATGGATTGCAGAGTCCACACCACAATGATAACGATATGGGCTAAGAGAAACGATATCGTTGGAATCATTTCCAGGAAGATTTTTCTTTAGCTGATGAACGATCCAAAATTGACAGCCAATCAGAATCCATCGTGTTCTCACGAGCATCTGTGTTTAGACCAAACAGACGACATCGTTCGCTGGTGTGGACGCTAATATCATTATCCTTATAGTTATCATCCGTGGTGTGAACGGGGATTTAGGCAAGGGTTAGTAGAATAAGTTGACCTATAGGCTACTTGCAAAGTTATTATACTTGGTATGTAGTATGTTGTGGACCCATCAAAATAAAGTGTTAAAAGATATTAAACAGACAGTCTACTAATACTCTAATGATTGCTATTTGACATGTTGTTGCAAAGCTACTTACTGTTAGTATAATGTCTAAAGTAGACTATCGAAATGAAGTGTTACCAAGTATGCAAACCATTTTAGACCTTTTACTGACATATAAAAGTGTCTAACTCTGAGAGCATCTATGCGTATAAATTAGTGGTGGGCCGTTATCGCGTTAACGCGAGACTCTTATCGCGCGATAAAAAAAAATCGCCATTAATCTATTCTCAAAGTTGGGTTGGAGTCTATACTACAAGCTGGTGACTTTCACCTTTAGCGTGGATGTATAGCCGAATTACACTGTAGACTTATTCGGACGGGACTAGTTTTCTAAACTACTGTACATGTGAGCTTCGA
>JAUMHG010000227.1:64624-87752 GCA_032359395.1 Enteromius anoplus
TATATAGGTGTGTGTGTGTATATGCTGTTCTGATGAAAAAAATATGTAATAAAAGCATCACATTATTATTGGAGAAGATTGCTTTAAAACTATTTATCTAATTATTACAACATAAATGAGGGAGAAAAAAAACTGTGTATGGCCACTCTATTTTTACAATATGCCATTATTATGAGAAAAAGGTGAAAAAAGTTATTTTAATGATACAACACCTAATTATTACAACATAACATGTAAAAATAAATAATCGAAAAAATAATATCTGCATCACTATAAATTTTATTAAACATAGAGTACACACAGAGAGTAAAACATAGAGTAGAACTTTTCTGTTTAAAATAAGAGTGATCCAGAATGATTTCAGGAAGAGCATGTACATTTTTTAATTTTATATATATATATAAATAAACTAAAAAAAAAATCACAATTCTGCTGTTTTTATTGTATTTATCATCAAAACTACATATTAAGGAAATATCTAAAAACATTTAACTAAAATTTGTGTCTCTTGTTTTTGGAAGGTGAGGAAAGCCCGTCACAACCTGACATGTCTTTTCAGAATCCCCACATTGCACAGATGACAGAAAGTACAGATAGTTACGGGGACCTTCTTGTACCTAAAAACCTCAGTCAAGGTACCTCCTGTACTTCACCATGTGACAGTGCTTCTCTGCTCAGAGAGCTTCCTTTCTGAAATCTCCCAACTCCTTTGAACCTGAAGCTTTGTACAGCAAACCTAAACCCTAAAACACGCAGTATTAGTTTGTAAGTAAATCACAAGACACTTAACTCTTTGTTTTTTAATTTTAGAAACCGATAACAGCAGCATAGCATCAGAAGCATCGTATGTTAATGTACCACCCAAAAAAGAGAGTGACGACCATTCAGTTTCATCTTCAGAGAACGACTATGATGAAGTTGACTGGTGAAATCAACATAACAACAGCAAGACATTTTTCTGAGCAGGTAAAAACCACAAATGATTGTTTGAATTCTTGATTCTATTTAGTCTGTGGGCAATAATGTGCATTTATTATTTAAAACAGACGATTCTCAACGACATGTCCCTGAAAACCAAGGAATGTAACACAGACGGGCCATACCTTGCAATACCTGAGTGTTTCTTAAGGAATATTCTGGAAGAACCAAAAAAAAAAAATCTACATTGTGTACTTCATGATAAATATTGAACTATAATCATCCAATCTCATTCTTTTTCAAACTATGCAAAATGTCTAAAAATGTGCATGTGCATTTAAAATATGTGTATATGTTATAGCCTATATACAGATATAGATAGATAGATAGTTAATATAAGCCAGCTACAGTGCTTCATCATTCTAAGGGAGAATGTAACATTGTCAAAGAGACTCACAATTACTTCACACAAAAACTATGAAGAGAATGACTTTTTTTTGTTATCCAGCCACACAAACTGCACAAAGCAGATTCTGAAAAATGCCCAGCATTCTCTTTTGTGAGGAGAAGAGCATGCAATGCTTGCTGGTGGACACGGGTAAGATTTAAGAGAGCTGCTCATACTTTGTGTTTTCCACAAACCCACTTTAGCTGTTGATGTTCCCTCAGGTCAGAGAGCGACACGGCTGAGTGCCAGCTACACTGACAGGCGTACGCACGCCAACCCTTTTTCCTTCTCAGTTTGGCCTTTAGTTTGTGTTGGTCCGGCATGTTATTCCTAAAGCAGAGCACAGGAGAGACGCTTTGTGAGGATTTGAATATTTTTCTGTTCTTGTAGTTCACAGATGTCCAATTAAACCCGGAGAAATCCATCATACAGCTGACTCAATGCTTTATCTTATCGAATGAACTTTATCACCAACTGCAAACCTTTTTTTTTTTTTCAGTTTTAACAACCCATTTATAGAACAAATTGCAAAAACTATTATCTTGTGTATGGGTCTGCTCCTCTCTAAAGGTCAAACTGGTGCTGGATGTGGTCAACGAGCAAACGAAAATAATAACAATAATATGATATTGTAATGTATTGTATAAAATATAATAATATAAAATAAAATAATTGAAAAAAATTTAAGCCTATTTTAAAGGAATATTTCATGTACATTTGTAGGATTATAATTTATTTTATGTTTTTTTTTTTTACCAAACAATAAATCTGAATCTTAAACCGAATAATCAAAACAGCATTACAGAGTACAAATTTTCAAGCTAACAAAATATCATTTAAATTTTTAAGCCTATTCAAAGTAAAAAAGAAAAAAATCAACTATAAACTACTTTTCTACCTTTCTTGTACTTTATACTACAGCAAGTTATTTATCAATGTATGCAGCTACATGTACCATCCTGGACATACTGTTTCTTGATCTGACTTATCACATGTTTAAAAGAGGAAGCCTCAAGTTCACATTTGTAAAGCTCCATTGACAAATTCCAACCACATTCTTTCCTAATTAAAGTTGAAAGCTTGAACATCATTAAAACACAAAGACCCTTTAACTTAAAGAGCTCGGCTGTGTCTGAGCACGCAGCAAAGTGCATCATGGCCTAAATACGGAAGATAGCAACATAAAAGGCATGGTGCGAATGATTCACTGTCTGTTTGATGCAAAAGTTGAGTGAGACTCTGCAAGACACTGCGCTGAAAATAATAAGGAAATGACGCAGCCCGGAGGAGAAAAGTGTTGGTGCTAAAAAAGATGGCGTGTTGCGTTGAACGCTTGTCCAAAAGCGTTTCTTTATCAGCATGAGCAAATTTAATAAAGCTCATCTTTAAGAGGGCAATAAGATGACTTCAACAAAGACATCATTAACTGACAAACTGGTGCTGTGCAAAAATAACCCTGTCTGTGGCAGTCTAAGAATATCAATGAACTGATAATGAATGAACAAACTGCTGCTTCTGCTACAGTAGGATACATGCATAAATGCTGCCCCCTCCTGATCAAATGATACCTTACCTGAAAAATAAATAGTCACAAGAGGAGTCCCATTCCAGATCCTCAAACATGATTACAGTGAAATCGCAAGATGTACATCTTAAACGGTTGCAGGCCCTTTAAAAGCAAGACAATTCTTGTTACAGACCACAATCAAAATAAATTTGCACATGTATAAATACAATCTCAATGGTGATGATAGTGGTTGTTAATATTGAGCTCACTAGAAAATGATTATATGGATATATATGCATGTGGCCCTCAAGTGCATGCCAGATTGATCCTGGTGTAATTTTCACCTTTGTGAAACACTGGTTCCAATACCGTGTGCTACAGAACTTCCACCAAGAAACACAGGACAACATCTGAAAAGGTGAACATTCGTCAGTAACAACACATTTAACCTACTTGTTCCATGTTTGAAAGGCTAAATATCTCCTGTAAAACTTGTATAATTTAATGTGAACTAAAAACTTACTTCTTGGACATCGTCTGAGAACATGCATCACTTGTGGTATTTGCTGCAGTGGATTCCTGTTAGTTCGTGAGAGACGTTACAGATTCTAGAGACGCACTATAAACAACAACTGGCAATATAACAAATGAAAAAGTGTGTTTATTTCCTTAACAGATCATACGGTTTTGTCCGGTTATTTGGCTTACATGAGTGCTGATGGGTTGGTACTCATCATCCAGTATTTCCTGCAGCATAGCGTCAATATCGTCATTGTCGTGTCGAGCTTTTTTGTATCCTTGTTTTCTGAAAAAATAAGTCGAAACATCATGGTTTTGTCTTGGAAAAATCTGTTTTAGTTCAAGTCTGGGAGATTATGTAACGTTGTGTGTGTTTGCCACTTGAGGCTGTTTTGTTATCTTTCTTGTGGTGAACTTTTTTTTAGAATTTCAGTCAGGTTAGTAGTACATTATTTGGATCGAAAGTGTTCTCATACGCTAAAGATATAGTTTTATATTATCTGCTGTAGTCTTGCAGCTAACGTTACGTTAGCTCGGGTGCTAGTCTTGCTACCTGGACTGTTTCTTGTCCTCGGGGTTCGCACATTTTTGGTCCGTTTGTTTTAAACTAAAAGTTGATTGTTTGGACGCAGACGTGCTGCAACAAAACTTTGATTCGACTTCATCAAGTAAATCATCCAGGTCGTCCGCCATGGTTATCCGGTGGAGAACGCCACATTTGTTACCATAGAAACGCGCGGATAATTTATTCGCAATCCTTTCAGCAATGCGCAATTTAACTAGTCAAATTCTACAAAATTAGCTTTACTGCCCTGGTAAATATAATATCGTGCTCTGGAAGTTAACCTAACGCTTCCGGTTTGCTCCTAAACCGAAAAATGAATCGTTGTCGGCAGGATTCGAACCTGCGCGGGGAGACCCCAATGGATTTCTAGTCCATCGCCTTAACCACTCGGCCACGACAACTTATATACCGCGTTGTTTTCGAAGTCAAACAGTTTTTAATTATCAGAAAAATTGCGGTAGATGAAGGAGAATAATATAATGTAGCGTTATAAACAGGGTCTTAGATGAACATCCGCCAGATCCGGGTAAGATAAGCTGTGCCAATTTGCCTAGTTCTTAACTTATTTTCACTTATTAATTTCTTTGGGAAGTTTAAGCAAGCCAAACGTGCAAAGGTTTTACGCTAAAATTGAACTCGTGAAACATAACAAAGGGGGCAGAAAATGTATACGTCTGTATACATTTAAATAGTTAATTAATATCACATGAAACAGTTTAAATGATTCGGTTCAGTCACAATGACTCAATTATTATTATTAACAACGACTTGCTGCCACCTACCGGCGGTTTTAATTTAACATTTAAAGTATCTTTTCATTTCGTAAATAATTTAAAAAAGGAGTATTCAATATTCCATGTTTAAAACATCAAACCATTATTTATGTATTTGTAAGTGCATGTCAAAGCATCCAGCTGAATTAAAGTGTAAATACATCTAATTTATCTTCAGCAAAGAGAAGTGTAGTAAACCCTGAACTTCTGCAAAGAGTAATTTTCTTGACACTGATTTCATTTGTTTGGTAACAGACCAAATGTATTATTAGGATATTATAATTTATAAAACTGATTAAATGTAAGACTTTGACCTACAAGATGGTGCACTTAATAACGGTTAAAATGCCTATAAAAGTAAAAATCTAATTAAACCTGTTAAAAATATGAATTTCTATGATATGATATGAACTTACCTCCGCACAGAATATGAAGAGTATCAGCACAATAACACACTTAGCAAAATATATTTTAATTATCTTTATTGATAAAATCCCAGAAAACATTAAGATATTATTTTTGTCAATATCACTATAGGTCTACTGACACAAAATTATTTTAAAAATCCCTTTGTCGTGTCCAGTGTAGACAGCTTCAAGCTCTTTTTGGTAGTTATGAATGGTTCATTTCTAACTTTTAATTTGCAGTCAATTTCAAGCTATAAAAATAGCTGGCAAATGTAATATGGATGATTTGCAGAAGACAATAAGCAGAACATTTATGTTTGTAGATGGCTTAAAATGACATTACTAAATATTTCAACATAATTTCTTAAAATAGGGGTGAATACTTTTTTTTATGTGCATTTAAAATGAAGCCTATTCATTTGCTATTTTGTTGTTTTACGTTTAACCTGACTTAACATTTTAAGTATTTGTAGGGCTACTTATTTTTCTACTTAAAATAGTATATTTTATTTTTTAAAACACGAAAACAGCAAAAATAAATCACAGTTAATACGAATTCCACAAACCTGCAGGGGGCTCCAAAATATCAAAAACACACAAGTTTGACGTTCGAAAAAGAACGTTTTCTGTTTGATGAACAGATTTGAATGTGAGCTTGCACTGCACCTAAAGAGTTTACTCGGGTGTAAAAAAGGGACGGGTTTAAGTGGACAAAGTTACTTAAAGTGCCCCTATTATGCCATTTTAAAGGTTGCTAATATTGCTTTTTGCATCTCTTAAAACAGGTTTACATGTAAGCAAGGTCAAAAGACACTTCAGTTTTTTCCAAAACTAGATTTAATTTTACCCCGTTTCTAAATGTTTCGTACACAACTCCTGTAAAGCAGTTCATATAATCAGTCTGTCTAAACCCCTCCTTTCCGTTAGCCCTCACTGCTGTGATTGGTCAGATAGCGTAGACCTTTATGATTGGTCTACCGCTACATTGTGTGTCGAAAACCATGACGTTGACACGATGTAATCCACGTGGAAATTGTACTGTTTATGGGCGGGGCAAGTTGTTGGCGACGCAGAAGGTGGGCGGTCATTATGCAAATATGTTACTTCGTGGCCGTAACAGTAAAGGTGAAGGTGAGCCGACTCTTTTTTTTTTTTTGACAAGCAAGAACTTCATTTATAATGCATTGTCGGAGTCACAACTTTGCATATAGTTCATGTTCACATACACAGACACATTGCATTAAAGATTTGAAAAGGCATAATAGAGCACTTTTAATCCAGCCACATTTTAGCAGAGAAGTCTGTCGTTTTACCAGAAGATCGAGTAGACAAGGTATAAAAAAATATAAAAACTGTAAATTTATTAAAGAATTACGTCGAATCTGCTATCTTCAAATAGTTTTGTGACACACCTAGTCTTGACTTCACAAATAGAAAGTGAAAAAAAGACTCATTCCCTGACCGGGAATCGAACCCGGGCCGCGGCGGTGAGAGCGCCGAATCCTAACCACTAGACCACCAGGGAGATAAGCAGTGTTGTTTAAGTGCATAATTATATACATATGAATACCTCTGGGTTTGTTACACCCTACAAGTAACATTTGAGTTAAGTGTCCGACACACCATGTTATTCTCAAACCTGAAATCAAGAAATTCGTAAAACAAATACTAAATATACAGGTTTTATTACGAGATAGTAAAAACTACATCTGATTGAAATTTTTATTTATCTGAAATACAATAAATTAAATCCGTGACACCTTGAAAAAATACATTTACAAAAATGTGACTCATGCTGGTAATAATAATGGAAGAGGTTTGCGAAATTTACTCTGCAGGAACACTCTGGGAACACACAAACCCTCTTTTTTATTCACAGTTTCTCTCAACACATACTCGTTCACTAGAGTCTCAAATCCTGCCTGTTGGAACAAACTGGCCAAGCACTCTATGAGAAGAACAGATGAAAAAAAAAAAACATTAGAAACAAAACAGTCATTTCAGTGCAGGAAAACAGATGAGATTAAGAGGAAACAAATGCTACGCTGACCTTTTGAGAAGAAAAAAGAACGGGTCCCATCCTGTCTTACATAGAAATTCTCACCCAGCTTATTGCCTGACTTAAACCTCAACATGGCATGATCATACAGTCCATAGTCCCTGAAGAGGACAATACCTCCTGGTCGCAATACCTGTAAGTTTGTTTTGAAAGCATTGATTACATTGATTACTCAATGAAAGTGCATTATGCAAAAACACATGAAAATAAGTCACTTTATAAGTTTACACATATTTAACACAATTCCATAGATGTTAGAGTCTTACAACATGTGATGAGCAGTACCTTATACATTTGTTCCAGGGCTTTCTGCATCTTATCAGGATGAATTGCAGACAGAACAAATATCAAAGTGGCTACATCCACTGTCTCCACTTGTATGGTGGCCTGGAGATCATCTTTAGTGAGGTCACACTGAAACGCAAGGCATCGCTCAGTGCAATACAAGGCATTTTGCTGCAATAATAATAAATCATCATAAATAAAGGCAGAATGCATATAAACAATTAGTTACACATAAGATAAAAAAAACTGTTGACCAGATGTGGGTTTGAAAAAGCAAAAAAAAAAACAAAACAAAAAAAAACACACAGCTTGGTCACTCTTACCTTTACAAACTCAACAGCTCGTGGAGAGAAGTCACAAGCATAAATGAAGATATTGCGATCTTCTTCCAGAAGAGGGAAAATGCAGTTTCCAACCCCACATCCAGCCTCCAATAACACCAGCTTCTGCCCCTGAGACTGAGAGATTAGATGGAAGTTATCATCATCTACACAAACTCAAACATGTTACAGGAAACGCATGCGATATATCTTACTTCTCTGCAGCTTTTCAGTTCTTCAAACTCTCTGGTGGTCCAGTGCCGGTCTTTAAAAAAGTTCGTCGTGTTTCTTTTATAAAACAAGTCCCAGTTTTTCAAAGCATCCGTTTCGAGTTTCTGCTGCTTAAAGTCCGACACTAAGACACTATCATTCCTGAGTTTCTCCAGCTCCTCTGGTGTCAGGGTCCTTTCACTCAGACCGCTGGACAGATGAGGAGAAGAAGCAGAGTCCAACTCACCTGTCACTGACATGACAGCCAAAAACTAAAACAACGACTTAAAACAAGTGTGTGTTGGGAAGTTTTACGATAGTAAGACACAGAACTTGATGTTTAATACAATATTACACGTAATTGCCCACCTCAATGACAAAACGCAAACAACATCGGTGCACTTAAACTACCTATATAAAAAACGAGTTAAATGTGAAACATTGTTTTAAAACACAGCATGTTCTCGTGTATCCACTCGGCATCTGTCTTCCTCGCGCATAAGCTGTTGCGGTGATAAAGAAACAATAGAAGAGTCACTGCCACCTACTGGACCGGATGAGACACGCACAGCGGCCTGCTCACCTTCATATGCACTTTTAAGAAAACTGATGAAAACAAAGCATTTATTGGCATCAACTATGATATGTGGGGACAGATTCTTAAAATCAAAAACAAACCAATTTCTCCTTTAATTATATTCTTAGAGTCCTGTTGTTGAGGTAATCTAGAAAAAAATGAATCGTAATTTTCTCATTTACATGTCAAATGTACATTATCATTCTTTTGCATGGGTGGACCGTGGAATGCACAATTTTTGTTAGGTTGGAACAGCAGCTACGCTAATTGTGTGTCTTTTTATACCACAGGTTTAGGAGAACTAGGAATTACAGATGCTTCAGTCTGGATCCAACCCTTACAAAGTTCTGAGATGGCCAACCCCTCAGAGGACCTAAGGTGATGCCAAACCTTAAACAACATGCAAAACGACCAAATTTTGCTTTAGGTTTAATCGCAACACATAAGCAATGCCGTTAAAGGAATAGTTCACCCAAAAATGACATTTTAATTTACTCAACCTCAAGTAGTTCCAAACCTGAATTGCTTTGTTCTGCCTAACACAAAGGAAGATATTTAAAAAAGAAAAAAAAAAAAAACTGCAAACAGGCTGTTTTGGGTCACAATTGACTTCCTACTTAAAATAAAGTTTTTTACCATGTTTGATTACATGCCATTAACTAACTGCATGCATTTTGCTGTACATTTCTGCTATATGGAAATCAACTTGGCATAGGCTAGTCACCACTGATAAGCATAATATAGAAACTTTAAAATAGAAACTTATATTTTCTGTGAAGCTGCTTTGCAACCATTTGTATCGCGAAAAGCGTATTATGAATAAACTTGAATTTAATTATTTATACATACACTACTGGACAACAGTATGTATACATAAGTATACATAAACAGAATTGTTTATGGTTTTAATAGAGGCCTCTTACAGAATGTTCACCAAGGCTGCATTTATTTGATACAAAAATACAGCAAATACTGGCAAAGTGCTAGTAAAATATCAAATAACCGTTTTTGTGTGAATTTTCAGCATGCGATACTTCTCAGTATTACTTGATCCTTCAGAAATCATACTAATATGCTGATTTAGTGCTAAAGAAACATTACATACTGTTTAGAAAACAGCTGCAGTTATATTTTGAAATACATTTAAATAGAAAAGTGATTTTAAATTGTCTTAATATTTCACAATATTAGCTGTTTTACTGTATTTTCATCTATAAGAGACTTTTATTTTTGCATCAATACTGTTATTCAGACAGAAATTGAAGTTCAGATCTTACTGTCTTTAAATATTGATAAATGACAAATTATGAAAAATATGACAGATTAATATCTTGAAACAGTTATTGTATGTGTACGATCAAACTTTTAATGCTACTGTTGTGTTTGTTGTATATTCATGCTGGTCGAGGCAATAAATTACGAACGAATACAAACTCAGTATTGTTTATTTGACATACAGGTGCTTTTGATTTCTGGTCAGCTGGCTTCAATGGAAAGCTCTGATCCTGTTTATACAGACTGGCAAATCTTTTTGAAAAAAATTTGTTCTGAGAAAACTGAACAAAAGATACTAAAACGTTGCAGCGAGAGTGTTGTTGCTCATCCAGTACGAAGAAAGCCATTTACACCAATCAACATGCAGTCTCTCAGCCTCTGGCAGCAGGCAATGTCCGCGGTGGCAGTAAGCATGCTCATTTTTAATTTACTCATCCCCCCCTCCCCCCCAAAAAAACCAAAACAACGTTTATACAACTACGTTAATGTCTCAAAAACCCACATTCAAACCATGATACAGTGCTGTACCTGGACCCCCTTAAAAAAAAAAAAAAAACATTCCACGGATCATCGAACATGCCCAGCCCCACGTTACACAGTTCAGCCTCAATCCAGCAACAGACCGGGCGCAAAGGGGGCTGAAGGGTGCCCTCTGAAGTGTACAGGCGTCCTCAATGTCTGCAATGGTGTGGATGACGAGCGCCCCCTCTCTCGTGTTCATATACAGTATACGTTTAAATTATACAGGTAGCAGCAACACCCCCTCGGCGAGGGGTTAAGAGGGTAAGGGGGTGACATGGACTGATAGGGGAAAGAAAGACAGAGGAGCAGTGAGGAGCAGCATCTCTCTACACTGTTCCAGCGTCTCTGCTCTGGTCCCTCCGGCGACGGTGCTCTGTTTTGTTCCGGCTTTCTGAATGCTCTCGACCGATTGGCTCCTTCTCTCGTTCTCTCTTCCTCTCGCGACGGGATTCGCCATTCTCTTTCTCCTGCAGGTTCAAGCGTCTTTTCTTTTCTCCCCGCCGCTGACCTTTTGGCTTACCTGAAAGGACAAATGGCGACGGCATGAGGCATTTTGCAACAATTATTGAGGCAAATGGTACAAATCTGATCACTTAGATAAACAGAGTATATATGTCTCTTCCAATGCAAAATCTGAGATACATGGCTGTTTTTATTCAGCAAGAATGCATTAAAATGGATTTATAACATAACAAAAGATCTATTTTCTTCTAAAGATATGTATCAATTAGCCTATCAGAATTATTTCTGAAGGATCATGTGACACTGTAGACTGGAGTAATGATGCAGAATAATCTAGATTTGCCATCACTAAATATGTTTTAAGAAAAATAATGTAAATTCAAATAGAAAAAAAAAACTGCAGTAATATTTTAACATATTATTCATTATACTGTATTTTGACAGCTTTGCTGAACATAAGATGCTTGTCGTTCTTATTCATATTTACAGAAAATCAAGTTTGAATCAACGGTCTGGGATGAGCTGTTCGGGATGTTTATCAGTAATGTTTACACTTTTCTGGAAACTTACTTACAGTGTTTTTGCACACTAATCTGGGATAAGAGAAAGTACTGTATCATACACACACACAATATGAATATCACGCTGACCAGTCAGAGTTTGGCAGGCATCTAGGCTGATTTATTTGCCGTGTTGAATCATTCTATCATTCTGTTAATCAGTGATTTTCCCATCATTCCTCAGCTCTCTCCGGCTCCAGATGGCATTACTCATTCAACCTAAGATGACCATTGTTCTTAATTTTCAGATGTTTTGGTTTGGGAGACGTCCCTTCGGCAATCATCACTTCCATTTAAAAGTGTTTTTCATAGATTATTAAGAAGTTTGATGGAATCCAGGTTGAAGACCCATTTGTACAGTTGTGAAACACACATGCAGCCATCTGGTGCATTGAGTGATTGGTTGTGTCTGGTCTACCACAAGATGACAGTCTTGTTCACCATCTTTTTCCATTTCATACTTTCTTTCAAATTATGGTTGACCAGTGTTTTAAAGAGAAGTTCACCTACAAATTAAATTTGTGTTGTGTGTTTTTTCCCCAGTGACCATTAAATCCAAAACTGCAATAAAAGTACAGTATTATATAATAAATACTGTATAGGGCTGTCAAATAATTAATCACATACTGTACAAAATAAACGTTTCTGAGAGTAAGTGAATTATGACAGCATTTTCATTTCTGTGTGAATTAGACAGTGAAACTGGAAAAAGCTGGGGGGTAACCCATCAAATGCAGAGTCAGAGAACTTTTATCAGCTCTGCGCTCTTGAGCAACCGGTCCGGTTTCTTCCAGGAACACGATTCCTGAAATTAGCGTACAGTACGTCTCTACGGAATAAAACTGTCAAGATGAACAACCGAGGCGAAGCCACCCAGCTGAACGCTTGACACCAGAATAATCGTACAACTGATAAGTTCATCAAAAATAGAAAGACCTAAAATAAAAATGTTTAATACGACTTTATCTCGCCGTTGCTCAATGCTCACGGCTAGCCAATTTCCAGTATTGTCAGGGGCTTATCGGTGGGGCACGGATGAGGATCGGAAAAGCGCTGAGGTGGACAAGCACCTCTCCCCCGCTTCCCCCTCCCAAAGAGGGCTCTATTAATCAGCCGGACTCTCTCCGGACTCCCTGCCCGCTCCAATCCACACGGACCCACACATTCCTGGGGTCCAGCGAGGGCGATAAGGGGCCATCACAGCCCCTGAGGATGCACGACTCTTGCTTTGTGACTGAAACTAGTTGAGGAGGAACTAACCGAATCTGTTGTGGTTGTTACTGTGCATTGTGAACAGACTCATGTACGGTGTCTGACCGAGCAAAACACACACACATTTCACTCGCTGTCGTCACCTCCCCTCTCGCCGTCCCGTCTCTTTAAACACAGGAAGTTCCCTCTGCGTACACTGTTGTCTTTGTCGTAACGATTTGGAGATCAATGGATTAGACATAATCCTCTGCCTTTCCTATAAACCAAGGCATAACATGACCGGAGCTCTGCGGTGAATATTTTGGATATGTTTACTGCCACCCTTTCAGAGCAGGAAGGCTGTCAGGTTTTTCAGTAAACTGTCATGCGACGATTTGGATACAAGCGATTTCCTCAGGGACGGAGCATGTTGTTGAGCATCTGGTCAACGGCGCTGAAGCAGATGCAGGACATTGAGGCTGCTCTTTCAAAGCCCAAAGCCCAAGACCCAATGGAAATTTTCAATTGTGACGTGAATGAGACAATGTATGTCATCCTGTGTAAACACAGTGTTGTGCATAGCATTTCTCAGATTATTTGGTTTTGCAGTAATAAGGTGATCAAAAACTCTGAATCTTGAGCACGTTGAGTAGTGTTTGAGACATTGTTCCCCTTTGAATATGCTGGCGGTTTTTTTTTTTTTCAGGAGCAAGATCTGAGAAACTGGAAAGTCTCCATTTGGTCTATCCAAGAAAAACATTAAGATTTCTTTTGTGAATTTTTCTTTCCTGTGACATACTTCTTTAGATATGGAAGTCTGTGTCTGCCCCAAGGTAAAACTACATTTAAAATAATAAAACATAGATCAGATTTAATATTAAAAGTCAAATTGTGAGATAAAACTCTTAACTGTGAGATGCACACTACTGTTCAAACGTTTGGGGTCAGAAAGATTTTCAATAAACAAAAAACTAAAATTCTGGGATGGCAAAGCTGAATTTTCAGCATCATTACTCCAGTCTTCAGGGTCACATGATTCTTTAGAAATCATTCTTATATCCTAATATTTTATCAATGTTAGAAACAGTTGTGGTGCTTCATATTTTTGTGGAACCTTTTTTTGATTAGTAAGTTCGAAAAAACTAAATTTATTGGAAATATTTTGTCATTGTACTCACTGTCACTTTTGTTCAATTTAATATATTCTGCTAAATAATTAATTAATTTTATTTAAAAAAACAAACCTTACTAACCTTAAATATTTGAATGACAGAATAAAGTGCAAATATACAGTAGTTTTAAAATAAATTGTTTTACTTTGTAAATCATCTCCAAGCACAAGATCTACAGCTAACAATAACCCCACAATAAAAGACCTATTCATCATCAATGGATTGCAGTTCTATCCTCCTCTAAGAAATGTTGCAAGCCTGGAATGGTTTGGTATGATGTTTTCTCATAGTTATGTCTATTTCAACATAGGTGAAATGAGGAGTCATCTGGCTCTGATTAGGCATTATTCTTGAAAGAGTGATTGAGAGGGAAGCAAAGGAGGAGATGTTAGAAGAGGAGGGAGATGAGAGGGGGAAAAGTGTGTCAGGACAGATGGGAAGAGTGGGGGGCGTAACTGCTGCACAGTCAGTAAAAGGTGAAACGCTCTGAAATCAACCCTGACAACCCAAATCGTCCCAGTCTGCGGCTGTTAAGGACACAGAGGTGGGGATTGTTGAAAGGGGATATGATGTGGTGCAGTGGGGCACAATTTCATTAATGAACCCTGGGGGGTGGGGTGGGTTAAGGGTGGAGGAGGTCACATCCTCCCCGGCTGGCGTGCTGTTGTCCGGGGGCTTTTGGCAGGAGCCAGGCTGGGATTAAGGGCTCTGGCTCGTCCCACAGGAGGAATGCCCAGGCTTTGAAGGCCCAGTATAGCTGCTCTCCCTAAGGGAGGTTGGTGCTGCTGTGCAGGGCAGAGCTGCATACAGAGGCTAAGAGTTCAGTGGACAACTCAGCTACACATACACAAAACAATGATGCAGAGATGCCAGATTCTGCTCTTACTGAAATTCACAATGTTATATGAGCATGCATGCACAAATGTTTTCATTCAGTTTTTTTTTTGCCGAGGCTTTCTATAGGCTTATATTGCTCTAATACTGATCTAACAATATTTTCAACCTACACCTAACCCTCACAGAAAAAATTGAGAAATAAACAAAAGGATATCTATTGATCTACTTCATAGGTTAAATCTGTCATCACACGCATAAATAGTATATGCATGCTTACAATCAAAAACACCAAGGTGTTATTTATTTGATCAAAAATACAGTAAGAGTAATATTGTCAAATTTTATTCTGATTTAAAATAACATTTGGTGTTAAAGCAACACATTATTTATTTATTTTTATTATAATTATTATAATAATTATTGATGATGATTAAAAAATTATATTTATATATGTGTATTTTTTTTTAAGAAAACAGATCCTGCTTAATGTTTTTGTGGAAACAATGTTACTTTTTTCCAAGATTCTTTCAGATTAAATGTGAAGTGATTAAAAAATTAAAAAGAAGAGCATAAAAAAACAAGACATCAAAATACATTGTAACATATACGGTCATTCAGTTTAATTTGTTCTTGCTCAATAAAAAATATATTTTATTTAAAGTGACCCCAAATATATATATATATTACCAACAAATAATAGAGGAAAATAGCACTTGTTGACACTAGGAGTTAAATTTAGAGCCATGAAGCAGGAAAGTGAAAGGACAGGGGCCAGACACAGGGCTGCGTTTGGACAAGCTGTGTAAGAAAAAGGTCAGGATTAGTCAGAAGGAGAACACGTAAGAAAAACAAATGACAAGTAACGGGAGAAGAATGGAGAAGGATTTGGCTGGGGTTACAACAAGTAAAGCAGTTGCATGTGTGTGTGTGTATCAGGAGTGGGGGGCGGACAAGGAGGATGTATCAGTGTCAAGGGGCCGGCCTGGGATCACTTTGAGTTGGCGGGGGTTGGACCACTGACCCTGCTGGTGTATGTGGAACATAAACACGGACAGGACAGAACCACAGCAGATAATTAGTGAGCAGTTGATGTTCCAGGAGTTGGGGCAGCTGGTTAATCACAAGCGGGGGCGAGGTTGATAACCGAGCCTGCAGTGTTTAAAACGCACCCCTCACCCGTGGCCCCCAGTGGATCAATACAGCACTCCCCACTTTGACTTAACATGGAACAAAATTATTTTTTGGTTACGAGCAAAGAGGTGGTGAATAGAAAAATGCATGTCTAAGATGAGTTGCAAGCTTTGTTTCGAAACCTACATAAAAAGCCTGCATCCTACAACAAAAAAAAAAGTAAAATCTCACAAGTAACATCTATCTATCCATCTTTCTATCCAGTTTTGTTCTGAACAGACAAACTATATAGTCTCACAGTCTCATACTTTGTGGCCTAACGGATAGGGAGTTGGACTTGTGGGTGGTGGGAGTGAATTCCTAGCTCACTCCACCTTCAATACCACGACTGAGGTGAGACTCTTGAGCAAGGCACCGTTCCCCCAACTGCTTAATTCAAAGATTTAATACCATGATAAATTATATTTTATGACAATTAATTTATAAGTTAATTTATACTACATGCATCCCAATGAGTGAATTTTCACATAAAAAATTTGGAGAATAAATTTTAACTGGAATCTTGCTGCTGCTTTAAAATGTTGCCTACAGAGCATTTGGAACAGAGCAACATTTGACATGAATGTGTATATGCAAGTTTGCATGCAAATCTCCACCCCCTTTTATTTTCCTCTGTTCCCTCTCTCTGCGCTGAGGCCTTTATGAGGTGGAGAGAGATGCAGAATCGAGTTGGCCTGCTGTCTGTCATAAAGCAGCAACGTCCCACAAATACCACTACACAAATAAACATTCAAAACCTAACTGTCCAAATATGGCTAAGCTTACAACTGCACAGATCCTTGAATCTCTCTATGTGTTTGTTTTGCATCAGTTGGGAAATATCTCTGGCTCTTACATGTACAATTATAATCCTGACGATACAAAACAAGCATTTATATGATAATAAAAAGTGCAGAGTCCATGTTTTCGTACTATAAAAGTGGAAACTGTATAACAGACCACTAGTAATTCCATTCACTACGTCAAGCATCACTATTATTATTGCTCATTCTTAAGGTTTTAAGTTTGTGGTGAAAACCTCATTCTCAACCTCATGGTACCTCAAACCATGCAGCTTTTTACTCCTCTAACTGATCAGACTTACAATTTTCCTTTACGATTAAGTATTTTTATCAATAATTATATTAGCCACTTACATCTTTTTCTTTTGACAAAGCATTCCCTCTTCTCAGAAGCAGCTGGGCATGAGCTCCCCATTGGAGAGGGATTCTGTAGGACCTTCCTGGTCCTTGTTTCTTCGCCCCATCTGAAGCCGCAGGTTTTACCTGAGCGTGAGCAGGGGCCCCATTCGCTCCACTCGCCCACTTCACAGTGCACTAAAACACAGTTAACAATTAAGCGAAGCCACTCTCATACAGCACTGTGTCTTGAGAGCAGGTGTTATATCAGACAACAACCTGTTGGAATGCACTCCATTGAGTCGTTGGGCTCAAACTCGTCTGGGCAGACGTGATGACATTTCCCCTGCAGTAAGAAGTGTCCCGAAACACATCTCGTACACATGTCACTGTTCTGACAGGAGTCGCAGTCTGCAGGACATGCTGTAAACCATCACACACAAACACACAGAGTTAGTTCAATTATACATACTATAAGTAACCATGCCACTAAGTACATTAAAGGTACAAATGTGATCTCTGTAAGGGTAATTAAGGTGTGACAGCTTTTTTTCTGAGAGTGTTCAGCTATTTTCATGATTAACAATTTACAATCTACTTTTTCAATCAATTATCCAAGTAAGATGTCTAAACACCACATGGCTGATTGTAATGGCTCAATAAAACACCCATATATCATACGTGGTGCTGAAAAGAATTATGAAGTTATGATTAGCTTATAGTCTTGCATGCTAGATTTTCAAAGCAGCTACCCCATCACTGGGGGAAAGGATACTAAAAACAACTCCATTATGTTTGTGACTGTAAAATGGGCACTCACCAGGGACACACTCTTTCTTGGTATCGCTGGGCACCAGCCCATCTGGACAGCTCTCCATGCACTTGCCCTTGTGCAAGTAGGAGCCCGCTCTGCAGCGCAGGCAGAAGTTCTTGTTAAAGCACGAGTCACACTCTGCCCCACACTCTGGAAGACAAGATATGCACATTGTCTGAGCTAAGAAGGGAATGCTGTAGTATACACGTCAATGCCCGTAGCTTTATTACTGTAACTAAGACATAAAGACGTCTGTAGTGTAAATATTTCAAGGAGAAGCTGAGGTGAAACATGTGTCTTACTTATGCAGTCGTTCCGGTCGGGGGAACGGGTGCCATAGAAACCATTAGGGCAAGAGGCCAGGCACACTCCGATCTGCCTCATCCCGTCCCTCTCCAGGTGAATAAAAAGCTTGGGTTTGCAGGTCAGACAGCCATTGTAAACCGAGCAGGTCTGACAGCCTCCCTGGCATCCCTGGGAGCTCACCCCTGTACCCTCTGTGGTGGAAACATCAATTTTACTTTAGGATCCTACAACAACGTGTGTTAAATAAACGATTTATGCAAACGTACAGATCTGACAAGTGTAATAGATATATATCATTTATTTATCTTGTTTCTCTGCATGTCCTGACTGGGATTTCTGCGTTGCCTGAAATGTTTTTTTGTGCTCCATACAAACCATGATAGGTTGATGTACAATGCTTGCACGCCGTTGTGTCAACTACTTTTTTTAGTCGTTATCTTCAGCAAGCATGAAAACAATTGGAAAACAAAGCTAAAATCCAGACATTTTAGACCAGGAGATTTCCAGGACATTACAAAGAGGATGAAAAGTCACTGTTTATGTATTGTCTGGAGAGTGAAACCACTGGTGTCAGTCACACTTTCATTGCCGTAGTTACTAGAAAGCATACAAAGTTACAATATTATTTATGAAAGGGATAATCTGCAGTTCTGGCTAGTTCTAACCAGACTGTCTTAGTAAAGGGCTCAGATTTAATAGATGCTTTTAAAGACCAAATAATCACTGTTTTATTGCCAACGTTTGCCAGACTAGTGGCATTTTATCTTTGAAATCTATTTAAAGTTTTGAGGTGCATGATTGCAAGTTGTGTTTAATCACATATAATATCATTAACTGTAATATACATGCTACTGTTTAATAATTTGTGATCAGTAATATATTTGATCCAACAAACATGGATTAAATAAAATACACAAATATGTCATCATTAAACAATTTGCTGTAATATAATGTGTAGAAATTGTAGTGTAGCAATTTTTTTTGCAAAGGCTTGTAAACAGAAGTGAAAGCTTTGCTTCTTCTGCCAGCACCTTGTTACAAAAAACATATTTGGCATTTACTTGGACATGCTCAATATTTATAAGAGCAAACAGGAATGGTGGGTACAACTAAATGGTTCCAGGTTCTTCGAGGAAACAACAGAGCCATTAATTAAGGCTACAAGAGTGACCATAATGTGGTGTAATAATAAACACGACAGAAAGCATAGTCATCTGTGGATTCTCCCGGCAGAGAAACTAATCAACAGAGACACGTTGCATACCGGGGTTTGCACGCAAACGGCAGCACAGTAGCCTTTGTGTTCATAACAGCGCAAACATAACGAACTCACTGTGACAAAAAAACAGACGGAATCAACTCGTCTCCACTGGAGACCTCCAGCTGTGTATACACAGTAAAAACGGCCCTCCACAAATGCATGACGAAGCGGTTTCTCAACGTCCTACTGATCCCTTAAGACAAGATTTACTTTTAAACTATAGAGCTGATTGCTGACCTGTTATACGCCCTCACAACCTTTCGGACAGAAGATTGATCTTTTTGAGAAATAGGCCTGACTGTATTCAAGGGGATTTTAGATCATTTTTGTTTTTCATTTGTTTGCTCAAGGGGTCGTGAATAATATCTCTGCACTGTGGCCTCATTGTTTTGCCTCGGGGACTGAAGAAGTCAAAAGTGATTGAGTTCACAGTTGCTGTGAGAAGAACAGACATTCACTGATCTAATCGCATCATACTGAAAATTACAGTGCAGTACCTCACTAAACAAAAAATGGAAGGTGCTCCTCGGCTGCTTCAAGGTACATCTTTGATAGAAGTCAATCGCTTCCAGGTGTCTCTCAAAGGTCAATCTCAGATGGTTAAAGGCTTTGTATTTTAGAAGAGATTGACCCAGTCTCAGAGCATCTGGATGAGGGTGAGGTAGGGTAAAATGAAGAGGGGTCTAGCTCAACTTCAGAGAGGTAAAAAAAAAATAAAAAGCTTCTACTTTCATTTTTATGCTATTTGAAATGATATGGCTTGAAAGGATGTTACATATTGAGGACTTCTAACGATCAGTAAGGAAGCAGTTTAAAAAGCATAGGAAATGACGATTCCTTACATAATAGCGACTTACAAAGTGGCTTTTTAGTATTTTGACCCTCTATGCAATATGAGACAGCAATGCAATAGGCTGATGATACACAGGGCCACTTTTGAGCATTTCTGCCGGGCAACTTTTTTGAACAATGTTGCTTGAGCACTTTCGCATTGACAATGGGTAACAAATTTATATTTGTATATTTTGGATAAGTTGAGGGTCCTGTGTCTCACCTGGTTGCCTGTTGATGGCAACATTGCTCAAAAGGTTGCCCAGTGTATCATCAACCATAGGCAACAATGTTCAAAATATACATACACACTAATGTTTACATTTATGGGGTAGTTTTTCTTTTTTTTTTTTTTTTTACATTTTTGAATAAATCTATATAGATCGATAGATACATACTTAAATAAATACAGATAGATAGATGTTTTCAACCTGCTCTTAAATTCCTTACTACTGAACTCGGTCTAGGGCATCATTGTTGTTTTCTTCTATCTCCCTTCCCTGATTCCCAGAGTTCACTCTTGGCCGCCAGATTGCCATAGATCAAGGATATTCTGTTTGACATATCTAAGCAATCTTTACAACTGCTGTCCATTTGCCCACATGTGTTCCTGCCAAAGCTCTCTAATTCACAGAAACCTTTACACGGAGGAATTCTGCCTGCCCTTGCGCTGCCACAGCCCTTGGGTCGGCTTGCATAACAACCGCACAAGCACTCCTGAAATCCGAACGTTCGGAATCGCTTCGCCATGCTTCAAACCCGACGACCGCAAAAGCAAGCATTCCCAGAGTCTATCGGTAAAGCGGCACAGTTAAAACTTAATTAAATAACAAAACGTCAGACATCGACATTAAACAAAAGCATTTGCTTATTGCCCAAAGACTAATTTACAACATGGGGAGGCCACACACAAGCAAAGATCGTTTTTAACTAAAACAACAGCCATGAGTTTACACTGTCATCGACTTTTAAGGCTTCTTTTAAAAACTAAATGGCAACTACACCTTTTTTGGTCCTCTGGGACACATTGCAAAAAATCGTATACTACAACCATATTCACTTCACAAAACTTTCTTAAGCACACGATATCCCAATGTTACAAGTATCAGGTGTTACAAATTCTTTGGCATGTAAAAGGTGTCTATTTTACATGCAAATCAAAGCCTTTTGGGCTCTATTTGTCAACGCAGAGGCACATAGACGCGCACACACAGAAGACAGGAAATGTCTGAGGTCAGCCGACCGTTTGGTCACTCTCTGTGAACTGATAAATTAGTCATAGGTCATTCCCCCAAGTTTCTGTCCATCACAAACGTTTCAAAGTCTCTTAATTAGCAGCATCTGATGATAGCTGGTGCTTTTCAAAGGATGGTGGTCATCACGTTTGTCACACTCCACTGTCGCAGCGTCTACCAAAATTCATACAACATCAGCACTGATCTGATCACCCTGCTCTGATCTATTAATAACCTCTATTAATATGTTGAAATATGTGAACTGATAAAACAATATGCTAAAACAAGTGAAAGATTTCTGCTCTTTAAGGGTAACCTCAAACTGTCCCCTCTTTAAATCCAAAAAATGACAGTTGTGTACTGAACTAATAAGCTGTCAAAATCTGATTAGACACATATTTTTCTCATATGCCACATGAGAGCACATACTTAGTATGCTGAAGACAATGTCCTGACCACAGTGCACAAATCTAGCATCATCTTAAGTTTTGAACGGAAAAGATGGATAACAGTTTTGTATTTTGAATTCCATAATATAATTTATATCAGAGTTGAAACAACCCAGTGAGTGCCACAAAGCCACAATGGCATTTCTGTGGCTCCCAGATACCAAAAGCCATTCCTTTGCATCTAACCGGCTTTGTCACCAACTAATCTGGACCATGTTAATGCAATCATTCTTATCGTGCCTTTCAAGTCATATTTCCCTACTACGTTGCTTATTTAAATACAACTCATACTCAATCCCACATTTCTGAAGCCTGTCATGCATGAATTGCTTGTTTCAGAGCTGAGTTTCTCAAAAATGTGTTTCTCTCCCTGTAAACCAAAAATATTCATATAAACACTTAATCCAAGGCCATAACCACCATAGAGTATTTGGTTACACAGCCTTTACTTCATGCGTAATACATTTTATTAAAACTGTCTTTTGGATGAAATGAGGATTTTCTTATCATGTTACATTTAACTAAATTATACTTCGTCACGTGTATAGTACTTATGTCCTCAGCTCAACATAAAGATAGTCCTGGGTCGGCGTCAGAAACATTTTTCTGTTATATTATAAAACAAGAAACGCGCTGTGCCACTGGTACTGAACTTACAGACATCTCAGTCAACAAGCGCGTGACGGTCCAAGCGCACTACGAAGGGTTCTCTGCGTGGCCGCTAGAGAGCGATCCAAACAAGATATTGGACTAGTCATTGATGCTTGACGAGCAGTGCACAATGTGTACGCTGATAATGGTGTAGTCTGCAAATTCATACTTTGATACTCGCACTTATCACATCAATAGTAACACATTACAATGAAGTATAGTACGTCTGGAACGTTACTCGTTTATATACGATAACATAAGAACTGCAACGTAAACTTAAAACAGCACTTAAATCACAAAAAATATGCATTGTGTCTCTTGCAGATATAACACTTATGTTTCCGAATCAAACCAAACATCTGTCAATTAAAATAAAACTTTTCACGCGTCTTCTAGTCATTTACCTCAACGGAATATTTCCCATCAGAAGTTTATCTACGATGCCTAAGCAGCTGTTTTGTTCCCCTTCCAGAACCTAATGTGGGGACACATTTGTGAAACTGTCTTCAAACTACACAATAACAATTTTGTGACAGGCGCAGTTTCACCGAGACTGGCTCATCTCAAGCAACACTACGCGGATTGCAGGGTTGCCAGGTCTTTGTTAAAAAGACAGCCCAATTACCAAACAAAATCAGCGTAATCATCAATAAGACCGAACCCCT
>JAUMHG010000227.1:91951-102936 GCA_032359395.1 Enteromius anoplus
CTTTGGCAGCGGCCCCACGAGATCCATGCCGATCCGCTCGAAGGGCACCCCTATGATAGGTAAGGGAATAAGAGGGCCGTGGGGAGGCTAAACTGGAGAAGTTAGTTGGCACATTGGACAGGCTGCACAGAACCGTTTTACCTCGGCCTCCAGGCCTGGCCAGTGAAAACGGTCTCTGATTCGCTGGATGGTGTTCTGGGCCCCCATGTGTCCTGCCATGGGTGAGCGTGGGCCAACTCCAAGACGGTCTCGGTTTTTGTTCGTGGCACCACCAGCAGCCGCTTTTCCTCCCCCCGCCTCTGTGCGACACAGTACAACAGGCCATTTTGCACAATAAAATGCCGGAGAGGGTGAGGGGCCGGCCGGATCTCCTGATCCTCCAGCACACGTACCTTCTCCCAGCAGTGCTTTAAGCGTTCATCCTCCCGTTGCTCGGCCCCGAAGGCTCCCCCTCCCGTCACCTGCTGAAAAATATCCATATACACATTAGTTTCAAGGGAGGGGGACTCACCATCTCTCCCGCTGTCGGTGGTGGCAAAGGCTGGCCTCAGTGACGGGACGGCCGGCGGCGGCGGCGGCGAGGAGGTCGGGCTGGCTGTGCGGCTTGGGTGAGGGCCTCTTCGAACCCCGGCCAGTCACGTCCTAAGAGGACCGGTACCGGAAGTTCTTTAACCACTCCGGCCTCCAGCACGTCCTTGGCAGCACCCCGTCTGATCGTGATGGAACACGTAGGTACCTGCTGGGTGTCACCGTGCACACAGGTTACAGGCAGGGAGCAGTTAAATGCTGGCCGGGGTCCCAGGACGTCGGGTCTTACTAGCGTTATACTGCTCCCGGAGTCTAACACAGCATTATACGATTTTCCTCGTACCTCTACGGTGGTGCGGGGGACCCTCTTCGGCACTACCCTATGTACCGCACAGCCCGCCACCCACTTCTTGGTTGGTGACGCCGGTGGTTCCGATGGCATGGGTTCATCCCGGGGACTTGATGGCCGTTGGACTGCGCGCTGGAGGAAAGAACGGCGCTCTCTCCCCAGACTCCCGATGGAAGGCAGCGTCCGCCAACTCGATAGCGTCCACGAGCTCCGTGAGGGTTCGGGGACCCCTCATGCCGACGGCCTGCCTCATGGACCGGGGAAGCACACGTAGCATTTTATCGACCACTACGCGCTCCACCATCTACTCCCGTGTGGGGTCTCCCTCCATCAGCCAGTGTTCGGCCAGCCGTAGAAGGTTGGCGGCCTGGGCGCGGGCTGGCAACCGGACTTTAAATTCCCAGTCCTGAAAGAGTTGCGCTGCCGCGACTGATGATAGTCCTAATCGGGAGAGAATTTCCGTTTTCAGTCTACTATAATTTTTCATTTGGGTTACCGGTAGTAAGAAGTACGCTTGTTGGGCTTCTCCGGTCAATAAGGGTGCCAGCGCCGCGGCCCAGGCATCCTGTGGCCACCCCTCGGCGGTGGCAGTCGCTTCGAACATGCGAATGTATGCCTCCACATCATCGTCTGCCGTCTGCTTGGGTAGGAGGCATGCTTCGGCCATTTAAAAGTACAAAGTTGCTGACGTTTTTAAAATATGAAACAATATTATAAAATACTATTACAATCTAAGAGCTGAAGAAATATTTCTTAATATTTCTCAATATGTGGAAACTGTGATAATTTTCCAGTTTTTTTATTTGATGAATATAAACTTAAGGTAAAAAAAAACAGCATTTATTTGAAATAAAATAAACGTTTGTAATGTATTATGTTTTTTTACATTTAATCAGTTTTATGCGTCCTGGTTGAATAAAAGTATTAGACGTGATAAAGCTTGACTAAAAAAAAACAATCATTACAAACTATTATATTGCTGTTGAGAGAATAATTTTTTTAGGATCCACTCAGGGAGCTTCATACTTTCCTCTTTCCTTCTCTCTGTTTTTTAGCTGTAAAATCAGCTAATGGCTCTAGCAGTTGTGTCTGCACAGGATGGCTGTGAAAACACCTTAATTGTTAGAATAACAAGAAACCTGAGGACAGTGGGGAAATCCACCATGTTGAAAACCAAGCTCGGTTCAGCCGCTCGTATCGGCATTGCCCACCGCTTGAGGAAAGCAAAGGCTTGTTTGAAGACTATTCATGGGTTTTTGTATTACAGCTTCACCACGAATAATAAAAAAACTGACATGTTGTGTCGGAACAGGCAGAGCCGGAGGAAGTCATATGTCTCG
This sequence comes from Enteromius anoplus, assembly GCA_032359395.1. NCBI lineage: Eukaryota > Metazoa > Chordata > Actinopteri > Cypriniformes > Cyprinidae > Enteromius > Enteromius anoplus. The sequence continues at coordinate 94,169 of JAUMHG010000227.1, forward strand.
ACTGCTAATTGCTGCAGAGGGCTGTCAGTGAGGTCTGTATGATCGTTATTGGTGTTCTGGGCTGAAGGCTGTGTACTGCTCCTGTGGGCCAGGGCATTCCATCCTCTTGCTTTGTTTTTGCTGAGCCAATTAGCGAGCTTGATAACATCTGGTGCAAGAGGACAATGCGACTCCGTTCACATCCCCTAAGTGAGTGTCTCTCCCTGAAGCGGCGAGGGCTTGAGCAGGCATGCTGGGAAACTGGAGAAGGAATAGCATATGGCCCCAGCTACTCTGATACAGCTGAATGACTTTCTTTTTTGCTCGCGCACTCTCGCTCACTCTCCAATTCTCTCGCTCGCACTCTTTACCTCTTTCTATCTCTGAACGCACACACACGCACTTCACAGAAACGCACACAGCCTGACTAAACAGGATTACTGGGAGATTTGAGAGGGGCATGGAGAGATGATGGAGGATAGCAAAGATCAGACTGAAATGCTGTTTAGTTTTACGAATGCAGGAGGACATGGAGGTTTTAACGGAACCAAATGCTCCATGCGGTATTTAACTGAGCTCTCGATGAGGATGGAAATAAAACATGCTCCTATGGAATCTTGCTTCTGGGAAGCAAATAGCAATTGTTACTATATTTCACAACTCAGAAATGTGAGTTGTGAAAGATAGAAAAATATCAAACAAACTCACAATTTCGAGATAAAGCCTAAACTCAGAATTGTGGGATATAAACTCGCAATTCTAAAAAGAAAAGTCTACGTTATGTTTGTGACACCTAAGGAAAAAAGTGTAAATTGAGAGAGTAAATTGCAAACTCAGAACTAATTAAATTTACAATAAAGTCAGAATTCTGAGAATGACATTGAACTGTTGTGTAAAAAGGGAAAGAGCGCTACAAGAAATGCAATGATTTCGTTGTATTTCGAATAAATTAGCGACAGTATCACATTCAATGATAGTCAATGACAGTAACTTGACTGAAATAATCAGTGCATTTTACTGAATCAGTTTTATTAATATTTTCACGAATTTACTTATAAAGACAGACACTTGTCGCCACCTACTGGTGTATGAACGTAACTTGCAAAAAGTGTGTAAGGAAGTTTCTACATTGCACATGGATACAAGCATTCCAGTCCTGTATATATCAACCAATCAAATTTGAGTACTGCTGTGCACCCTGTATTATGATATATCTTCTGTTTATTGATTTTTGAAACCTCCTCATTAAAAAATACAGATGCAAGATATATATATACACCAGTGGCAAGCATTGACTTTAATTTGCATTCAGCGGCTGCACTGAAATAAAACGAGCGGGTATGAATTTGAAATATGAGTGACTCTGCTCGGTTATTTGCGTAATTATAGCATAGAGAAGCTTTGCCCTGATTAGACCTCAGGCTCTCTTCCCCACAAACTCGCTGTCTGTCTTTTCTCTGTTATCAATTTGTTGGAGCAGAGTGGCGTTAAACATGCGCAGCTAGCTGGGTAATTTGATCAGATCGGTAATTTAGGAATCAATCACAAATTGGATGAAAAAGGTAAATCGTTACCCATGTGACGTGACCGCTGTCGATGTGCTGATTTGGTCACTCACGGTTGGGTGAACAAATCGTTCTTTAAACGACACTGCACAAACTGCAAACTGTTAAAGAGCCATACTGAAGCATGCAATGGGATTCAATGCACTGAATACTACACTACTAATCTAACTTTTGTACGCGCTTAAGTGAATTAATGCTTCTTATAATGATAAAAACCTTATGGTTAACTGTGTTGCATTCATTTTCAAGACAAATTGAGGCTACATGTATCTAAAAATAATTATGCAAAAAAATGAATGGTAACACTTTGTTTTACAGTTACACCTATTCTCGCGTGTATTACTAGAATAGTAACCATTTTTAGTGCTAATTAAGCACATATTAATGCCTTATTCTACACGACCAATTCTACCCAATACATAAAATCAACAGCTACCTTACTAAGTATTAATAAGCGGCAAATTAAGAATTTATTGAGGGTTAAAAAGAGGGGGTTTGCTGGGTTGATGTATTTCCTGTTGAAACAGGAAGTTTGGGTGGGACATACTGAAGGCTAGTCATTTTTCCCACAAATAGCCAATAAGTTACGTAACATTCATGAACCATGATTTGATATTTTGTAGTATTAGGGGGTGGGAGATTCTCATTATAGGGAGCATTTCAAATCTGTCATAACAAGAGTTACTTGAGTGTATAATGAGAACATTTCTAGTAGAAAATTATCATATAGATGGCTTCAGAGCTAATAAGCATGAACTAAAATCTACAAAATGTCAAAATACCCAGTGTAAGCACAGCTATAATCTAAAAGAAGAAGCCAAAATCTAAGATCGTTATGAGCTATTTAACATTTTTTGGTCATTTCATACTTCCCAATCCTTACGTTTGTGTTATATTATCATTTTGATGACTTCAACATTATTCTAAAATATGTAAAAGAGTAAGATAAATATAGAATAAAGATGGAATATGTGTGGCCAAATATTTGACTGTTCTAAGTTCTGAAGCCATACCTCACTAATGCCTCATGGGATTGTCAGCCATTTGTTATCTCCTAGATTTCACACTGACTACTGGGCTTTCCACAGGAAATGATCCAGCAGTGCAATGAAAAGACATGAATAGCATAGCTTGAAAGCTAATTAGGCTGCATAACGCTGGCTAATTTGTAGGTAATGTAAAGAAAAGGTCATGACCGTTCATAAGAACTGTACAGCTAAAATGCAGAATCTCTGCAGGATGGATGAAGGTCACATTCTCTTCCCGCTGTTCACAAACCTACACTGCGCAATCGCTTCTTTACCTCTGCTAAATGCTAAAAGAAAATTGTGTGCTTGACTTCGGCAGGCTGTCTGACCATATGGCTGCATTCATCATGTATCAACGCTCATTAAAAGAACCGTCATTAGGCACCGGTGCTCGGCTGGGTGCAGCTGCCCACACCTGACAACCCCCCTGATTCTCTCACCTGAAATCTGCTGCATAACCAGTCTGCTGTTCAGTCAGGCCACACTGTGCCTACTGCATAACCAACCATACAGGCACACAGTGTCACCCTGAACTGGGATCAGTTGCTGTACTAAGTACTTGGATAACACCTAAATTAGCATCACATTCAGGGTAAAACCGCCAGTGCAGCATAACGTGAGATAATAATGGTTGGTACCTGAGGTTTGGATGTAAAATGATCTAGGAATGATCACTATCGTTCCCTTTGACACTTAACCTCTGATTTCTCCTAGAATTTGTGTACTGTAAGATTTCACATAACTGTAATGCTTTCATTTAAAAAAAACTGAATTAGGTTGTCACTATAGGTCATTGCTAGGTATCCTGATTGTATGATAGTAGAGCTGCACGATCACCCAAAACCAATTATATCACGTGTTACATCACAGCAAGATCAGTCCAAGTTAAGGCTGCTCTCGGCAGGTTCATGAGCGCTGAATGGCTACAGATGCCCAGGAGCTCACATGTCCGAAGCAAATTGTCAAATAGACGTTATCTTTATTAACAAACTGCATATTTAAAGTCGAAACAAGCACAATATTACCCAAAGCACTCTTGAAACAAAATTCTATGACAAAAACTAATTTTTATAATTTTATTTTTTTATGATTTGCCATAGCACTCGCTGTGAGAAATATGGCAAGCAGATTGATACAAACAGTGAAAAGGAAGAGCTCTGTTATCACTCTAATATTGCACTCATATCCACGTTGAATCTAAAAATAAATTACATATATATATATATATATATACAATCTCTCATCTTTTTAAGTGGGAGGACTTGCACAATTGGTGGCTGACTAAGTACTTTTTTGCCCCACTGTATATATAGTGAAACTGTATTAAAACGTATTGACAACACAGAGTTGTTTGGAACTATTGAGAGCTCTGCGAATCATGTAAGGTCAAAGCATGTTACTGCTCTGTTGTATTCTGGTTGGTTGTTAGGGCATTGCTACATGGTAGCTTACTATCCCACACCACTAAAACAATAATAGCTCCACTGTCTGGCCAGCATGCATCATACAGTAGATAATAGTAAGCCACAGATTATGATTCACTACAGACATTAGGCTTTAGGCAAGTTGCTTCTTGAAACGTATTTTCCTTGGTCACCTGACGCTGTCCCAGAGAGAGACATAGAACATAGGGGCCAAACCTAAAGCTAATCTCAAGAATGTATCACATGTCAAAACTCTGCTTGTTTAGTCTCGTCCATCTCCAGCCCACATTGTTGAACTTGTGCAGTTCTATCCATCCCACACACTGCTCAAGAGCCTTAGACGGAGAGCGAGCAATAACATACGGCACGTTAAATGTCTTCAGCACCAGAGCCTTGTCCCAGATGGCTGCTGGAGTATTGTTTGATTTTCCTTGTCATCAGAATGTTAACACGCATCAGTCTCACCCGACTCTTGGCATCGAATGAAGCTTGAAAGTGGATTTTTCCATCCATATAGCAAACCATTATAACAGACTGACAGTGTGTGGTGTTTATAGTTGTACAGTCTCACCTGGTCCTTGGATTTTCTCTTTCTTTCAAGTCTATTATGCTAACTAAGGCTGCACTTATTTGTCTGAATATACAAACAAGTTTTATTGTGAAATATTATTACCGTTTAAAGTAAGTTTGTTTTTTATTGTTATACATTTTAAATGTAATTCCTGTGATGCAAAGTTACATTTTCAACAGAAAATACTTCAGAAATAATTCTATCGTCAATCTGGCAACCTGTTTGTGCCTCAAGTCTGAGGAGGAGGGCCTGGGTGGAAAACCCTCTTCAATATTTTAAATTTAGACTGCAATACCTAGTTCAACCACTAGTGTCAACCCTTACATACCTTAAGTGCGACAAAAATTCTCTCTCTCTCTTTAATAGACCAAAGAATTACCTGTCTGTCTGTATATTTGTTTGGTTAACATGTAGGGGAAAACCTTCAAATGATCCATCTACCACGTCTAGACCCTGAAGGTGTGAAGACAATACTTCATTATTCATCCTGAGCAAACTCTATGTAGATGCATAAGCAGTGTTCATGAAGTGCTAGCAATAGCCCTTCATACAAGCGATGCATTATGCTTATCATGAGCTTACTGCAGTGAGTCACCATAACAACAAAGTGTTGCGAAATGCAAATGTTGTGATCGAAGAGAGTCCGGTTATCCCTCATGTTTTTCCATAAATTACCAAGAAAGCATCAGCACCCTTAAGTAAGTTCATTAATCAAGGGCTCGCTAATCAGCTACGAGAAGTAATGAGGTAAATTAAGCAAAACATGCAGAGCGGCTGGGATTTTCTCCAAAGCAGCTTGAGAATCAGTACTAAAACACTGAATGCCTTATTATTATAAACATCTTCAGATTCTTCAACAGAGCTCTTCCCCATCCTGAGCCTCTCAGACTTCAATGACGTGGTGTGTTATTTTACGACATGAGCTAATTGTCTCAGGGACTTGTCTTGGCAGTACCTTCAGGTTTGTGATTGAGCTGAGGGCCCTGGTATTCTTTAATGAAGACTTATGAGGGAAGCGATAGCTGTTGGCTGCCGAAAGGAGGTAGATTTTGGGCTGGAGCCTAAAGCCAGGGCTGGTCTGTGTCTGCCCGTAGTGTGCTGTTTTCTGGCAGCATCCATACAACAGAACTCCAGACATGTGTTGTTATCTGTTGAGGAGAAATATGTAATGAAGATACGTACAATAATGCGGTGATGCTCTGATCAAATCTCACCAGCAGCATATCTGAGTATCATCAAGGGATAATCTGCAGAAAATAAAAATGCTTATGGGCTTTTTTCCAAATGTAAAATTCAACTTCTACAAATTACTCTTAGAACGTAATGACCATTTCAAGGAGACTTGTGCAGAACTAGATTACACCGTAATGGTATTAAAAGAATAATTCATCCAAAAATAGAAATGTGCTAAAAATTTAGACAATGCAGAAAATGTAGATAAGCACTTTCACGATGAGAGTTCAAACAGCTGATAAAAACACCACAGTAATCCACACAACTCAGGTTTGTAAGAAACACAGAAATATATTAAGGTGTATTGATACATTGATGACATTTTATATTCATTTTGGAAATGATGGGTGCCTGCTGAAGATCTTTCAGCTTGTATTTGTAACATCCACCATATTTTCTCACAAAGCTATCATGATTGAACCCCAATGAGTGCAAATGCTTGTAGAAACGGAAAGGCTTAAATTCTCAGGCACACATGTATGAGCAAAAACAAACACACACCTTCTCAAAAAGTTCATTGCCACACAATATCTTTGAGAAATGAAACCCAGGAGAAATTTTCTCTCTCTCTTTCCTTTATAAGACATCACTTTATGTTGAATGACACTCCACATTCTTTTAAGATAGAACCCAAGAATGCATGAAGCAGTTTAAACGAAACCTGACAAGAACTCTTAACCACTGAATTGCATGGTTGATTCATATCATACGATTTTGAACTCTTTGGGGATTTTAAAATGTTTGGCAAGTCATCAAGAAATCTTGATAACGAGCAGCCAAAAATACACTCCTTAAATAAACATATACAAATGATTTTTTAGAGTAATTCTGAGGGTGTGTGTGAAAATGATATAGGAGTAGTTGACCCTAAAATTAACATTTATTGAAAATTGACTCTCCCGAGTTATTTTTCAAGATGTAGAGGAGGCTGTTTTTCATCAGAATAGATTTGGAAAAATTTAGCATGACATCACTTGCTCGTCAGAATGAGAGTCAAAAAATAAATAAATAAAAACCAAGTAAATATTACAACAATCCACAAGTAATCCACAAAACTCCAGTCCATCAGTTAACATCTTGTGAAGTGAAAAGCTGCAGGTCTCTAATAAACAAAACCTAAATACATTATGGAATGATATTGTTTAAATATATAAAGAGTACATATGTTTCAAACTGATACTGCTATACAGTAGAAGAATGTTTTAAGGCATTGTGGAAGATTCAGTGTTTTTTTTTTTAGATTTCTCTTTTTCTTGAGAGTGCTGTAGTCTGTAATTAAGACTTCAGTGACAGATGTGGGCAAGACATAGACCACATGGTGGCAAATCAGACAGGAATTGTGGTGAAGCATTTTTTTAGAGGGGAGTGATCTTTCAAGCGACAGTATGATCGGAGAGAAAGTAGAGAGATAAATGGAAGGGGACTCCCAAGACCAAAGCTGTGATTGGGACAAATTAGTTTGGATTCTGAGGACCAGCTGCAGGGGTCTTTTTCACACTCGCGCGCACACACACACACACTATCACACATATGGAACAAAATTGCTGAGAGCTGCTGCCGCTGAAAAGGGAAGTGGAGCAGGAAGCTGGTCTATGATGCGAGAGATTGTGTATTATTCAGGTTTTGATTGTGACATCTGCGGGCGATGGTGACTTAATCTTTGCTGCTCTTCGCTTCAGAATTGCTGGCTGCTCAACGCCTTTTCAAAGTTGCGTTAGATGTGACAGCTGCTCACCCGCCTTCCTTTCCCATGGAGAGTCTGTTGCACGAAACAGAGGTAAGGAGGAGAGATGGAGAGTCAATCTAATTAACTTACTCCTGATCGCTCATTGTCTTACACTTAGGGGAGACACCTGCTTCGCATTTGCAAAGTATGCTTTGTCTTCAACCCCTCTGCTCTTTTTTTTAACCTCTTTACTTTTTCTCGTGCTTCCCTCTGGCTTGACTTTTCACTCTCGTCAACCTCTCTCTCTTATGCTTTTCTCTATGGCCCTCTGGTTCTTAGATGTTTAAGTGTGAGAAAATGAACCTTAATGAGAATTTCATTTTATGCTCCTTGACGACTGTGCATTAATTATGGGGCATTTTCTGTAACATCAACGTCCACCTTTGGGAAATTCGAACTTATTCATTCAGCCGCGGAATAACATTATTCTCTGTTCTCTGCCTCTTATGAAAAAGCATGTGCAGGGGCCAACAAGTTCTAGAGCTCCGCCATCCTCAATGAAATTAATTACCGCTGCTCATGGGCATGGAATCCAATTTACATTTTCACATAACTTATGTCATTAAGTTTTGTTCCCAGCTTGCCGTCGTGTCATTGCACAAATATCTATTATGAAAGAGCTGTTGTGCAAATTAATGGAGAAAATGAAGAAACCCAGAGGACACAGCGCTTTTCCTATAGGATACTGTGTGGGAGGTGCACTTAGTGTTACATTTAAAACATGTTATCTGTGAGTAATAATGTACAGTCAGATGTTCTATATTGAGATGCTCCTTAAAAAATATGTAGAGAGTTGAAATTATAGAATCCCAAATCACCAATGTACTAAACAATAAGCACTAACAGAGAGTGGGAGTATGTAACAAACCACATCAAAGCAGTGCCAGTCTGTGTATGAAATCCGAACTATTTCCTACATTACTCCACTAATATAATCCCAAAAATTTGTGAATGACAATAATCAAGAGCAAGTACAAATGGACACAGAAATTAATTTGGCATTCACAGTGAATCCCAGTATGCATACTATTCATCTTAAATAGTACACTATAGTTTAGTGTGTTCATCAGTTTGACCGCTGAGTATTGAGTGCTTTTACCACGTATTATGTGTTTCCTTTTATCATGTTATTCTGTGTTTTCTTGTGTACAATTTAGCAACGATATACCTAATACTGTTCGGGAGGCGGGCACCCTCTGTCAGTTTAAATCTAGATTAAAGACACATCTCTTTACTCTGGCT
>JAUMHG010000227.1:103036-113243 GCA_032359395.1 Enteromius anoplus
GGTGCTGGGCGTCCGGCCAGAGGAGAACTGGACCCAACTAAGCCTGGTTCTCCCAAGGTTTTTTTCCCCCATTCTCTTGGAGTTTTGGTTCCTTGCCGGCTTGCTTAGTTGGAGGCACCTAAATTCTAGTGATTATCATCGTTTTGATTACAGAGACCGTCTCTGCATTTGATAAATAAATAGGTTAATCTCGTCATTATACATTACCATCACTGTTCTCATACTTGATAATGTTCAGTGCTTTGCTACAATCTGTATTGTTAAAAGCGCTATAGAAATAAAAGTGACTTGACTTGTACTGTCCCTTGCCTTGCATTTTGGAATCTCTCTCTGCTTTTGCCCCATTGGATATTGTTTCCTCTTCGACCAACCTTTGCTACCGCTCTGGACTATTCTTGTGTCCCTGTCTCTGCCATATCTGTTCGCCTCTGTTTAACCCAGCCTGTACGACCATGTTTGTAAATAAAGCCTTGCATATGGATCTGCTTGCCCCCGTCTCATTCGTCAAAAGTATACACATATTATGTAAACAAAAATGTATTTTGCATGTGATTAATCATGATTAATTGTTTGACAGCACTAATGTGTGTGTTTGTTATATTATTTAATATATATATATATATATATATATATAGTCTGCACAACAGTAACACGAAACACATTTATCCATTGCTTCATGTGTGTTTGTTATATTATATTATATATATATATATATATAGTTATATTTTGTCTGCACAACAGTAAAACGAAATACATTTGTCCATTGCGTCATGCAAAAAAAAAAAAAAAAATTATCTTTGCATGAAAGATCCATGACTGGCAGATACTAGTTTTCTCTCCAAAATGGCAATGGTTAAGTTAAGAATTAAGTATAGTGTAAATTCATGATGCCAACTGTGATAGACAGGCCAGTTTGCACTGACAAAATTCGATAACTGATACACACTCAAAAGTATTTTCTTCACAAACCTAGTACACCATTTTAGGCATAAAATAAGTAAGTAAATTAGGTTGCAGAACAGGTATTCTCTGGAGCAGTGGTTCTCAATTCCAGTCCTCGTGTGGCACCACTCTACATATATTGTATTTCTCTCTTATTTAACACAGCTGATTTAGATACCAGATTGTTATGCATGAACTGCATTCTGACTGGCATGGTCCCTACACAGTGTTCTTTGCTCCCTTTTCCCTAAGCACAGGAAATGTGTTGAAGTTTACTGCACTTTGGAACATTCATTCACAGATTTGCACTACGCCACGATCTGCAGTCTTCACACACAGACAAAACTTACTAAGTGTGCAATGTGACATAAATACAAAACTGACATAAAGACAAAACACCTCTGCAAATACAATTTAAATTCAAGTCTTGTACCGTTTAATGCCTCTTGAATGGAACATATGGAATATACGCTGCCTTTAAAGTGGAATCATGGTTGGAATATCTTGTGAAGTCCACTTCGCAGGGCACTTATGGTCAAATAGAATAAATATCTGAAATAATAAGAGATACATACAAAAAATCTGTAGAGCGGTGGTATGCAAGAACGGGATTTCAGAAGCACTGTTCTAGAGGCACACGTTTTTGAGGTGCATTGTGGAACGGAATGATTTCATTCGATAATTTACAAATATATTATAAATATATCACATGCATGTTTTATGTATTTGTCAGTTTCTCTACAAAGTTGAGAGTTTTCTTATAGAAAAACAAAAATGTCATGGTTAAGTGGTCACTTTCTTTATTCAAATCTAATTGCGCTGAGCTCAGGTGCTGTGCACCAGTCATTTTTAAACATTTTAAAAAGGCCAGTTCTCAGGATTTCCTCAGCCACCTACTTTGATAATTGCTTGTTACACAAAATATCCACTTTATTGGAAATCACTTTGGTGCAAAAGTGTCTGCAAATATAAATGCATTCACTGTGCAGTTTGTCTCTTTGTGAGCATTTGGAGAACCAGTGGATAAAATAGATACTTCGCCCTTCCTCTACTCCGATAAAGGACTTCAGTGTTTAAGCACTCCATCTCAAGGACTTCACGAAGAAGATAACATACTGTTGTTTGTGTTTATTTTCAGTCTAAAAGTGGGCGAAAGCTCTGATGAAAAAGCCTCAGGCGTTCTTTCAAAACACGTTAAACAATAAATAAACTCTCTTTATGTATTTGACAGTGCTATTGTGTCGTATGCCAAAGCTGTGTTAAACTGAAAGAGGTCAGAAGTGGAAAACAAGACAAAAAGAATGAAAATGTTCCCTGATGATTGTCAGCTCATGGAAGGTCTCTGGTCTAGAAGAGAGAGGTGTCTTAGCCATCTAATTGAGAAAAATTGCAGACCGGCAGCCTTTTCAAAATCACTTAGACATCGGATATAATTGTGAAGTTCATTCTTTCACAAGTCTCTCCGGTTCTGCGCACATAAATACAAAAGCGCGAGCCGGGCCGTACTTTGAAACCTTGATTGCAATTAACATAGAGAAGTTGCTTGGGAGGAGAAGAATCAAATCACTTTTTTTAATCTCCTTTTGCTAAGAGGCCGTGGGCAGGTTGAAGGGGCTGCCTTAACATGAGGGATGTTTCAGAAGGCTTTCACATGTGCATACATGAGGAAATCAGGGTTACAGCCAAGGAATCAGGGTTTTGCTGGTTAGCATAAATGCCATTCAGGCTAAAGGCATGTTTCACTACTGACAGACATTTAAAGGTAACGTGTTTTCTAATATTTTTACAGCAATATATATACATCACAATTTATTTATGTTACAGTAGGCATTGTACCAATATTTCAACATGCATCTCTAAGTAAGAAAAAATATATGTTATTTATATATTAAAAATATGTTTTTTTCTTTGTTTGTTTTAAATAAAGCAAAACTGGAAAAGTGTCTAAAGAAATTTGTTTATTTTATGAATACTGTAACGATCAGCTGGATGTGCCAGCAAGACTTTGGATGGCACTCCAGCTCTCCATGAATTGTGTGTGTGTTTGTGTCTGTTTTCATTCATGGACTCTCATCAATGAACTCATGTCTCCGCCCACTCGTTTGTTGTCTAGGTGCTTCATTGCTAGTCCCCACCCCCTGACCTAGTTTTCGCTGTATAAAACCCCCCTATGTTTGAGTGCTGTTCACGGATCATTGTTTCTATGTTTTGCTGTGTACCCTAGCCAAGTTCATTCGTGTTCCTGTATTCATTGAGTTCTGTCATTTGGATTTACTCGTTACTCGTCGTATCTGGATATCCTATCTGTTTCGCCCCACTGACTGATTCACGGTATTTCGGACTCTTGCTTTGTTTATTGTTTACTCTATTGCCTTTGCCTCCTTTGACTCTGTTTGCCGGTGCTCGATTTCTGCTGGTCCTGACACTGAGCTTTTATTAAACCTACTTGCACTAGAGCTCATTTGTGACTTATACAAATTCAAAAGAAAATATACATTTTGTTCTAAAAGATCTTGCCTTTTAAATTCGCAGAGATGTCACAGCCAACATAGAGGCTTTTTTTTTGGAAAAGGATACCATCCTTCTACTTCCAGAAGATCTTGTAATCCACTGGGCCCTGAAGACAGAACAATGGAATGTTAATAAATCACACACACACACACAAAAGCATGTAAATAACTTTAAATGCATCTAAACTATTCTATGAAACTTCATAGAAGACTTCATGGATTGTATTTTGCTTTTATTGCTGCATGTGCATTGAAATCAGCTCAATGCTTGTGTCCAAAAATGTGGACTATTAGATGTGGAAATATTTCACTCTTCTCTGAAAAAATGCACCTGTGGTTTCAGCATTTGGCAGGAGCTGAACCAGATGCTGTGCATGCGAATTTATGATGTAGGACGAGTCACGTGGCCCACTTTAAAAAACTCCATCTGTGTGTTTAAAAGCGTGAGAAAGCCACTCCACTTCTGTTCTCCTTTCACCGCAAAAGTTCAAGCTTTGTACCGGACTCTGCAGTTCACGGGTTCAGCAGTTATATTTAGGGACTGATTTCAGTGCTGCTTTATCTGCCTGTCTGCCTTTGGCTCTTAAACCCGAGTTTTGTTCCCTTTTACGTTCCCATATTTCCATAAAGGAGTTTTGATTGGTCACACGCTTACACACATGCTGGTGGCAAGGCCAGCTCTGCACATTTCACTTGTTAATAAGAGACAGCGTACAAAGTGGAAAATGTGAACCGCGTCTGACTGTGGCACGTCCAGCCATTACGTCTGCGCTCAGACACCACTAACCCTCTTTGGCTGTTGCACACCCTGCAAAAAAAATAAGCTAGTAGAAAAACAAGCAACATGTTGGCCATGATGTCCAGGCAAAACTAATCTTCAAAGTTTCTGCAAGAAAATAAGCCTTGGATATAATGGTTTCCTGCTCTCACATCCTTAATCACCTGCTATAGCTACATAAATTCGCCTCTGACGTTACTTCTGATCCAGCTGGCTAATACAAACGTCTTCAGCTTTCCTTTGCGCGCTCATCTCTCCTCCCCCCTCACTCTCCTCTGAGTTTGTGTCACGGTGATGGATTTAACCCAAATAAACTCATTTATCTTTCAATTAGGGCCAGCCCCATAATATGGTGTGGATTATGAAGTAATCCAGGCGCTGAGCTCTGTGAGGAGGAGCGGGACCGCACCTATTTAAACGCTGTCGTGAAAATCGCCGGCTGCTGACAACACAGCCAAACGCACACGTCATCACTGGTGCTTTCCTCTTGCTGATTCGAAATTTGACTATTATCATTATTCTGATTTATTGGCTTGGCTGTGGGTAAGTAATGCGGTCAGGGGATGGCAGGGTGCGAGTTTCAACTCAAAATGTTAAGGTACTGGGCCGCTGAGCCTGGCTATTAATCCCAGCCTTCTGCAGAAAAAAAAAAGGTCAGTGTCACATGTGTGGTCTTTCTAGGTGTTATTTTCATGCTCAGAATAACTGAAATCTAAATGTTTTCAAAAGAAAAGATTAGAAAGAAAGTTATTTTATGTCACGTCAGTTTCATGTACAGTAAGACTAATACCTGGAGAGACTTGTTAGTGTTCCCATTCATCTTCATGGCAGTTGTTTGGCTGGTGCAGGAGCCCCTGAAAGTATGTGATTAGTGTTGATATTGCTTTTATACAGCAGCTTATTGAACAAAAAGTCAATATTGAGAAACCTACATCTATTGCCTCTGCTTCTATCTACATTTTTGCTAAGTGTACTTATACCGTGCATTTGATATGAACGCTAGTGTAAGTAAAACACTGACAGACTTTTGTGTAATGTATACTAATACATTTTGATACATTTAACATCACATAATTAGCCCCATATGTCTGGCTTTTCTTAGTAAACTTGCTTGGTAGTTCATCTGGTAAAGCTCTGCTTTTGATATACATCCACAGAAACAAAAGTCACTTTGAAAGACTGCTCCAATGTGTACAAAACCAACACAATAAAACATTGTCACATTAATCTGAATATGCTTGTGTTACTCACTGGACATTTCTCATTAAAAAATGTTGTGAAATATGCAAGACGCACCATAATATCAATATCACATGCCAAAGGCACGTTTTTTTTCAAGACTGGGTTGCTGTTTAAGTCACTTTGTGTGTTATTGTTCACAAAAGTATTACAAAACTGGAACAAGATTACTGTAGTCAGAAGAGAGGATCTCTTAGGAGCTGTATTAGAAACATCCCTGCAGTAGTATTTACTAGCTTTTGTAATTTAATTCCAGGATAAAATAACACAAAGTACGGTACATTTCTGAAAAGCAAAATATAACAACATTTTGCAAGAAAGTTCCAAACAAAGCCATAGATGAACTATAGTGCTGCACTGTGGTGGATCTAAGATTTTTTAAAGATATAGGGCCAGAGTGGGGCCAAAATTTACAGAGGGGGGGCCAAGTATTATGCGCAACGCACTAGCAGATTTCTGTTATGACACATTGAAGATGGAGTTAGAGAATGATAAGCAGACAACACAAAAGTTAAGGAGTACACAAGTAACTATCTTCGGATACAAGAGTAGCCTATTGCTGAATGGGGTGAATATAATCCATTATAATATTTATGCATTTCTGATTATAACTTAAGAGTTTGATTATTTATAACACACAACGAAGGCCATACTAAATGTACTTCATTTATAATGAACTATATCATATCCTGAAATTGTCTATTTAAGATCTTCACAGTATCTTACAACATCTTGTGAGTGGTTAGGTGCTGATGGTTATTTGACTGTTTCCTGTGAGGCTAATATCGAGGCAGTGCACCAGACCTCCAGAGTAAGATTTGAGAAACCCTGCTCTACATATTTATTCCTAATGCAGCTGTATAATATTTTTCCACTTAAGAGTGAGTGATGTGTTTTTCTATGTTTGTTTTTTTCTAATTAACATTAAAGGCGTAATTTACCCAAAAATAAAAACGGTGTGTTTATATACATATATATATATGTTTATAGACATATATATATAGACACACACACTCACACACACCATTTACTTTTCTTTCTTCTGCTGAAAATAAATGCTGTTGGAAATGTGGAAAACCAAAGAGTTGCTGGTTCTGTGGACCTTCCATTGTATTTTTTTCCTACTATCAAATTCAAAGTGGACCACCAACTGTTTGGTTACCCACAGTTTTCAAAATATGTACTTTTATGTGCAGCATAGAAATAAATGAATACATAAATGAATACAGTTAATAATGAAAAAAATTTTTTTACAGTAGCATCTGTGTGTTTTTGAGCAAATCAGTTTAGTAAATGATTCAATGATTCAGTCATAAGGAATCATAAAAAGGTCACAATCCTGTAACACTGTGTAGTGCATCAGAGGAAATCAGCCACTTAAGATTAGATCGGAACATTGAAACATGAGGAGCCGAATTCCCCAAAGAGGCCTCAAGACAATAGGAAGTCATAAATTGGCCCATGAACATTAACACAAAATAACACTTATTGAGAATCCCAACACAGGAAGGAGATTGTCAACATTGGGCAAATCACCAAGATAATGGTCAAAGACACAGGACATCATTATCATTACAGTACATGGGTAAAATCATTAAAGATCTTGTTGGATGGATCTCCATCCCCAACTCAGGACCAGACTGAAATTCATGATAAGACCTTTTACCCTGTTTTTCACAAAACTACCTTCACGTTTCACAAAACTGCTTTTTTATGCCTATCCAGGCCTAAAATACAGTAAATCGGACTTAAAATATTGATATGCATAACTGCATATTATATGTAACCCGCACCTTGGAACTATCATGTGTTAATCACTCATTAAGTTGGCTTGAGACATCCTAGCAACATGCTAGTAACTTGCTAATCATGCTAGCAACAAGCTAGTAACATGGTAGTAACATGCTAATCATTCTAGAAACATGCTAGCAACTTGCTAATCATGCTATGAAAATGCTAGCAACTTGCTAATCATGTTAGAAACATCCTAAAAACATGCTAGTAACTTGGTATTCATGCTAGAAACATGCTAGCAACATGCTAGTAACTTGCTAATCATGCTAGTAACATGCTAATCATGCTAGCAAACATGCTAGTAACTTGCTAATCATGCTAGAAACATGATAGTCACATGCTAATCATGCTAGTAATTCGCTAATAATGCTAGAAACATCCTAGCAACATGCTAGTAACTTGCTAATCATGCTAGCAACAAGCTAGTAACATGGTAGTAACATGCTAATCATGCTAGAAACATGCTAGCAAACTTTCTAATCATGCTAGCAACATGCTAATCATGCTATGAACATGCTAGCAACTTGCTAATCATGTTAGAAAAATCCTAAAAACATGCTAGTAACTTGGTAATCATGCTAGAAACATGCAAGTAATATGATAGTAACTTGTTAATCATGCTAGAAACATGCTAGCAACGTGCTAGTTACATGACATTCATGGTAGCAACTTGCTAGTAACTTGCTAATCATGCTAGTAACATGCTAATCATGCTAGCAAACATACTAGTAACTTGCTAATAATGCTAGAAACATGATAGTCACATGCTAATCATGCTAGTAACTCGCTAATCATGCTAGAAACATCCTAGCAACATGCTAGTAACTTGCTAATAATGCTAGCAACAAGCTAGTAACATGGTAGTAACATGCTTATAATGCTAGAAACATGCTAGCAACTTGCTAATCATGCTAGCAACATGATAATCATGATAGGAACATGCTAATCATGCTATGAACATGCTAGCAACTTGCTAATCATGCTATGAACATTCTAGCAACTTGCTAATCATGCTAGAAACATGCTAGCAACATGCTAGTTACTTGCTAATCATGCTAGAAACATGCTAGCAACGTGCTAATCATGCTAGCAATATGCTGGTAACCTGCTAATCATACTAGGAACATGTTAGTGACATACTAATCATGCTAATCTATCTATTATCTGACTTTAGAATCTGACTATTTCTAACTTTTAGACTAAAAACATTACCTCGCGTTACGTTACGAACGTTACGTTCGACACCTCGCAAAAACCTCTAATGAATTTGAATGAGGACTCTATTTGTTTTTCATGTTTTATTTATTTTCTTGCTTTTCCCAGTAAATTAAATCAACCTCACCAATGCCTATATTAATCCTGAGTAAAACATCGCCCTGCCATTCTGATTATGTTCGTGTTGCAGAGCTGTTCGTTATTGATTTCCCCCCTCCCCTTTTTTCCTCTCCCAACGCTTTCCTTCTATCCTCCCCTCCCCGTCTTCCCTTGTTTAAAACTTTAAAGGAGTAGTTCACCCAAAAATGAATTCTTTCATCATGTAGTCACTTATGTACCGTCATCATGTCTTACTAAATCCATATGATTTTGTAAAATTCCACTGAACAAAAAGGCTATTTTCTAGCAATAAAAAAGTAATCTTTTGTACCTACAAAATGTACTACTACATAAAACTATTAATTTCTTTATTTAAATGTTAATGTAAACAGTTTTCTATAGCCTACTGAGTGTCTGATTTGTGAATAAATAATTCATTTGAGTTTAATCATTTAGAATAACTGTTTGTCAATTTGCTAGAAGTATATGAGTTTGTTTTCTTAATCAGAACAGATTTGGAGAAATTTAGCATTAATATATATCTTGCTCACCATTGAATCCAGCAATATGAATTACTTTGGAATTATTGTGACATTTTTATCAGTTGTTTGGACTCTGATTCAGACGGCACACATTTAGTGAGTGATGTCAATTTCTCCAAATCTTTTCAGATGAAGAAACTAACTAGTAAGTAAATCTTCATATTTTAATTTTATGTTAAACTATTGCTTTTGCATCCCTTTAAAAGGATGCAAAACCTTTAAAAAGCTTTAAAAGCTCCATTTCTGACACTGACTGTGAGTAGAGTGCTCAACAAATTATTAAAACGCTCTCCTTGTGCGGGTTTGGAACAACATGAGGTTGAGTAAATTATGATAGAATATTCATAATTGGGTAAACTTTTGCTTTAAGGCGTCTCTGTCATTCTGTGCGCTTAGCCTGAATCCTATTAGAGTCTTCTGGTGGGTGGTGCACAGGTCTTTAAGAGAGACTGACAAGAGCTGCAATACAGGGTGATTGTGACCTTTTAGACTGTGCCCTCCTCTGCCGTTCTCACAGCCTCCCATTTAATGGTCGCCAGTTTCTTCTGACCTGTGGCTTTACTTTGACGTTTTTCATATTGGCTCATTACACCAAGTCTGCAGGAGTGTTATTTTCCCCTTGCCCTGCATAACTCAAATACCTGACTCTCATCCGAGTGGGCTGGAGATCCTTGTGGCAAAGATAGCACTTGCTTGGCAGAGTAAATTCAAAATATACCAGTCTCCCTGCAGTTTTTTTTTTCATAGTATCTCTAAGACATGGCCTTTCAGCTGTGGTTAAAAAGTAAAGTTGTCTCCACCCTCTGTCAACATGATGGGAGTGAATCTAGACAAATGCTGGCAATGCTTTTATGTGGACCAGATTAGTTTTATAAGTCTGAGTAAAAGTCAAAGAGAAAGCATTTGGAAGGAATCAACAGCAGTGCCGCTCATATTTGCCAGATCTTTTTGTTCTAGAACATTCTTTGAAATATCTACTTGTCAGAGAGGTTTTCTGGTGAAATTCTTGAGAATTCTTGGATTTATAGTATGACTGTGAATTTCATGCTACATCAGTGAATAATAATAATTAAAATAGAATAAATTAT
>JAUMHG010000228.1:2502-12551 GCA_032359395.1 Enteromius anoplus
GTATTTTTTTTTCGATTTGTGAAATTCAACAAGCTTTTTATTTCAAATAGTTTAGGCAGGATTTTTGTTCCATACCAAGGCTGCATTTATTACATCAAGAATACAGTAAAAATGAATACTTTTGGTATAATGAAGTATAATGTAACAAAAGTTTTGTCTTGCAAATAAATTGTTATTGATGTAATCCAATAATTGTGAACAAAATATAACAAGCTGTTTTTAGATTTTAGAAGAATGTGTTGAGAACTTGAGTTTATATTGAGGCAAATCTAAAACGTCTCATAGTCTCATTGCTGTAGCTTTTGTGATAATAGAGCTCTTGTCTGTGGTTTGTGTTTCTGTGAGGTGTTAGTTCACCTGAGAGGCGTCTTGGCACGTCGCTGATGGAGGGCAGGCCCGTGGCGCGGGTGGAGGACAGCGGGGTGGTGGAGTGGATGGAGGGAGACGTCATTTGGCTCAGGTAAGGAGTGTAGGGCTGCTCGTAGGACCAGGGCGGAGAGGACTGCGCCTGCCGCGGATCTGAGGGGATGATAAATAAAACGACCCCAGTCAACATCTGCAAAACAGAATCCTCAAAGATGTGTTTGGGTGTGATTGTAGCCTCTTCTCTCAGGACCACAGCAGGGCTTTTATACGTAGCTCAGTGGTGTTTACGACAGCGACCTCAAAAATGAACGGTATCACACACCTCCACAAAAAAAGTTGTTTTGCAGAATTTTATTTTAAATTTTTTTGCAAATGAAAAGAAAATATTTGTTATTTTTATAACCGTTAAGATATTTGGCATTATGATATCTTTATATAATATTATATATATACAATTACATAAAAACATATATATATATATATCGCTGTCAAATGATTAATTGCATACAAAAAAAAGTTTTGGTTTATATTATATATGTATGTGCACTGTGTGGATTTATTATTTATATATAAACAAACACATACAGTATACATTTTGGAAATATTTAATTTTATACATTTGATATTATTTATATTTTATGTGTAAACATCAAATTTTTCTTGAATTGATACATCCATGTGTTTTTGTATTTTTATATACAATAATAAATATTCACAAACATATTATGTAAACAAAAAAACGTTTACTTTGGATGAAATTAATCGTTTGACAGCACTGAAATAAATAAACAAATAGGATGCATTACAGTGAGAGGCTGGTTATGTTTTGCCAAATATTTATGTTTTGCAAATTAAAGGAAAATGAATTCTCTTTTAACAGCATTAAGATGTTTTGCATTATGATATCTGATATCTTGTTCAATTGTCTTAAAAAATGAAAGAAAAATGAGACAATGCAAGGATCCTGAAATAGAATAGATATATAAAAATGTTTTTTGAGATTCACTCAGAAGGGTCCTTCCTCGTGAGCCACATTTAAAGACTCGCGCACAAAGTGGATGACCTTTCTTCTTATAACAATATGGAGACCGAGACAAAGCAGACTAGTATAAAAGGCCGTGGTATGTAAATAGCTTAATCACATTTAGAGCCAAGAACGGTTTCCTGTTTGCTTTCTACAGTATTCTAGTAAACACAGCGTCCGCTCTGACAGGAGAGGAACTGGAGATGCTCCAAGAGCATGGCAAACATTATGCAAACTTAAAACTGAGCACATATGAGCCTAAAAAAAAAGGCCCACGCTCCAATATGCCAAAAGTGAAGCAGGAACTAATGAAAATATTTGGACAAATGTAATGGAATTAAAGCAATAGCTCACCCAGAAATGAAAATCTGTCATTATTTACTCACTCTCATGTCGTTCCAAACCCGTAAGCTGTTATTTTTTCCGTGGAACAAAAACAAGGAGGAATCTTCATCAGTCTTTGCCAGAACCGGGGGTGCACCATTTTGAATGAGATTTCAGGATATTCGGGTCTGTTCCTCACTTAAACTATCATATGGTTTCTGAAGACTTGAACACACTCTCCGAAATAAAGGTACAAAACCTTTTCAAAAGGTACATGTTTGTACCTAAATGGTCTATTTTGGTACATTGAAGGTACTTAAAGTGTATTTATTTGAATCTAATAGGTACAAAAGTGCACCTTTTGGAAAGGTACAGCCCCAGTGACAGCTTTTGTACCTTTATTTCTGAGAGGGTCTAGTGAACGGACCGATGTTTTTCTGTCTTTGAAGATGAAGCGAAGCACAAAAATGCATCAAAAACATATTTTGTGTTGCATTACATAAAGAAACTCAGGGATGGATTGAAATGAGGGTGAGTAAACAAACAAGGTTTCATTTTCGGGTGAACTGTCCCTTTAAGGTGATGTAAGCAGCCAATTCCAAACAAAGATAGTGCCTCATTCCCGTAAAAAAGCAGACAAAAGAATTTGTGGCTGTCAGTTTTGGCACGTCCATCAGTATCACCTGTTTAAATCTGATCGAGGTTTTTCTATTTCTTGCATCATTCTCGCCCACTGGCTTTTATCTTCGCAGGTTTATCTTCAGCAAATCAGGCCTCTTAAATAAACCTACCTGTTCTCCAAATGCTGCTGTTTGTACAGTACATTAACCACAGCGATCCTCCACTAAAGGTCAAGGCTGACAGCCAGACAGGCTGAAGTAGTGGCGTTGAAGGGCCGGTTTACCTGAGATCTGAGTTTGCCCCTGCGGATTGAAGGAGTTCGGCGTGGCGTTGAGAGACGGCCGGGGACTCTGGGTTTGCACGGCAACTCTCATGGTGGTCTGTCGTAAACGCTCTAACTCGCTCAGGCGCTCGGAGAACAGCGGCGGTTTAGGGGGGTCTTCCAGTTTCTGTCTGTGTCCTACCGAACAATATATGACAGAAATTGCAGTTAATACACCTACTGCACGATTCTGACCCACTTTAAAGGGATAGTTCACTCAAAAACGAACAGTCTGGCATCATTTACACACCCTCGTTTTGCAAACCTGGATGCTTTATCTTTCTGCTGAGAAACTCAAAGAGAGATATTACGCAAAATGTTCAAGCTCAATGCACTTTTCTATTGTGAATAGCAAAAGAAAAAATGCAACCCATTCTCTGTTTAATCATATTAAGTCATATGATTGTTTTTTTATATTAAATGCAAATCAGCCATATTGATTAATATCACCTTAAATGTTGCACAGATCTATTGCATGGTCTCAGAACACTTGCAAATAAAGCACAGAAGTCACGTGGATTATTTTTATTATTTGCATTACTTTTGTATGGAAAACATCAGTTTGCAGATTGTCAACATTTCTTCAAATGACATTTCTTCTGCAAATTTTAATCATTTTTAAGGATAAAAAAAATGAACATTTTGGCATCATTTGCACACACTTGTGTTGTTTTTTCCTGTGTTGTGGGAAACTAAATACTGTAAATGTTATGCAAAACGAATCAATCAATCTGCTCTACACAATGAAAATCACTGTAAACGTAATTGATTATCTTTTAAGTTTTTTGGATCAGTTTGTAGATTCCCAGAGTTTCTTAAAACGACGCTAGTGTAAATTATGACAGAACTGTAATTTTGGGGCATATTTCCCTCTGTGAGGTGTAATGCAAAATGTTCTAGCTGCTCTTTCTATACAGTGTAAATGAATTGGAAAACAATGTAAAACAGTCTCAAAACAACTTCAATTTCAGGCCAAAATCGATTGTATTGTTTCAGATCACTTGCAATACAATCACGTGGAGTATTTTTTGTTGTTGCATCCGAGCAGTTTGTGGAGTTCCCAAAATATCCTGATGACATTAGGTTGAATAACTTTCGACAGAAGCGTCATTTATGTTTGAATTTACTCTCCTTCTTGTTTCACACCTGTTTGATTGTTCTTTTTCCGGTAATTGCTAAAATGTTCATGCCTCTCTTTTTCCTGTCAATGAAAGCGATGAGGTGAACAGTGCCAAGCTCTGAAAAAACTCTTTTAAAGTCATATGAAGCATTGCCTGATGCTTTATGTCAGTGAGGTTTCAGAGCTCAAATAACAACTTTAATCTGATCACAAAGCAATCGTATGACTTCATAACAAGTCATAACAATTGGTACTTTCAAGGTGTTTTTGTTAACTTTCGCTCAGTATGGCAAAAGTCAGTTTTGTAGATTCCCCAAAATATTCCACAACAACATTACAATGAATAAATTATGACACTCTTAAAGAGACAGTTCAGCAAATAAAAAACATTCAGGCTTCATCTACACACCCTCTCCTTGGTTGAAACCGGATCGTTTTGTGAGAGAAACCGAGCACAATTAATTAAAATAGTCATTACTCATTGAAGTGTAATGAGATTTGAGATCTACAGCTGAAGGCAAGATTAAAATTACACCCAAACAGCTATTGGTTGTCTTTAGGAGACATGAAATATAGCACACAAAAAATACTTCCCATGATCATAAATATTACAGTGCACGATGACCGAACTGTCCCTTTAATGTCTTACCGAACAATTAAACCTCGTTATTTACCAAACAGCACATCAAAACAAAGGAGAGGATCAGTATGTGGGTCAGATGCATCCGCGATCTCTGGGCCTCTGATCGCAGAGATCTCAGTTTTCACAATAGCGACTGGAGCACAAAAGGAGGGGAAGTAAATCGACTTTCTACCTGCCTGTACACGCCGTTGTTTTACACCGTGGCGGGGATCCAAATGAATTCACAGTCAAATTACACAACTGCTTTATTTCCCTATTATTCCTATCATGCTTGAAACTATGTCTGTGAGTCACGACAAAAGCATGGCCCGCCAATGTTTATTCATCCATTTTCCATAAAAGAGGACAGGCTCAGTCCTCTATCCTGCAATAAAGAGTACGAGTCACGCCATGCCCCTACATCCACCCCATCCCCATCACGTGAAGCACTCTTTCCAGTCCATACGTAGCTCAGCATCTCCACCTAAAGAACCTGATTTTATTGGAACAGCACTGTTGTGTCAATACTCCAGAAGAATATGTGTTAAAGAGGGACCTTGTCTGTCTCGCCCCGGTCGGTTGCTCTGAATGGCTGTAAAGTAAATATCACACAGAAGAAAAGAGAAACTCCTGCGAAAGCTTGGCCGCTCTCCAGTCGGTTCGAGCCAGAGCTACCTCCGATCTCGCAAAACCTGATTGTGCTCTGGAGTTCGCTTGAGCAAACACAGCTTCTCATTCACAGACGAATGTCGAGCGCTTTTAGCGTTGAGAGCGTGAGTAATTCCCTCTCGTTGTATGCTATTAAAGAAGCACACTCAATAGGGCAGCTGCTGAAAAAGGGAACCAGTTTAATTTCGCCTAAGATGAATGCGGCCCCTGTGTGAATGTGTGACGTGAAATGGAATCAGCCAATGTTTTCACCAAATATGATTGGTTGAATGATGCAAATATGGAAGC
Source organism: Enteromius anoplus (assembly GCA_032359395.1). Classification (NCBI taxonomy): domain Eukaryota; kingdom Metazoa; phylum Chordata; class Actinopteri; order Cypriniformes; family Cyprinidae; genus Enteromius; species Enteromius anoplus. Next base: position 7,859 of record JAUMHG010000228.1, read on the forward strand.
TTGTTCGCCATGCATTATATATATATATATATATATATATATTATAGTTCGGTGTTGACTTACATAAACTCAGAATAGATGTTAACTAGCAATTGCGAAAAATACAAGTCTAAAAAAAATACTGTGTAAAGTAAAAACTGTGAGATTTAAACTCGTAGTTCAGAATTGTTACACATCCTATACATTTTAGATCTTAAAGTTAAAATCTTACAGACATTAACCTGTAATTGCAAGAAAAACAACAACTAAAGAACCGTGAATTAAATTGGAAATTGCAAGAAAATAAATGTGAATACTCACTTTAGTTCCCAATTGTGTGTTATAAAATTTGTAATTCTGTGCAAGAAACAGGTATTCATGTATAAAGCGGCATTGCTGTAGCTCTCCGTATCTGTGTGGATTACATACTGTAATGCAAACCACTGACATCAAAACCTCAATAACGTCAACGTCTTTGTGAGTCTATAAACTCTTTAATGTATTGCTCTTTAATTGCTCAGGAGACATAAAGGAGATCATTATAGTATCAGCATATGTTTCTATGGAAAAGCAGACAGATTGAGAAAACAGTTGTCGAACAATAAAAAAATATAGAGCCTTTTAAGAGAGAAATTCGATTTCTGAATGATGAGCACTACTGGAGAGTATAGGGCCGGAGAGGAAGAAAAATTCAGACTAACTCCAGCAGTTGTGAAACTCTGGATGGGAAAAATGTACAGAAATGTTTGGTAACCCTACTATTTCTGTACAATTATGGCGTTTAGCAGATGCTTTTTTTCAATAGCTTTGGATACCATGTTTAGCACTGTCATGTGTGTCTTATGAACGTGTTCTGAGAGGATGGAAGCAAATGACTCTTAGATTTGAAGTCCAAGACTAAATTTCCAGAATGAAAAAAGGGGGATGCGAATGATTCAGCATGAACGAAAGGAAAATCCCTAATGCTCATCCTATGAGACATGCAGAGTGCTCTTACGTTTCCATCCCTGCCAAAAACATCTCTCAGTGCTACTCAGATGGACACGTCTGCAATAAAGTAAAAAGATCCTGTTACGGCAAAAAAAAAAATTTGATTATTAGTTTAAAGGCTGAGGAATAAAACTTTGGGTGGGGGGGAGAAAGTAGTCTCTACAAAACTTCCTGGCACAATGCTGGAATTTTGTGGATTGTTGCCAAGGTGGTGTTATGCAGTTGCTAAGGTGTTCGGATTTGGGTTGTAATTTGGTTCTTTCAATGTTAAAATCTCTTCGGCTCACCAAGGCTGCATTTATTCCATCAAAAATACAGTAAAAATTGTGAAATAGTTTTACAAATTAAAATAGCTGATTTGTATTTGAATATATGGTAAACTGTAATTTATTCCTGTGATGCAAAACTGAATATTCAGCATCATTACTCTAGTCTTCCGTCAGTGTCACATGATCCTTCAGAAATCATTCTAATGTGCTGATTTTCTGCTCTATTAACATCTTTATAGATTACTTTAAATTGTTGTTGTTTTGCACTCCCAAAATTAAAGTTAAAATTAAGTCAGTTTTTCTGAGTCAAAAATAAATATCCCACATTTTCCCTGATTTAGTAAATGTACCCACTGAAAAGTCATTCAGTGTAACAATCTTGTCAGGCATATTTACAACAAAAAAATCCATTTGTGACACATTAAAATACAAATTACTTTTACCCCAAATACTTTTACATTTTTATTTTCTGCTTCTTAATAAAATGTAATGTGCTTTCTGATTCTATTATATATTATAATATGTACAGGTCAGAATAAGCATGTTGTTAGAATTTAATTTTGTTACACTGAGTGAAAATGTAACATTATTTCAACCAAATTTTTTAGTCTCCAAACACCTTTAAAGTAGTCACTTAACTTGCTTTCTATGGACATAATGTCACTTCTGTAAATTTCTTGCGGACGCGGATATCTTAACATCTTTGCCCCATGTATGTATTTTTTTCCTGGGATTTTTTTTTTTGTGGAGAAAGAGGTTTGTTTATGTCCTCCGAAGGAAACTTTTCCCTGTGTTTTCACGCAGAAATGCCTAATGATGGTAAATAATAGGAACGTGTAAACACAGTGTGGCCGCATTGCCTGTGTAACTTCCAGCTGCATGTTAAATTGCCATCTGATAGTGGCGTGACCCGCAATAACACCCTGCGCTCGTTAAACACCAGCACGCTTTCAACATCAAATATCAGCCAGAGCCGTCAGAGCGCATCAATCATGCCGCGGCGACACAGGGAATAAAACGCATAGAGGAAGAAAGGGAAACATACATCCGTCTAGATTTCATTTCTTTAATTGCCGTGCCGCGGAGGGCCGACTCCTCTGAAGAGTCAAACAATGGATTATTTCACATGGCAGCTCCCGCGAAATTAGCGAAAGGGGGGAAGAAAGCTGTTTAAGGACAGGACGGGGCCGAACGCCCGCTCAGTCTGAGGATCAGAAGTAGACGGAGAGGGGGGAGAGAAATGGAGAAAGCCGACTGCAGCCAAGCAGCGTTGGAGGTCTGCCAGTCTCTTGTGTGGTCCGTGTGTTCAGAGCTTCAGGAAGTCAGCTACGCCAAGAAGGGGCACACATGCTACTAGAGCTTTAGAAATCGATGGGCTGACTGCAACAATCAGACACCATGCGAGTGTATGACTCCAACAAGCAAACTTTTATTTCAGGGCCAACGCGATTTGTTTGAGGGGTGATCTGGGGCCAGACAGACTCGGTGCCGTAGGGAAATTGGCGGCGAACTGACAAAAAAGCCTCTATTTGCCGCGTGTGTGTCTCCAAAAGCCTGAAAAACCAAGATGATCCGTGTATTGATCGAGTCTTATTAGTTGCAATGGTCCTTAAAAATCACATGACGCCCCGTGTGTTTGTGTTCATACTCTACTGTTGTTTTTAAAAAATGAATAAATATTTCATATTTTATGCATTCAAATAAATCTTTTGAACTTTCTATTCATCAAAGAATCCTGAAAAAGTATCAAACTAAAGCACCACTGTTTTCAACATTGACGGCAATCAGACATGTTTCTTGAGCAGCCAATCAGAATGATTTCTGACGGGTCACGTGACGCTGAGGACTGGAGTAATGCAGTGCTGAAAATACAGGTTTGATCACAGGAAGATATTACATCTTAAAATATATTCAAAATTTTGCTGTTTTTACTGTATTTTTGATGGAATAAATGCAGCCTTGGTGAGCAAAAGAGACATTAGTGACTTGCGAAAATGCTAGTTAATGTTTGCACTTTCGACTAAAACAAACTGACTTTCAGTAAGCTTTCAGTTTTGTACTTTCGGGGGATTTTTTCTCTCACCGTGTGCCACTTGCTATGTTCCTGCTCAAAAATGGCCAGCCTAGAGTTGCATGACCAGTCAGTGCCAAAACAAATACAAAACCTGTGCTAATTGAAATAAAATAGGTTTGGATGCAGTATATGGTGATAAATGTAGCTTAATGTGAGATTTGCAAGCAATTTTTAAAATACCAGCCATTAATATAAACCCTTAATATTAACACAAGCATGCAGTATTTTCATAATGGCTAAATATCAAGTATTTCACCTGGCCAATACATCGGTGTATTGCTGGTCATGTTACTGGCTGTGGTTGATAGAAGCCTTCAGGCATCTCTGCCAACAGCAACAGTCATGTTTTTCTTTCACGAGGAACGTACGAGTAGATCTTGAGTCGTCCTGCGTTAGCTTTATTTTGAACGGCCTGCCTTGGCTTTTGTCTGGAAGCCTGCTGTATGTGTTTTGTGTGCTTTTCTACCTGTCCGTACACGCAGAGCGATGTTCAAAGAGAGAGAGACATCACAGGTTCAAGGCTAATGCTCATTTCAGCATCGAGCAATTAGAGCGGCTCCGCGCAAACCGCAACGTAAACAATCAGACTTCAATAGAAGATTTGATGTGCAACATATTGATTGTCAAAAGCTGTTACGCAAACAATACAGTGAAACGTGTGGTGGCACAACACTGAGGCTTTATTCATTCCTTTAGCCTCTGAAAGCATTCATGCTTCTTTTGAGGATAGGACAACAGGACTAATAAGGAAAATGGGATTATATTTATTAGTCTGAAAATACAAAATGGTGGTATTATTTTTTTATAATAAGTAAAATGTAATTTTTTAATCAACAAATTTTATCTGATGAAAAAAAAATTCATTAAATGACATTTGTGTAAAAGAAATGGCAAAGCTTGCTTTAAATAAAATTCTAAATTGAATGCTAATTTTATTACAAGTGCAGGTAACATAATTTAAGAAAAAAAACTGTAAAATAAGTTTGTTTTGTTTAAACCTCAAAAATGCATGCAAATTGCTGATTTCAAGTGATTTCAATATTTAATGTGGTGTTTTTATTTATTTATTATTTTTAGTAAGAGTATAATTTTTTATATATAAAGACTAATATTTTTCTGGTGGAAATTAGTTTTTATTATTAATAGTATTAATTGAGTAACATTATTTGTATTAAAAAATGCTCTAATTAAACTTTGAAATTGAATACAAATTTAATTTTATATTTATATGAAATATTTCATATTTATTTTTATTTAGTCTTAACTAACAACATTTGTGTTAGAAATTTTTTTTTAAATAAATAAATAAATAAATATATATATATATATATATATATATGTATATAGCACAAGCAGGGGCCTGTTCCATAAAACAATTTTA
>JAUMHG010000229.1:0-13496 GCA_032359395.1 Enteromius anoplus
TCGACCTGGAAATATTTGATCGATTATAGGTTCTGAATGTCGATTTCGATTACTTTTCGATTAATTGCCCAGCCCTATTTAAACATATAGTCTTGCTGTTCTTAACATTCTCAAATCATGCTGGATAACATTATCATCAGATTTTACATATACTGCGCAGCCAAATGCTCCGGAAATTCGGGTTAATCTTTTTTATTAAACTAAAATTGTCATGCAAACAATATATGCTAAATTTATAATTTTATAAAGTGGTCCCACACTTCTGGATGCCACTGCATGTTGAAATTTGTTTATATGGCCTACTAGCCAAAAGAAAGAGAATCGCTGACAACCCAGTCTCCAATCGAGTCATTTTCCTACATGAAAAGTACACTAGAGCGGAGGCTTCGGTGAGCGTTCCAATGAACGCTCTTTGTGTCCACAGAACACTGAAAACGGCCCATTTCACACTCTGATTTGAGCGATGTAGGCTTATGTCCCAAATTAAGTTAGCTTGGCTAGCATGTAATCTGTGAGGAAATGTTATATAAAACCTGACCAACCAGAGGAAAATGCCTGAAGCTCGTTCCCAGATCCTGAAACCAGCTCAACGGCAGGGATCAGTATATGCTGGGCTGAGATTCATTTATCTTTCATGAATGCTTCTCCAAATAGATGCTGCAAAAATCTGAGAGACTGATCTCAAACCGTGAAGCGAAAAAGCATCCAGGGAGAGCATCTTATTTGTCAAGATCACATAAGCACTTACCTCGGCAGCAAATAAGCTAATGGTCTGTAAATTGTGGTACTTCATAAAAAGTGTCTCTCTACGCTGTGCGAGTATATTTAGGAAACCTCACGCAGGCAACCAAAAGCTTCGTCAGCTGCATTTCAAAGAACTTGTAGGACAGCAAAGTCAAAAGCTCCAACTCAGCAAGTTTGGATTCTCTGGGTGGTAGCAAAACATTCTGAAGTGATGAGTATATAATCTCATATCACCGTAATTCCCTAAACGCTGCTGGCAGCTTAAGTTCTTTTTCCCCTCCATCTTTTCCCCTCAAATTTGTTCTCTTCCATCATTTGTAAGTCAATGGTTTGCCCAGCTCACAACAGCCTCTTCATGGTCGGTTATTTGAGAGCTTGGTGTAAAATTTGGTGCGATGTTTCTGCTCTGGCAGTCAAAAGCACTTTTGCTGTGTCTGTGTGTGTGTGTGTGTGTGTGTGTGTTAAAGTAAACAAGCTTTTGTCTCCGACAGTGAAATGACCGTCAAACTTAACAAAACGATATGTTGTGATTACGTCCACACTATTTACTAGAAAAGGAACTTTAAACAAGTTTTGGACATTTTTTGAAATTTCACTGCATTCGAAAACTAAATATCTGTGGCATTTTCTCTCAACTAACTTTTACTAACTATGCTTCGGCAGGTGTTTGAACTACGTTTGCACGGGTCTCACCACAGGTGGAGTTCATCATCTCCAACATTGGACCGTTTGCTTTATTTTAAACAGGATATCTTTTGTTTTGCGCAGTGTTTTGCTTAAAAATGGTTTATGCTATTAGGCCATTTCTTTAAAATCATCTTTTTATATGGAAACAAGTGTGGTTTAGGCTTTTAAATATTTTCTTGGGCCAATTTATGTATAACTAGACCCAAAATATGTCTCCTGTTTTTGCTTTACTTTGGAACAAATATGTAAAATAAATTGAAATAAAATGTGCTAAATAAAGCTAAGACTATATGTATATTCGCGGTACCTTGAAATGTAGTATTTTTAATAAATAAAAAGGAATAAGGCAATGAACGTGTGGAATGATAAATGGTCCAATCCTACAGAAATCAGTATTTAATGTGTATAAACGTAAAACATAAGATTTATATAATGCATATGCAGCACTAATTCACTTAATATTCACTGCTCAAAAAAATCAAGGGAACACTTAAACAACAGAATGTAACACCAAGTCAATCACACTTCTGTGAAATCAAACGGCCCACTTAGGAAGCAACACTGTTATACAAATGGAAGAGACAACAGAAATTATAGCCAATTAGCAGGACACCCCCAATAAAGGAGTGCTTCAGCAGGTGGTGACCACAGACCACTTCTCATTGTGCTTTCTGCATTTGCCAGAGAACACCAAGATTGTCAAATTTTTCCACTGGCGCTCAGTGCTCTTCACAGATGAGCTTTTATCTGGTTCACATTGAGCACGTGACAGACGTGACAGACGTGTGAGTCTGGAGAACGTTCGGCTGCCTGCAACATCCTCCAGCATGACCGGTTTGGCAGTGGGTCAGTAATGGTGTGGGGTGGCATTTCTTTGGAGGCCCGCTAGCCCTCCATGTGCTCACCAGAGGTAGCCTGATGCGGTTGGCCTTGGGTTCCTCCTAACACAAGACAATGCTAGACCTCATGTGGCTGGAGTGTGTCAGCAGTTCCTGCAAGACGAAGGCATTGATGCTATGGACTGATCTGCCCGTTCCTCAGACCTGAATCCAATTGAGCACATCAGGGACATCATGTCTCGCTCCATCCACCAATGCCACGTTGCACCACAAACTGTCCAGGAGTTGGCGGATGCTTTAGTCCAGGTCGGGAAGGAGATCCCTCAAGAGACCATCCACCACCTCATCAGGATCATGCCCAGGCGTTGTAGGGAGGTCGTACAGGCACGTGGAGGCCACACACACTACTGAGCCTCATTCTGACTTGTTTTAAGGACATTACATCAAAGTTGGATCAGCCTGTAGTGTGTTTTCCACTTTAATTTTGAGTGTGACTCCAAATCCAGACCTCCGTGGGTTAATAAATTTTATTTCCATTGACCATTTTTGTGTGATTTTTGTTGTCGGCACATTAAACGTAAAAGAACAAAGTATTTAATAAGAATATTTCATTCATTCAGATCTAGGATGCGTCATTTTAGTGTTCCCTTTATTTTTTGAGCAGCGTATACAAACTGCATAGACACTTAGGAATTTGAATAATGTAATAGTTGGAGAGTAAATAATTAATACAATCTAACAGCTACACTACCAATAAAAATTGCACGTGCAATTACTCATAATTTATTATTATCCCCCGCTCCCATATCTTAAAATATTAAAGTACAATCAAAACTACAAGATCCTATCGCATTCACCCATACGCATTCTCAGACTACTAAGGGATCTATCAAACTGTGTTAATAACATGAAATAAAAATGTTAACTCAATCTTATAATATCAGCTTCTACTTTGTACAGTCTTACCAATTTCTCTTAACCATTTTCATGAGGTGCGTCCATCTTTTTTCTACAGTATTGATGAAGCTGCCATCTACATCTGACATCTTGTTTTCAATTACTATCTCATACAACATACACCCTTTGAGCTTCAGTGGAGTAGGCTTTAAACACACCACTTTTTATAAAAAGTGAAAATTGTAAATACTTTAAGACTCACTTTTTGGGGTCAAATGCCTCTGCACCTCCTTTAGAGCCTCCTCCAGGGGTTCTCCATGCCAGTCTCTCAATATACTCATCAGCATCAAACGGTTCCTGACAAGATCACAAAGATAATAACAAATAAGAAGCTAAACGTAATTGCTAATGACATGCACAGACAAATAAGATTTAATAAAATGGCTGGACTATCTGGACTGTTTATACAAAGGCGTTTGTATGACTTGTCTATATATAATGTTCTCTATTATAGATCAGTGGTTTGTATTCTTTAAATGATAACTGTACAGATCGTTTGTTAACAGGGTATTTATATGACAGTGTGGTGTTTAGCTTCTCATTAGTGCTAATCTACTGTCTGCATGCAGCAACTCATTATATTTCGACACTAAACAATGTAAACACGCGAAAAACGCACTTAGCTGTATGAGCTATGAAAACAGTTTGAGCTGTAGCGCAGCCTTCGTGACATAAAAACAGACGTAACTTACCTCGAATAACTGAGCTGTTGTTACGTTAGCCATATTTCACAGCGCCAGAAAACAAAAGGTAAGTCCACAAATATTATATTAACAGACTATATTTTGCTCCTTGTTATTTATGTCTATTCTGAAAACAATTGCTTCCTGGACCCAGCTGCCATGACCGGGCCGGAAACAGAAAGAAAGGATGCGGGGTGAGGATAAGAAGGCTAAGCGCTCGAGAGCAGGTCTGGGATCGGTTTTGATATTCTACTCCAATGTAGCTGAAAACAGCGCAGCTTTTACGGCTGATCCTACGTCAGCTCTGTGGCAGCGACCCGACCACGCCCCAAAAATGTCACGTGATCGTCGACAAACAGGAAGAAGCTGTCACATGGGAATAACATGACAGAGGCGAGTTCCTTTATTTTGCTTTCATTTCTTTAAACATGTTATGTTACAATCCAAATTTTATATCGGTCACACACTAGAGAGAGAGAGAGAGAGAGAGAGAAAAAATAAAAAAATAAATAAAAATCTGTCGTCGAACCAAGTGAGCTAATAATTGCATACTTCACTACATGTTTGGCATGTTAGACTAGTCCCGCTCATCCATAGAGACAGAAACAGCAGCATGAGTATACGAGCACTATGGGTTGTCTCACACGAGAAGGGTGAATCTGGAAAAGTGCGGTTTTCCAGGTAAGGCCATTTTTTTCTGTCAAGGAGTATTAGCGTATTGCATACTGTGAAGTATGTACTTCTTTTAGAGTCGCATACTAACACACTACCTTTACATTTTCGGCATCTGTACTGTATACGTGACCCTGGACCACAAACCAGTCACAAGGGTCAATTTTTTGAGATTGCGATTGTATTTTTTTTTTCGTGAGACCCACTGAAAGTCAAGTTAAGCACATTGCATTGTGAGATACAATAAGTTGTAAGGGTTTTCCATGAAAATAGAAAAAACATTGTGCACGGCATTCAATGGAAATGCTTTTGCCAGCATAGTCAATTTGTTATTTTTCTTTTGTTATGTTTTTTAATTCAGGCGATTCCCAACAGTTGAGCTCCGTGCCAAATCTTTGGCTGGAACTCAGTATGTGGCCGTTCCGGATGACCGCGTCATACCCAAGCTTCTGCTGACAGAGCTGGGCCTGGTGGATGCTGACAAACCTTACGTAGAAGTACGGGACGACTGCGGCCGTCAGCACCGCTCACCGGCTGTGGAGCTCCGTTTGGACGGCCCCGGTGGGAAAACCCTCTGGCCCTTGCTCACGGTCACTCAGGGAGCGTTAATCCTAGCCTGTCTTCCTCTAGTGGAAGCACCTCCTGAGCCTCGGCCACCTCTTCCCAGCCTGGCCTCAGTCTCTCAGGGCTTAGCTCTTTTGTCAGGCCTGCAGGATTTTCTTTGTGGCCCTGGAGGTAAACCAGAGCCTGATATGCTGGCCTCCCGTTTGGCTGCTCTCCCCTTGGTGCTCCTGCAGGTTTGCCCTTTGGGGAAGCCACTGGACACCCCTCCTCCTGCTGGACTGGTGCCTGCTGCTGTGGCTCCAAGCCCAGGGGGGGCTCAAAAGCAGCCAGCCTGGAAGGCAGGGGTCCATCGAGGCAGGGCGGTAGTAAGTGTGGCCCTTACCGAGAAGGTGAGGTCCATGCAGTACGGCAAGAGCAGTCAACAGGACATCTGGGATGTGTACGGCATGGTCATGTGCAAAGTTAGTTCCCACTGAACGTATTGATTAGTGTTATATTGGGTTCTAAACTTGTATCACATTTATGACATTTATGTCTTTCAGTGTGAGGTTGAAGGTGTTCTGCCCAATGTGACCGTCACCCTCACACTCCCTCCCAACGGTTCGCCCCTGCAGGACATTCTTGTCCATCCCTGTGTGACATCATTGGACGCAAGCATCCTTACCGCCTGCAGTGTGGACGAGAATGACAGTTCTGCCTTTTCAGGGCCATACAAGTTTCCTTTTTCACCACCTGTGGAGCTTTTCAGACTCTGTAGCTACACGTCACAGGTAAAGCTTACACTGGCAGTAGTTTGTCTTGTGTTTTGGGTTGGTAAGTTTTTTTAAATGCTTTCACAGCAAAAACAGTAATATTGTGAATTATTATTATTACAATATCAAATAGCTGTTTCTATTTTAATGTTTATAAATGTAATTTATTCCTGTGGTGGTAAAAGCTGAATATCCAGCATCATTACTTCAGTCTTCAGTGCCACATGATCCCTCAAAAAATCATTCTAATATAATGATTTGGTGCTTAAGTTTGCATTTCTCCAGTGAAAAGAGCAGCATTTGTTTGATTATACATTTTTCTGATCACTTCTAATCAATTTAATACATCCTTGCTGAACAAAAGTATTCATTCATTTAAAAAAAAAAAAAAAACTGACACTAAACCAGCACCTGAAAACAGTTGTTTGTATTTTACTTCATTTTTAAGGTATACACACACTCACACACTAAAGCTGTAGTATCTATAACTGACTTTTTTGAGGTACCTGTGCCACCAATCCTTGGCTCTTACAAGCTGAAGGCAGAGGAGAATCATCTGAAGGTTAATGTTGTCTTGAAGCTCCATGAAAGTGTCAAAAACAGCTTTGAATACTGCGAGGCCCACATTCCATTTTTCAACCAGTAAGTTACACAAATTTGTAGATTCGTTCTGTATTGCAAATGTTTTGAGTGCACTGTTAGATATTTTTAATGGTTCTTAATGTAGTGGTCTGTCTTGAGCTCTTTAGGGTTTTGTATTGCTATGCTTATAAACAGTGCACTGGCTGTTGTTGTATCCTTGTACGTGCCTCTTCACAGGAATTTAATGGGAAGTGTGGAGGTCAAAGTGAGCTCAGGACAGCTCGAGGTGTCTAAAGAGAAGAACCTACTGGTTTGGTTCCTTGGTATGTCGGTCTGTCTTTTGATATTTAAATGTATTAGTATAATGTTACTGACATTTGTCTTTTTACCTCCTCAGGTCAGAAGTTTCCAAAGTCCCGTGAAGCAACCCTGGAGGGAACTGTTTTTTTTTCAGGGACTGTTACTGGACCGACAGACCCTCTGTGCACAGGACTCACTGCATATGTAAAGGTGAGGATGAATTCAGCATCAACTGATTTGTTGTTTATATAAAATGTTTTTAAGACATTTGTCACTGTATTCTTTCTAGCTTTATTTCCGTGTGCCAGATTTGACTCTGTCTGGTTGCTGTGTGGACCAACACTCAGTGCAGGTTTACTCTTCTGCCAAACCACGCATTGTCACAAGTAAGTGTTTACTGACAGTCTTGTTATCCTTAACTTAAACTATTGCAAACCTTTATAATCAGTTTTGTTAGTTTAAATATAATGAATAAATATTAGATAAAAAAAAAAAATAAAATCTTAAAAAAAAGCTTAAATTGTAGAACTAAAATGACCAAAACTGAAATCAAAATATCTAAATGCAAAATAGAAATATATTAGTGCTGTCAAATGATTAATCGCATCCAAAATAAAAGTTTTTGTTTAGATAATATATGAGTGTATATTGTGTAAATTTATGCACATATACTGTGTATATATTATGTATGTATAAATACAAACGCATGCATCTTTTTATTTAAGGAAAGTATGTTATTAAATATATTTATGTATAATATAACATAAGAATGTAAATATTTTCAAAATATATACTGTGTGTGTGTGTATGTATATATATATATATATATATATATATAATGCACATACATATTATATAATGTAAACAACTTTTATTTTGGATGCAATTAATTGTTTGACAGCACTAATATAAATATTTATATTATATTTTATTTTATATATAAATGTATATAAAATATATAACAACATATTGTTCTTTAATATAAACATGCACGTGTGTATTTATATATCCATAATAAATATACACAGTACACACTCGTATATTGTGTAAACAAAAATGTATTTTGGATGAGATTAATACATAATATTAAAAAATACTTTAATAATTTATTAAAATGATCTAAAATAACACTGCATGTTAAATTATGTACACAGAGGCTTATTGAAATGAAGAAAAAAAAGTTGAGTATATCAGCAATGAAAATGAACCTGTATACTTTTATTTTTTTCCTCTAGCACGAGAGCTGGTCTCCTCAGAATATTACATTTGGAACTCCACAGGTGATGCCCCGGTGTCTTCTGGGCTCATGGTGCTGTGACGGCATCTCATTAATGCACATCAGCCTTAATAAATCATTGTATCTGTTAAACAAGGATCAGGCACTAAATGGAAATGCTGCTGTCATAAAGTGTTAACTTATTCTTACAGCCTGACTTTCATATTCAGTATCAGTGTGTTGTTTTTTTTTTATGTCAAAATATAAAATCCTTGAGTGTCTCGAGTTCATGTGACTCCTTTATTTAGCTGATAATGGGTTGATATATAATGGTGACTGGTCAGAAACCTAACATTTATTGTATAATATTATTATATTACCGTCATAAATATATTTAGTAATTAACCAAGGCTTTTATACAGTATAATAAGAAACTTCTTTTATCTGCACCATTTTAGTCCAGTGCGCTTTCATCTTCACTAATAAGAAGTAATGAAGAATTAGAATTCAATTAACAGTTCTTTCATTTTGCTTTAGACTGGGTCCCGAGTGTTTACTGGTGTTCAGGCTTTGGTTTTCCTTATTAGCTGTTCAACTGGTTTATATAGAGGCTCCTTGAGCTCACTCACAAGAGGACTTTGGCCCTGTGTTTGTTTGATGAGGCTGAAAAGAGCGTATTTTGATGGGACAGAAGGAGAGAAGGCTATTGTTAAGGAGAAATACCAGACTGGTATCCAAAGAGGTTCTTAATTAGTTTCCAAAGTGACCCAAGAGGTCCCACTTAAGCTTGTCCCGGTCTCTCTCCTGCCTTACAGTTAATGGAGACTTAAAAATACCAGTCATCCAACTTGTAACTAAAGGACCCTTTAATTCTGGTCTTTTATTGTTACAATAGGAAATCAATTAAGCAGTCTTTGAAGTTAGGATGCATCTGCTTAGATAAAAACCTAACCAGGTGCATAAATTGTGTGTCACCTTATACACATAGCATGGTTCTGGGCAGAAAGCCATTTCTGCATAGGTATAAATAGCAGCTGAGTTGCATTTGGCTGTCAATTACGGCTGAGAATTCCCATAGAGAAGACAGCAAGAGGATGATGGTTCAGCTGGAGCCACACAAGAGCTCTCCACTGAAGCAAAGCATTGTCTGAGAGATTAATTGTCTGCCACGTCTACTGATTGCCTTGCTGCGTCTCTGGAAGAACAAGGGAGGGCTGCATTCTCACAAGGATTTCCTTCTTAGAACACTGAACGTGATCAATCTTATGGCTGAAGCTGTATTCAGAGCTTCTCAGAGAGTTTCTCTTAGTCTGACTGGCTCCTGGAGTCAATTAGGCCATTCTCCATCATACAGTAATTCTAAAGCAATAATGTATGTATATATATATATATATATATATATATATATATGATATAGATGACTCATTGATTTATAGTTTTAACTTGAACAACTAAAAACAACAAAAAGGTACAACATAATTATTTTACTTAAACTAAAACTACTCAACTCTAGTAAACACACTCAAAACACTGCATCAATGGGGCAAAGTCACACATAATTTGATGTATAGGTCCATCTAGTGGCTCTTCCTAGAAATAAACTTAATACATCCCAAATGTATTGTAGGCCCACTATAATGGCGGTTTCCTGGGATTTTATAGCTTTTAAAATGGCTTTTTTTGTTGTTGTTGAAGTTTTTGAATTAATATATTTGGTGATCGTTTTCGTACGTAAAATTGTGAATATTAGGAAAACTACAATTGACAACAGACTAAAAAAAGTAAGTACACCTCAAGAAATACTAAATAGAATCATTAAAATGATCATGATAGCCTGAAATAACAAAAGCTCATGGAAACTTCTAAAACTAAACTGAAATGAAAAAGAAAATTGAAATAATACATCGATCAGTTATTCATGGTTGAAACGAACGAACAAATAATAAACGAATCAATAAATAAGTACACAGAAGAGTACGCTTTTATTTTGTGTTAAAAGTGATTCAGGAAGTTTAACCGATGCTTATTAAAAACTCAATTTCCCAGCATCCTTTGCTGCAACGTGCCGACATAGTGTCGTAAATCATCCGCTCTGCTTTACGGCAGATAATAGGCCAGTGTGGAGTGAATTGAGTAATGGCAGGAACAGACACGAGATAGTCCACGAACTTCACGATTTTTTTACATTTATCAGGTACCAGCAGCCGGACGCACGTCTGTGTTTGTCGTCGCTCGCTGTGAGAGGCTGATTCCGACCCCACTTTTCTGTCATCATAGTAACTTTATGCAGTGGAATGGCTGAAGTGCCGCCTGGGCCTAACGCACTGCCTTCATCCCCGAGCGAGATCACACCACTGCCCGTGGACGGGTGCACTTTACTGGGCACCGATGAGGGACGGGACATCATCAGCCCCGGCCCGGGACACCAGCACGCCAGCGACCACAAGGCTATAGTCAAATTCAACCAGAACAGCGTGCATCCCAATGCATCAGCCGCCCAGTTCCACACAGCCCAGCTGAACGGGGTCCAGTGTAACCACACTCACCTCCAGAACCACGTCCAGCAACACCGGCCGTCCGACAATCAAAACGCCGCTTCTGACCACCGCTTGGACGGCATCGGCGGTACACCGAGCGATCACACGGAAAACAACAATTTCACGAGAAATAAACAATGTAGTGATATATCGCAAAGCCAGCCGCCGCCGAAAAACGGGATAAACTGCACTGGTAGCATGGCGATCACGGAGAGCAGCTCTTGTCGACTGGAGAATGATGTAAGTAACAGGACTGGTTCGGGGGATCAGGCTCGAGCGGCTGCGGCAGCGCTGATGGACGGGGCTGACTCAGGCCCAGGCCCGCAGCGCGCTGGAGTAGATCAGGCGGCGGCTGACAGCGCTCCGGTGGCGGGGATGTCGAGGCTAGCGCTGGAGGAGCACGACGAGTCTATCCGATACGTGAGATACGAGTCTGAGCTCCAGATGCCCGATATCATCCGACTCATTACTAAAGACTTATCTGAGCCCTACTCCATATACACCTATAGGTACTTTATTCACAACTGGCCTCAGCTCTGCTTTTTGGTATGTATCCTGTCATTCGATTATTTTTCATGGTGTTGAAGAAATCAACACCAAAGCCTTGAAAATCACCTCTCATATAGCAACATAGCCAACATTCGTGTGTAAAACATGTATAAAATAGTGATTCGCATCGTATGTTCTGTGCTCCAGAGAACAGTACGGTATTACCATTGTTTTGGACACATGCCATGTAACCCTGACTAAAATAAACGTGTTACTATAGTTAGTGGCCACAAAACGAAGGCAAAATGTTTTTTTAACCATGGTATATCTCAAAAACATGTCAATTATATAAGCATAGCCTAGAACGTATTTGTAAATATGTTGGGGAAGTATTTTTAAATGTTTGGCCATTGCCCCCCTTATGTCTAATTGATATTACTGATAGCCTGTCTTTAGTACCCATAGTAAAGACTCTTGAAATTAGACCATGTATTGATATTCAAGTGTACATCAAAGAATAGCACAATATTACCTAGGTATGTGTCCAAAACATGGCATGGCCACATGACCATAACCGTTACAATTGGTTCTGGTATAAATATATATTTTGTTGTTGTGGCTCAAATACATGACATGACTAAAATAACTATGTAAAACGTAGTTTATTGTATTTGTGTATAGCATTTATTAAAATGTCATAAAGTGATAGATTTAGTCCATATTAAATGTAACCACATCATCAGACACTCACCAGGATTCTACTGTAGTAACACTAATTATTTTATTGCATTATTTGCAAAAATGTGTTATAATAAATCTGTTGGGGGTGAAGAAGTGTAATTTCTTACACAGATGACTACCAACAAGTGTCATGATGTGCTTGTGGTGTTGTTTTAAGTGTACCATGCATTTTGGACCAATACTGTGGTAGGTTAAACATTCAGTACCATAGTATTTCTACGGTAAGAGTTAATTCATCACATCGACAGAAGTCATTGTAGTTTGACAAAAAACACTGTTTGTTTCACAGAAACCATAGTTATGTGAATATATCCATGGCAACGAGGAGCAGGCCATATCGTGGTTTTACCTGTGGGTACTCTGCCCTTGTTTGAACAATACCGCAGTTAATCTGTGGTGACTATGCCAGAACTATGACACATTTAGGGTTGTTAATGAGTATTTATATCTTTATGAACACAGCACGGTCAGGGTTGTGTAATTATCACAATATGAGCCTAATAATAGAGATATTTGTCTCAGTGCTCAGTGTCTTGATGTTCTGTGATGTGTCGCAGGCGATGGTTGAGAAGGATTGTGTCGGTGCCATTGTGTGTAAGCTAGACATGCATAAGAAGATGTTCCGTCGCGGATACATCGCCATGCTCGCTGTGGACTCCAAATTTCGCAGGAAAGGCATCGGTAAGAGTTGTGCTAGCATTGTAGCCCTCATCTCAGAATGGCAACAGAAACAGATCTTTTTATAGGACACGCATCTGCTTCAGTGTCAGCTCATGGATACATTTAGTGTCTTTGAACTGCTATGAATCAAGGGTTTGCCATTCTGTGTCGAAAGAGCCTGACTGCTATTTTTTTCCCCCATTCATACTGTATTATGTTCTGCAGGTATTTATAATACTTAGAATGAGTTACACATTATTGCACTTATTCTTTGTTAGGCACCAACCTTGTGAAAAAGGCCATTTATGCTATGGTGGAGGGGGACTGTGATGAGGTAAGCGATTCATCTTTGGTGTGTTTGGAATCGGACTACTCTTACATACTTCATACTGCAAGGTAGACTTAGAAGCATTTTCTGCATCACAATTCGCCCACATACGCTACACCTGAAAAGTATGTTCTCTTTTTGTGAAGAAAAAGTGATTATGAAGCAGAATGGTAGGCAAGCTATGGGACATACTACTTCCTCATAACTGCGTTGGTTACATGGATTCTGTCACCGTTTAAACTGCACTGTCAGTCATCTTGTCAAAGTCAACAAAACCCATGTTTTTTTTTATATATTCTGCTGTGTTGAAGAGAAATTAACTTAAAATTAACTTAAAATTAAGAGGCACATTAACCTGTTTTTGCATAATTATGCATTCGGACCAAACAATGTTCCTATAATATAACGCAAATAACATTAAATAGATATTTTTAATCCTTTTCGACTCTTTCATAACCCCCATGTTTTTAAACCCTGCCCCACCCTGCTCCTGGCGATCGACTGTCCTGCAAAGTTCAGCTCCAACTCTAATCAAACACACCTGAAGTAACTAATTACGTTTTTAAGTATTGCTTGAAATTTAAAGGCATGTGTGTTTGATTAGAGTTGGAGCTAAACTTTGCTAGCCTGGGCCCGCCCATACTTCCTTTGACGCTACATTCACTTCCCGAGCAAAGTCAGTCTGGCCAAGCTGCCGTTTTAGAGCATTTCTGTTCCCAAAAAAGTGGGAACCAATGAGAAACGA
>JAUMHG010000231.1:6880-40486 GCA_032359395.1 Enteromius anoplus
TACAAACTACTACTACATATACTGTAAAACATTACTTGGTGTAAAGCTGCTTTGCAATGATATGTATCATGAAAAGCCCTATACAAATAAATTTGAATTGAATTGAAATGAAGCAAGCCAGAGGAACCAAAAACGCCATCTGTGACAACTTCGCCATACCATGGTCCAGCAGGCACAATGATATTACACAGCGCCTGAAAATAGTCCCCAGCTAGGAAAAATATAAAATATTATTTGGTCATTTATGAACGAGAAGCTTAAGGTCTAACAGTGGTGTATTCCTTTCATTACTGTACTTGCATACATTTTTATAGATACATTACCAAAATATTAGTACTTTATCTAAGATTTTGTTTATTATTTTTTTAAGGTAAACCTTTACTAGACTACATTTTAACACATACTTTACACCATTGAATTTCACAAACACACAAACAAATGTTTTTATTATTCAGATCTGAAGAAATCACCACCCCTCTGAGACTGAAGAGCAATGCCCTATTCATGATTCTGTCTAATAAACTGATTGAAACCTCCATGTGTTTGTGTGTGTGTGTTTACCCAGTGTCCTCAGTTGGTTTAAGAGTAAACTGAAGCTGGTTAGTCACCGGTTGATCTTTCAGCCTGTATTTCACAGTTACAGCTCCTTCTGTCTTTCCTGAACTCTGTGATGAGGAAGGAAAAGAAAGTATGATATTTGATGTTTAAGACATTTCCAGGACTCTAAAACCAGTTTAATTAATTAAGTAATCAGTTAGTGTCTAAAGTAATTATGATGTGACAATTCCAACAGCGAGCAATTTGTCTTTACATTTGCTTTTGTCATATAACAAACAGTTCTTAAAGCTCTTTAGACTGAAACATATAAAAATATACCACAGACAGCATTCTTCTACCAATACTGATACTTTTCTGAGCTCAACAAGGTTAAACAAGTAGTATATTTGGCTTATTTAATTATTTCAGGCTTCCAATGGTTAATAACGATTTAGTATTTTATAATATAACAAAAAGAATCTCAAATATAACAGTAGCATACCTTTGAAAAATACACAAAGCAAACAAATGTTTAAACATAACCAAATAAAGGAGCGTTATTTTTCATAATGATACTGTGGTGTATGGGAATCTAGTAAAGAACATCGCATGACACATCCAGGCACATCATCGGAGTGAAATCTGCAGCCGAAAAACTCCTCTAAATATTGTGAAGTTTGTTTGATTTTGTGTTAGATTCTGAGAGTTTATATTTCCTTGTTTCAGCCACAATGTCACAAAAACCTAACAAACTGTTTTATTATTTATTTTTCTAGTTAATTTTTCTAGTTGACTACTGTTTGTTCATTTAAGCCATTAGTCGTTTAATTTAATTGAATAAATACCGGACAACTGAACAATAATGCACCTTCAATATATATAACCTATTCTGTTTTCTTTTTTTTCGCGAGTCAGCTGTAAAGATGCAGTTCTGCGATATGATTACTCCACTTTGAATTTTTAAAGTAAACTTTTCAATCTTTCTCATAAATCGAATGTCTGTGACACAAATAGTTTTTACTTTGTTTTCAAGCACAAGGTTTGGTAGATATTTTGAGTTTACTCTAATAAAAGTAAACCCTTTAGTTTTAAATGATCTTATTCTTATATGATGCTCCTATACAGTGCCCCCTCTGTAAATCTGAGCAAAGAAAATACGTCTCCATTGTTTATCCTTTTAATCTTTCATTTAAAAACAAAATTCACAATATTCTAACCAATGCATGTTAGCTACAATTATTAGCACCCCTGAAAATTCTTAAAATATCTCTGCAGTATATTCCCATTCATATTTACGTTTGTTAGCATACCAGGGAGAGTAGGAGCGTGGAAATGTTCCAAAGAATTATAAATGTGATTTTTTATTTTATGAAAGATCAAAAGAATAAACAACAGAGAATTATTTTCCCAGCCACCTTTGCTCAGATTTACCAAGGGTGCCACTATTAGTGGAGGTGTGTGTCTGCTGTTATCAGGAGAACAATGCCAGTCCATGTCATACAGTAGCACACCATCAGCTTCCACACTCTTTCCTAGGACAGATTCTTAACGGCACACATTTATCTAGATTAATCATAGAGAGAGAGGCTGTGTTAAGTTGCTACAACAAACGTATTTACATCATACGCCGTATTTGAGGTTGATTCTGGTGGCTGAACCCTTGATTTAAACATGAATGCAGCCTTAGATGAAATTATGCAAAGCTCTGACCTGTCCTTTAATCTGAGCATAGATGAGTGCCCTCTGACCCTGGAACAGAGTATTGATGGGTGGGGACAGCATGTCCACCGTCACGCCCTCGGGGACAGTCCAGTCTACAGAGATATGATCCAGGACCGGCTGGAGAGCAAACCTGAGCGACTGCATCACCTGACGGAGAAGAGAGGCGTGTATATAAACACACTCAACCTCTTACACTGACTCCGTCCAGTGTGTTTCTGCAGCAGATCTTACTTTGGGCTGCATGCGGTCAGTTCCTGTGATGAACTGAGCATGTCCAGAACCTTCTTTAGCCATTCCTGTGATGAGAGCCGTACTCGCGCCCTCACCAATCCCGAAGGAGAAGCACCTGAAGACACAAGACCAGCATGATATCAGTGAAAGAGGATGACCACCATGGTCTTTCCTGTTATACAGTGAATTTTTCTGTCTCAGTTAGAGAAAATATGAGTGAGCAAATCACAGTCACATACTTATAATAAACTGCATAAAATAAATTGCAAAATAATTAACTTCCACTAGAAATATAAACCATGAAATGATAAAAACCTCAAAATATTTTTTTTAAAGGATGTTATGGACTAAGCCAGGGGTGTCAAACTCAGTTCCTGGAGGACCAGGCCCCTGCAGAGTTTAGTTTAGTTTGATTTATTTTCTTCAGATAGAATTTAACTCTACAAATGGAGGTAAATGTCACCTCTCACTCCTGCCTTTTTATGTTATTGAAATGTTTGGACCTAACAGGGTGGAAATACTGAATAAATACAATTGTATTGTATTTAATAGACTAGAGTATATGCTGAGAATTTAGATTTGCCACCATACTCTGCTGGCTGGCACTGCACTTTAGTCTGGACTATAAGCACTACTTGCACAACAATTTTATTCTGTTGCATATACACTCTTGCAAATCAGAGTTTATTGTATTCTGTTTACATTTTGTACCATTTTGCACTTTTTTTAAGGATTTTTTTTTTCATTCTTACCCTTTTTAGAAATATAACTAGAAATATATTATTATCTTTTTATAGACTATTTCTTTTGTTTCCTTTGTTATTTGCACAAAGCAGGAGCAGTTCAGGATACATTTCACTGCGTGTTGTACCTGTATAGCTATGCATGTGACGAATAAAAGAATCTTGAATCAGAAATAAATTGCATTTTAAAAAGTATTCAAATAGAAAACTGTGATTTTTAATTGTAAAAACATTTTCACAAAACTACTGTTTATGTATTTTAATCAAAAAAGTAAAGCCTTGCTAAGCAGAAGAGACTTCTTTAAAAGGTAACAGTTCCACAAATTTCAGATATATATGTTTTTGAGCAAGATTTTTATATTATTTACAATCCTGTTGGCAAAAATGGGCACAAAAAGTACCTGTTCTTAATAATCAAGACATATTCTATTCATTAATAATGGTTTTGGTTTTGTTTAACGAATAAAACATTCCAATCTACCCATAACTATTATTTTTCAAGTCACTGAGCTTGGCCGGTATGCGTTCCATATAGTTAAACATGTCACTATTTTGGTAGAATGCTAAAAACGTGTAACTCTTTTTTTTTTTTTGTGAAGCCAAAATGTTCCCAGAGACCAGGGGCCTGTGTCATACAACAAGTTTACCAAATAAGCCAGGCTTGTTTTAATTAGTCTGACTTATTTTAAATCAAATCAAGTGACAGTAAGTCAGACTAACTGAAATAAAGCTGGCTTTTTTGGTAAACTTGTTTTATAGAAACAGGAATGACTCACCTGTGAGAGTAAACATGACCCTTGACCAGATCCAGCACCTCCTTAGTGTTCCACACCTCTCCATCAGTGAACATGAAGAGCTGAGAGAGCAGAAGAGAAGGAGTAAGTGACCTCTGGTCTGGGATGTGTAAAGGTGAGGATGAGCTGCTCATGCTGTACCTGTCGAGGGTGATCTGGGTAACAGGGCTGACTGTAGATGTGTTTCAGCGGCTGCAGGATCTCAGTGCCACCCATGTCTGCATTCATGCTCTTCACTCTCTTCAGAGCCTCTTCCATCGTGTCCTCGCTGTACACCACACTCTGACTGCAACAACACACACCAGTCCATTTAAAAACCACTGCTGAGCCACACCAAATCACTCCTGAAGAATAACTAGCATCTCATCACTGACGGGAAGAAGGACTCGAAGTGAGATCCAAATCCATAGATGTTGAAGTAGCATCCCATGGGCAAACTCTTCAGCAGCAGCAGGAGTGTGTCCTGAGGAGAGAGATGAGTTCAGTGACACAACTCATTAAACCAGTCGTATCTCAAATCTTCGATCGTACCCTTGCGCTTTCGATGCGCATCTGTGCGTCATCCCCATTATGCATCCTGCAGTCCATACTGCCTGATCTGTCGACCACAAATATGAACTCGCCCTGAGACGCCAGTGATGACATCACATCCGCAGGGAACTCTGGGTACAAGCTGATCATGAGCGCCGGGTCAGCCATTAGAGACCCTAACATCACAGATCAGCGCACAAAACATTTTATGGTAGATGAAGCATTTTTTGGTCAAGACCGGAACACCAAAGATTAAATACTTTTATTAAGAAATTAGACAATTAGACAAAGACCTTGATCTAAAATCTCACTGGGATCATAATCATACATTCTGACAAGCAGCAGCTGTAAAGGACTGTAAAACTCATAAAGTGTTTACAGGCTTTGACTCACATTATTAAGTATACTTCATGTGCAAACAAAAGCATCATCTGGCACTTTTCCACTGTGTGCTACGGTTCAGCACAGCACAGCTCAGTTTGCGTTTCCACTGCAGTTTAGTAATGGTTAAGAGGACGGGATTTATTCACCTGTCGTTACAGCTGGGCCGCCTCTACTGCAGTGACCCCAAGAAACCACTTTCATTCCACGTTGCTCCATCAAACTCTCGCTCCATCGGCTCCTCGGTTATCAACGAAAAGAACTTCTATACTTCTTAACCTAACCACAAAACATGTTTTGGTCATTCAAAAAAGGTAGCGTTCGTTCCTTCACTGGCTGTGCTGAGTTAAATCTGGTGGGTCTGTGTGTGTCTCACACAATGACGCAGGTGGTGACGATTCTTTCCGGCCAATCAGTGTTTAGCAGAGTGTACACGTCACGTTCTGGTAAATGTACGTTATGCTCAGAACCTCAGTCGAGGTGGTACTAAAAAAGTACCAGGTACCTTGCAGTGGAAAAGTGCCAATAGCTAGCATGTTTACTAATATTTGTGCAGGATGTCCAGAGTTGTACCTGACTGAGCCACAGACGATCCAGCCTCCACCACAGCTGAGGGCTGATGGGAATTCTCATAATACACAAACAGCTCCACATCCTGATCAAACCGGTGACCAGCACTCAGATTCACCTACACACACACACACCTCTTGTAATTGAGAAGTTAAATGCATAAAAAATGTACACACACACACACACGTTTTGCTATCTTAGGGAGGACACTGCATAGACTTGTTAATTTTCCATCAGGTGAATGATATTTTCTATCCTCTATCCCTAACCATCACAGAAACATGAGCAAGACCTTTTCATCTCATGAGGACAAGGCAGATGTCCTCACTGGTGGGTTGTTATGATCTTTTACTATATAAGAGAGGGCATTTGGACTTCACAAGTATAGTCAAACCAGTACACACACACACACACACACACACACACATTCACTTACTCTCTCTACCTCTCACACACATACACACACAGTACCGTGGCATGAGTGTGTTGCGCGTCGAGAAACTGCAGAGGCTCCAGAGGGCAGTTGGACTCCAGTCTGGAGATGCGGTCTGAAGATCTCACTTCAACACTCAGAGACAGAGTGTAAGGAATGACAGATGCTGAGAAAACCTCTGGAACACCAGCAGCTGAAGCTGAGAGTAACACAGACAAAGATACTTCACAATACTGGAGCAATCTAGAGCCATTTCTGACTGAAAGCGACCATCAGGTTGATTTAGGACACAGCCGATTGGTTGAGAATTGCTTGACTGTTAAGACTGTCACTTCTGATCAATTTAAACCATCTTCCATGAATAAAAGTTTTTCTCAGAACGTGAACAAAATGTTTTCTAACATTAATAATCACAGCAGCATGCTAGAGAACACTGCAGATGTCGCGGCCTGTCTGTGATTATGATCTGGAGGTTCAGGTTAAGATCACCTGCTGGTGTGTATCTGGGGTTGAGTACAGCGGGCAGACAGAAGCGCAGCGCTTCATCGGCCTGGACGCTGAGCTCGATGACGTAGATGATGGTGATGGAGGCGTTCTGACCCGGAGACAAGCAGCCCACACTCAGTCTGAACACATCTGAACTCTCTCCACTCTCCTCCAGGAGAAACGCCTGCTGCCCCGAGCTCACAGCGTCATCGTACTGATCCCGCGCCTGCAGGAGACAAACACATCCACAAACTCAACACCATCAGACCCTATCAGAGACAGCAGCGGCTCCTGGTGCCTGGACTCACGCTCTGCTTGTCCTGAACCTCGGCCACGATCTCCTGATCTCCGATCTTGGCACTGAAGTGGCAGACGGCGGCCTCGGCGGGCAGCGGGAAGACAAAGACAGCCTCCAGAGGGCGTTCCTCTTCATTTACATACTGTAAACTGGAGCTGACAGACGCCACGTGATCCTTGATCTCCAGCTCCACAGAGATGCTCTTCAGAGGAACTGAGAGAGAAACACAAACATCTCAACGTCCCTTCAAAACACACACCTGCTCCTATGAAAATCAGGCACTGAAATGTAAACAATATGACATAAAGCTTTGATTATATGAAGAGATGTTTATACCTGGTTCATTTTTTTCAGACACAAGACCACAGCAGTTCACCATGATGACGCTCTGTGAAAACAGATCAGCTTTTACTACACAGCTGGTGGCACCCTTGCTTTCTGGTGCAAGGGGTAACTATGGACATTGTCCAGGCCAGGAGGATCATAACAATGGACGCGCCATTGTCCGGCTGGGGGGGCATTCACGAGGACAGGGCAGTGAACAGCAGATTTTTTGTGAGAACGGACCAAACTACAGTTGTGGCTTACATAAATAGACAGGGAGGTCTGCTGTCCAGGAGAAATCTGAAAGCTGAACACAGAGGTGGTCGGACAAATTTGGAGCCGGGTCACAGGGGAGCGAAAGTGGATCTGTTCGCATTGCAAGACAATGAAATTCTCAACCGTAAAGGTGTCACTGCCTGTAATATACTTACTTATAATTACTTATATTTATATATTCATATTCAATTCTACCTTTATCCTATTTTATTTTATTGCTAGTTATATTGTTATATCATATTTATTTACTGTACTTATTTTCATATTCTACCTGTATTTTGCCATTTTAATTGTTTGAATTTGATTTAATTTCCGATTACTAAACATCTAATCTAATCTACTAACTAATCCCACTGGAACGTGTGGCAATTTCTCTTGAATATTCCAGGGCTTATGCCTGCATCTGAAATGTCGCATCTTCCCCATTTTTTTAATTTCCAAATGGCAAATGTTGGGAAGAAATGCATTGAATGGTACTTTTAAATATAAAAGTAAACCAGGTGGCAGCAAGTAAATGAGTCAAATGATTCTTTCAGACGGCTGATTCATTAGAAAATGAAGCAAGTGAAAGGTGACGTGAAAGAAAATAAAAGTGGTCTTGATAACAACACTATATAAAATTCAACCTGTCAAAAGTGGCAAGTGGGAGTGTCCGTGTACGCTGTGATCGTTTGTTTTTCAATTTGAAATGAAATATGCAGAAACGAGAAAATGGTTGTTTTTTGTTCAAATAAAATGGAAAACGAGATTTAAGCTTGATTTTTTTTTTTTTTTGGTTCAAAAGGTAGAAAACTATGGAAGCCCGTTTTCGCCACTGACTAAAAAAAATAAGACAAGGTTATTGCGACTTTTTATCTCACAATTAAAGTCAGAATAGCAAGATTTTTCAGCGTTACTGGGATGTACTTGTCACAGACAAGACGTGTCCACGGACTGTAGGATGCGTATTCTATAGTTTGTAACCATGGACAAGATCAAGATTATCTCCAGAGTGGTTTCACTAACAGAGAAATCTCAATTTTATTAGAGGAGTCACACAACATAAAGCTTAGTTTACGGACTCTTGAGAGAACGTTATGCAGGAATCATTTGTGATGAAGACATAATAGAACAGATGAGCCTTGATCCTGGAGGGCCGGTGTCCTGCTGAGTTTAGTTCTCACATGCCTCAACACACCTGCCTGGAAGTTTCAAGCATACCTAGTTAGACCTTAAGTAGCTACTTCAGGTGTGTTTGATTAGGGTTGGAGCTAAACTCTGCAGGGACACCGGCCCTCCAGGACCGAACTTGGTAAGGCCTGGCATAGGCTATTTTGTTTCCAAGTGATAGTGCTGGTGCCTCCGTATCCTGCAGAGCACACTTTAGATTCTCCTCAAAAACTTGGATATATCACCACATCTATTTTTTTTTTTATATAAACATTATGATAATACAGGCATAACACTTAAACATATGCTTGAACGATTTCAGTAATTCTTTATAGATTTTATTTTAGGGCAAGTCGTGATGACTTGAAAAGGCTAAATTGATCAAACATAGTTTATAAATTAGCTCTGTCTGCAGCTGGCTGGCTTTTTCCCCCCTAAATTAACTATACAACGAAAGAGCCTAAGCATCTCGGGTCAGGGCCAGACTAGGGCCTAACTGAGACTGCTAGAATTTACAAAAATTTGCGGCCACGTACGACACGCAGAGATAGCTAACTACGACTACACTGCTCTCATTCATCTTTATAAACATAATAATGTGAGAAGCCAGGTGACAACATTAGTCCTATGACCAATGAAAAGCAGCATCAAAACCACGCCTAATACATATTTTACAGTCACTGTTGTGCTCTTATGCTTAATAGAAACGCTTTCTACCAGTGGCCCGAGCTCCTTACCAGTTTTATGGAAAAGTGGAAAAAGACACGGACTTGACGATCCGGCATCCATTTTTATAGTGCCATTTTTTAATAGTGATTTTTATAGTGTCACTAATTACTCAGATAATACTTGCGTTTGAACGCAATAGATAAAAATATAAAAGTGCGTACCAGACTGTCCGGCACATTTCTGTTATTAAAGAGTGCTTACTTAAAGGCCTCATATCATGCAGTCTCGGGACAAAGCAGTTACGGGTGCAATCATTCATCGTATTTAAGGGAGGCGGGGCGGCCTGACCACATCACTGTCATTACTGGCTCTTTTTAGGGAATGTTTTTTTTTTTTTTTTACATGCATTTGTACGGATACGGAACGCAATCGCGATTTCTGCCAAGGGGATGTCGAGCCTGGGTACTGATAATCCCGGGTTGATATGGTCACCCAGGTTTGTTTATACAATGAACTCATGGCCACGACTTCTTAATGTTGAAGGAATGACATATTTTTCTAGTGGCCACGAGAAATGGAAGTCGTTCCCCTCACCATATCATCTCGAGCCACGACATCATGTTCCCACGAGTTAATAAGTCATGGCCACGACAAAACTAACTTAAGTGAACCGAAGACGTCCCCTCCCGGTCACTGTAGTTTTCTACCCGTGAACCAAAAAATTAAATCCAGCCAAAATAGTTTAATTTCTCTCTGAAAACTCATGTTAAATGATCTGTGTGATGTGTGGGGGAGGGACTTGTTGATATTGCTTTGCATGCAGTGTTGCCAGATTAGCGATTTGGACGCTAGATATAACTTTAGCGACTTTTCAGACCACCTTGGCGACATCTCTTGTTTTCTCAGCGCGCGTCTGAGAGGAGCAGAGCTTTCGATTAAAATAGATATCATATCATGTTGCTTCTAACTATTTTACATGCAAATATCTCAGCATAACCATTGTCTATATCTTATGTTTGTAAAATAGAGGTGGTTTAATAGGCCTAATAAAGGGGATCATTTCCGTCACTATTTCATATTCATTCAGTTTTTCTGACAACAGAAACCATGAAATACATCAGTGAAAACAGTTATATTGAAATTTGGGTGCATTATATTACATTATGTGACCACAGAAAAGCAAGACAATATGACGCACTGACGTATGAATATGACGTCTTAGCTTATAGAGAGATTTTTCATCTGAGTTTCGCCGGGGGCGGACCTGAAAGCGGAAGTATACTTGATCGTTTCCGCGTGTAGAGAGATGCTCGGACCTAAACACAGGAACACAGGAGTGCAAACACAAGCAGAGCAGTCCCTGTCCTTCATCTTTTTGTTTCACCGATGAGGTCTTGCGAAACTTTGTTCACAGTAATAATCTCAAAGACTGTTGTTCTTACAAGAACGAACTATTGGTGACAGACTTTCCAGTTAAACGAGTTTACATCATTTGTCATTTCTCAATGTCTGACAGGATACATATTTCAAACAGGGCTTCTACTAAACACTAACAATACACTGATTTACAAACTAGAGAATACACGAGTTTAAGAAGGTGATAGAAGCGGTCTATTCTTCACAATGACGCCATTATGGGCGTTGTTTACACGATCGCGTCCAGCCCAAGATTAAACACACTCTTGCGATATAAAACACTCAGCTTTCGACTAAAGGCACACAAGGAGTGAGTAAATATATTCAGTATAAAGGGAAAGCAATGAAATCACTTCGATCAAAGCTAAAGTAAAATGAAAACAATACTTACCGTTTCTAAAAAACAACAACTCGGTGATTCAGCGACTCAATCAGATGAAGACGACTTTCCAGCTTAAGACTGTGAAGATGTCTGAAGAGAAGTCGGTATGAGATGGAGAAATAACTGCAGTGAAGGTGTGGCTCATGAATATTAAATAAGCTCTCTTTCACCGCCCAAAGCACGTGATAATTAACCTTTAAACTCTCTTACACAATTACTCTATCGTTTCTGCATTTAGAGGGATAACTGCATTGTTTTAGTCATCAATATGTCTGATAAGAATGATTAGTGTGTTCATTTGTCATGAGCAGCAGAAAAACAAGAAACAGTGAGATTCACACCTGTACTGCTAGTGATGAATCAATCATTTTAGACTACCTGAAAATGCCAATAAATAGCTGATTACATAAAAAATAGGGCAGAATCTAATTATTCAGATTCAAGTATTCACAATGAAAAATATTCAGCAGCTTTTCTTCTATACTAGATATTGTCCACCAAACTAAGATATGATCCACAACTGCATGGATATAACTGATGTAATGAATCCCACAACAACTGCATTAGACCCATATTTATTTTACTTTAAAAGTGCATCAAAACAATCAAATCAAATATTACAATATGAAATTCAATCTAAAAAGAAATCTACATTTTTAAACATTGGAACAGAAATGACAAAAACAACAAATTTAAAAGAAAAAAACAAAAACACGAGGCTCATGACGCTCCAGTTGTTTAAAGCCCCTGCAGCTTGCTGTGAAGGGAACAATGAGAAATATGAGGCGTTATTCTCAAAGCCTTATATATATATATATATATATATACATATACATATATTTAATCCAAAATAATCATACCTGTCCTCCACCGTTCTGTTGGATGGGTAGTAAACCTTAAAGGAGAACCCGCTTCTCGGGAAAGAGCCCTGAAAGTGTAAGATTTCAGATCTAACTCACTGAATGATCAGACGGGACACACACATCTCTCATCTGTATATGAATACGGGGCAGTACCGGGTTGATGCACAGACAGTCTGTGTTGCATATGTTGAACGGGTCGTATTTGTCGGCGAAGACGATGACGTCAGGAACAGGATAAACTCGTAGAGCGTGATCATAGGGCCAGTAAACCGGACACACATAGAGCGGCAGTGGCGTCAGGTGACCTTGAGACAGGATGGTTTTCACAAACTGTAGAACAAACATAAAATGAACTAAACAAGTACTGTACGTCAGCAATTCAGACAGCAGCGATCTTAGGGAGACAGCTAACATTCCTCTTAGATTACAAATATATGAACATCTAAGAAATACTTTAAGCTCAAGTGACACGTTTCAGGCAGACGCAGTAGTTCAGCAGATAAACCGGTTAATAATCAGTGGGTAGTTGACAAGTGACAATGTCCTATGGTGTGACAGAAAAAAAAAAGAGAAAAATGGCCCTTCATTCTTCGAGTTACAAATACCTTGAGAGAGGTTTATCTTCAGTGTTCGAGGTGGTTGTCACACGGAGGACACGTTCATACCTCAACTACACATATATTTGATCTAATAAACAAACATAACCCTTAACGTGTTTCATTCAGCAGAAAGGACATCTACAGTCATTCCCTGCCAGTAACCATCAGTATTTTCCCCACATTTCTTTAGAAAAAAAAACTGACTGTCTTTAATTTTGCAGATTGTTTTGGTCAATCTCAGGCAACAGTCAGATATCAAAGAGAAAGAGTGATATGACTTTCTGAATGACATAAAGCTCAAAAATAAAAAATTTAAATACTAATGGAAAGTCTAACAGCTTTGACCACCCATGTATCCACAACAACATTACTACAATTGTATTACAACTATTTCTTGTTATTTACCATTACACTTTTTTATTGATCCAGTCGCTTGATTAGGGTCAAAATAACCAACTGCTTACTCTAAATTAATCAATACAACAGCTCGACTAAAAACTTAGACCTCTGCTCTCTCACACACATAAACATATATATAAAGCTCTGGCTCACGTGAGAAGGAATATCCAGGTTGCTGCTTGGCAGTCGAACACAGTTTCTGCACATCTTATTGACGAGGTCTTCTCGAATCACCACCATCTCCTGACTGCAGTACTGAATCCTGAACACAAGCCACAGTGAGCACACTGAGCTGACTCCTCACACACACACACACACACACACACACACACCTGCAGGGATTGGTGGTGAAGACAGAGAAGGGAACGCGCTGTCTGAACTCCTCTGTGATGTGCTCAGCCAGCGGAGGTCTGGAACAGAAACAGCGTCGATACTTCAGAGATGTGAATGAAGACGGTTCCAGAAGTGACTGAAACACTGCTCCTAACGTTATACCTGGGTAATACAGTGCCAGGCCCGGGGTCTTCTGGTCCAGGAACAAACACGAAACGACTGCTGCAAAAACACATTTCAGAGGAGTCAGTGAAGAAAGTGACATCACAACAAAACCAATCTGTCTTAAGCATTCAAGTCAATTAAGATGTCTCACCTGCTGTGAATGCTGGGATATTCACAAATGAGATCAGCAAGTGCTTTAAAAGACTCTGCGAACAACATTGTTGCATGGAGAACAATTAGTCTTGCTTCAAAACATGATCTTACAACAGAAGCAGAACTCAAGAGACATCAAACCTTTGAGTGTTCGGAGATGGTTTCTGCCGTACGGAGCCAAAGAGAAATTCCCACAGAAGATGAAGCAGGTGGGCGGCATGGCAGAGTAGCCTGAAATCAATCACACACACAATTTTATGGTATGGGATGAGACGCTTTAAAAATGAGATTATAAAGAGATACACTGTACATCTGACAAAAAACTTCAAATTCAATGATGCTCTATGCCATTATCTTTCTGAAAAGACTGATATAGTAAAGAAGCATGAGGAGAAACAGACAGACAATGAGCACAAGGACCTGTTTGACGCCTGCAGACATTAACATGTTTCTGACAAAAGCCAAACACAGATAGCAGATTCAGTATCCATTCGCTTTAGCAGAGACCGTCACAGCTCACACTAATTATTATTTAAACAACTATTATTAGTCAGGATAGTCAACTAGTCACTTAGTGATGATGACTAGAAGTTACCATTCTTAACAGCAGTGCATTTAACTGCAAACGCCTTGTGGATAATCAATGATGATCAAGATACCTAATAAAGCAGATCTGAGAGGCACACACAATAAACTGAGCAAACAGGATTTTCAGATCAACACAGACATTCACTGCATCTGCACAAATCATGCGTATGTCATATTTTAGTTAAAGGTACCAGAACTGTTTTGCAGCATACAGAGACTATAACAGTGATGTTCACAATGTCATTAGAGCACAAACTACAACCTGAAAACATGGTTTGGATCTTCTCCAGAACTTCCACACTGTCCAGCCACACGTCTGACACGATCACAAACATGGCGTCCTCGTTCTCCTCCTCCAGCTGCTTCAGTTTGGCCGAGGCTTTGACCGTCGTGCTGGACGGCCCACCAAAGAAGTTTATATTGCCGTAATAAGCCCTGTACAGACAAGAAAACTCCATGTGGATGCAGATCTATGCCAGCGACAGTGTCAACAGAAGCTAACGCACACCTGGTGAAAGAAGAGGGCTCTGTGGGCGGGAAACCAAAAGCGTTGACGTGAAACACAGAGTCCTCGTACCATCCTGTGAACGCAGACAGATCATGTGACTACAGAGATCCACGATCCAGGGAAAGAGCTGAAGAGCAGAGAGAAAGAGGCTCACCTTCAGCCAGAACGAAGCAGGACTCTGTGTAAAGGCCGCTGTGAAACTGGTATGAAGAGCGTTAAGAAACAAACAGAGAACCTTCTGAGACAGCAGCACATGTGTCATAAACACTGGAAGGATATTGCCTTTGACATGTTTAGCTGCACTGAACCGCTGGGGTCCTCGAGGTAGAACTTGCCCTGAAAGTACAGAGAGAGTCCATCCAAACACACAGCAGTGAGAAGGAAACACACACACCCGGAGCAGTGGGCAGTTGGGGGAACGGTGCCTTGGTCAAGGGTCTCACCTCATTGAAGGACAGAGCGCTGGGACTCGAACCCGTGACATTTGAGTTACAGGTCCAACTCCCTATCCATTAGGCCACGACTGCCCCATCGTGGGGGATTCACTTTCATTCACTGCACAGTTCATTAACTTATATAGACTAAACCCCCGTTAACTGACCCACATCAAGCCCTTGACTAACCCACAAGCAGCTGAACAGAAACGAGGATGGCTGTGGAAAGCGAGGGAATACCTCTTTAAGCTGCGTGATCATGCCGAGAACGATCACTTCTCCGACTTTAGCCGTGCTGCCCAGAAGAGCCTCCACCGTCTTCAGCTGTAATACAGTCACAGATCATCAACACACCAGCCACCGGCTCTCAGTCGCTCATTAACGGTCTACACAGAGAGCCCTGCTCTCGGTCACCTGGAATTTGTTTCTTCCTTCTTCTGGAGCTGAACCGATCACAGGAGGAGTGAAGAGCTCATGCCGGTGTGTTCTCTGTAAAACCAATAACGTCTCAGTCTCACTTCGTGAACAGCCTTGTCATCCAGGCCGCTCAGTGTGACAATGATGCATTTGGACATTATAAAGTTTGTGAACTGCCTCATTCACCAAACACAAGCAGAAGGATTTTTTTTGCAAATTTTCGTTTTTATTAAAAATGTTCATCATTAAACACACAAGGGACTCGCCTGCTGTAAGATAGTGTATCTCTCTCTGAAGAGCTCGGCTTTATCTCTGGACTGACCACAGAGTTTAGGGACCGGATGATTCGTCATGCTGATGCTGAAAGAGTAGAGAGACTCATCAGCACTTCACATCCCTGTAGATCCAAACATCTTCAAGTAAACACAATGCCTAAACCTCAGTGCTTCTCACCCGTGTTGACATTAATGCTTTCACTCACACGTGCTTTACTACTATCATCATCACTATTATGATTCATATGAATTTAACTATTTCTTACGGTACGAATTTCTTTCTTTCTGTGCTGAAGATGAATCGAGGCACGTCAAAGGCTCCGATGATGTTAAAGACATGATCTCTGTGAGTAAAGAAGGTGAGTGTCAGAGACAGGAGAGCAGTGTGTGTCAGACCAGATATGAATGAGATTCTCACATGGTTTCATCACAGGCCTGACTGCAGTCCTGCACCGCCGCCTCCACCACCGACAGCTCCACCATACTGGACGAGACTGACACACAGAGCCTCCATCACCATCATCATCACCACCATTATGACAACAATCATCACAACAACAACAACATCCTCCTCCTCACGCGGTTG
This sequence comes from Enteromius anoplus, assembly GCA_032359395.1. NCBI lineage: Eukaryota > Metazoa > Chordata > Actinopteri > Cypriniformes > Cyprinidae > Enteromius > Enteromius anoplus. Next base: position 23,143 of record JAUMHG010000231.1, read on the forward strand.
TTTCTCGACAGCGTCCAGGATCCGCTCCAGAACCTCCTCCAGATCCGTTTCAGTGACGGACTCCAGAACCCGAAGCAGGAAGCGGCTGGACTCCCTGGAACACAGAGAAACGCTCGTGAGGAACCCCATCTCAGCGCGGGAAACACAGGAGCGCGTCACAATACACTCATCTACGTTACTGTAATGAGAGAGAGAGTCACGTACGGGCGCAGGATTAATCCGCGCATCTTAAACCCCGCGCTCACTTTCTGCTTCACTCTGCGCTCGTCCATCTTCAACTGCTCCCGCCAAACCGGCGCTTCCGCTTCCTTTCCAACAGCTTCCGTAAACATCAGACACTCCTGTCAAAATAAAAGCCTTGTTTACGTCAACGGCAACGCTTAGATTTCTCTATATTACCAGTGTGTTTTGTTCGTAGTAGTTTAGTTTCCTATAAGAAGGTTTGTAATAGAATAAACTGATGAAATAAAATTGAAGAAAGGAGCGCTTTCTCGCGTGCACACGCTGCGCGCGCCCGTGCTGCTATGCAGCAGTTATTACGCGCGTGACACGAGCTGCTGTCAGTTCATAATAATAATAATAATAATAATATCAGCACTGTTAATGACACTGATATCGAGATGAGTGAGGAGCAGCCGGTGGCCCGGGAGAGGAGCGGACACACGGCGGCGGCGGACGGACAGTATCTGTATGTCTGGGGCGGTTATGTGGTAAACAAAAATCATATTCATAATCAAAACAACTATAACAACAATTATAATAAAACCTTGTAAAACATTGTTATGTTCCAGTCTCCTCAAATAAGAGCCGTATTTAGTATTTAACAGCTCATGTACTAGTCTCGCAGTTTAACAGCAGAAACACACCAGATTTACAAAAGCATACCCTAATGCTCGGCCTTTGACACTTTTCGCAAAGCATAACACACAATTCTTTATGTAACACAAAAATCTAACAGGAATAAATATTGTGGAAAATGTTTACTTTTAGAGTGTTTGTGATAGTTTGAAGATATTGTGAGGCATTCTGCATTTAAAAGTGAAAAGGTGTGTAAGCAGCTGAGAAACTGTAATAACCCTTTCCTCTATCATCAGTGCAGTAAACTAAACAAATGAGAGTGACTTTATTCCTCTGCAGTCGGTGGCAGATCATGAAGTTTTTCTTCCAAATGATGAGCTCTGGCTGTACGACTTAGAGAGTGGGCTATGGTAAGAATGATCTGACACTGGCAACAAGCAGCTGTTTTAGTGTGTGTGTGCGGGTTTATGTGGTTTATGAGGACAAAAATATGTATAATGACATGGGTATGACAGGTATTACAATATTTAGGTGATTTATGAGGACATTTTCAGTGTCCCCGTAATTTAAAAGACTTAAAAAACAGACTAAATGGTGTTTTTTGAGAAGCTAAAAGTGTGTTGTGTTTCCTGTAGTAGGTTTAGGTGTAGGACAATACCACATACAGTCTGTACAGGAAAGAAAGGAAATGGTATGGTTTCCCATACTGGAAATTTTGTTTAACCCATCCAAGTGCACACACATAACAGTGAGAGGTGATCAACCACACACACTATGAACACACACACGGGGAGCAGTTGGAGGAACGGTGCATTGCTCAAGGGTCTCATCTCAGTCGTGGTATTAAAGGTGGAGCGAGCGCTGGTTATTCACTAACTCCACCCACAATCCCTGCCGGACCTGGGACTCGAACCCGACTCTGGCCACGACTACCACAGTCATATGAAAACAGTGTCTATTAGACTGTTAGGAAACTATTAGAACTATGGAAAGTCCCCATATATCACACAAACCAACGTGTGTGTGTGTTCTGGTTTGGATGGTTAATGGAGACACATATTAGTTTAATGCATGTGAAGCTGGTTTTTCAGGACACATAATTCCAAGGGCCAAAGCACTTAGCATCTCTTCCTGATTATCATATTTGAGAAGAGGCTTGTTGTGTGTGTGTTTGAAGGGAAAGGCGGGACATGTTTGGTGAGATTCCTCCGGCGATGTCCGGCTCCTGCGGCTGTATCATGAACGAGGAGCTGTTTATATTCGGCGGCTGCGGTGATGATGGACAGACTAATGAAGTAAAGCGTTATTCAGTCTTCACTGTGCTCAGGTGCATCATAAAGTCACACACTTCATGAGAGTGTCTTGTTTCAGCATTACTCCGTCAGTCTGCGGGAGGAGAAGTTCAGCTGGAGGAGAGTGAGGCGTGGGTCCGGATCGCTGCCGTCTCCACGAGATAAACTCTCCTGCTGGGTTCATAAAGGAAGGTTAATATCACCTGAGTTCAGCAGCTGCTGAGTGTGAGAACTGACGCAGTAATATTAGTGTAATATACGTGTCTCCTCACAGAATCATCTACTTCGGAGGATACGGCCACAAACGGCTGAGTGAAATCAACGACCCGAAGAGCTTCAATGTGGATGAAGCATCATGGGTAATTTGCATTCACTGTAAACACACAGACCTTATCAGATTTATATGAGTGTGGCTGTTCCCTCGTCAGGCCGAGGACATCTTCTGGGGATGGAACAATGAAGTCCATGAGTTTGATCCAGAAAGAAGCAGCTGGACCCAACCGCAGACCTTCGTAAGTCCTTCAAACGTCATTTATCAATATCAAACGAGTATGTGTTAAAAAGTGTTTGTGGATGATTGACAGGGACAAGCTCCGGCCCCGCGAGCGGCTCACGCTAGCGCTATGATTGGCAGCAAAGGCTACATGTGCGGTGGAAGAATAAAGGTGTGTGCGTGTTTATAGAGATTGTCTGAACATTTCTCCAGCTTTCATACAGATAATTTACACACCTCATATATATCTGTGCACATCACAGAACGTTTACATTTAAAACAGCCCTGTATCACGTGAGCGCTACTGCGATGTGTTTCTATCTCTCTTCAGAATCTGTGTTGTGTTTAGTTTGTATGCTCTCTGCGCAGGAAACCAGAACCAATGACATGTTTTGTCTGGATTTAAATTCATGGACGTGGTCAGAAATGTAAGTCCTGTGTGTGTAAGCCTGAACGGCTCTGGAGAGTTAGGTGTGTGTGTGATCCGGTCTGGTGTTTTTAGTGTTGTGTTGGGGTTGGCTCCGGTGGGACGCTCGTGGCACACGCTAACAACCGTCTCGGACTCGTCTCTCTTTCTGTTCGGCGGACTCAGCGTGGATTGCAGACCCATGAGTATGACACACACAAAACTAAACTTTACACAAGACTACAGATTAAAAACTAAACTACAGTCACTCTTCTATCTCCTCAGGTGACGGCTGGATATTCAATCTGGAGACGAAAGGATGGATGAAGATGGAGCATCAAAACAAGGACAAACCACGGTTGGTGAAAAAGCACACTTCCAGAATGTGTAGTGCTCTTTGTTTGTACTTATAATAAACGTGAGATAATGTAAATGTAATCTAAGTGTACTCAACTGTGCTATTTCAAACGCCATGAACATAAAATAAAATCGGAATTTAAAATACTATTTCAAAAATGGGTTTAGTCACTACTTATAGTACAGTATATAGCAGGTCTGTGATTACTTATTTGTTTGATTTCTCAAGCTCTTTTTCATTCTGGTTTTCTAGACTGTGGCACACCGCTTGTCAAGGAAGAGACTCGGATGTTATTGTGTTTGGAGGAAGTCACGATTATATTCTCTTAGTGGACAAGGTGAGTGTCCCACGGTCTGCTGGTGTTCAGTAGGACCTATCAGACATCAGTAATGTGAGGATGTGTTCTGCAGGGCCACTGTAACGACATGCTGGTGTTCCAGACGCAGCCGCTGCCGCTGACTCGGTAAGAATCACTCGACTGTGTGATACAAACATGTGCTGATGTAGAACAGACCGATTCATTCGTCCCCACAGACTGTGCCAGGACTACATCTCCAGCCGCGCCAGCAGCTTTCAGATCCTCTGTTTACCTCCGAAACTGCGGAACGCTGTGCAGAAGAGGGCGGCTTTCTTCAGGACCAGCAGGACGTGTAAAACCGTGGAGTGATTTTTATTATTACATCTGTTTGTAAGCTTTGTTTCATATTGTTAAATATCATATTATAATATTGTTTATATTCAGTGTTTTAACATTTAAAAACCATATTTATTTTACTTGTGTTTAAGTGCTGAAACAGTTGTACTTAACCTAATGCAAACAAAGCTCTAATTATATATAAATATGAATTCAATATTAAATGACTCCCCTCACTTTCTTCTGTTCAGCTGAAGGTCATTGACAGGTCAATGCGACTCTTGAAGGGCTACCTTAGTCAAATCAGTTCACAGTTAATTAGTATAAATAATTAGTATTAGTGCTTCCACTGTCCTCGTTTGTAAATCTCTCAGTATTTAAAATAAAAGTGTCTGTCACACGACTGAATAAAATAGAGAACTGATGAGCGGCGCGCTCACGCGAAGACCGTTCGGACGGCGTGCGCGCTTTGTTGCTGTATTAGGTTTCTATGGTAACCGAGGCGCACGCGCGCTGCTGCGGCATGTTTCTATGGTAACTGCAGTCGCTTTACTAACGAAGCTTCAGTCGGGTTTCCTCATCTCGGAAAAGTTGTAATACAGTACAGTAACAGAGTACGTGCATCGGAAACTAGTAAACTCAGTCGGTTATTGACGATGGATTTCGGCAGCAAACTGGAAGAACTGAACCTGACGCGTGATGAGATGAGTCGGCTCGGTCAAGCGCTGAAAGACGAGACGTTCCGCGAGTTACTGCGCGCATATGCCGCGGAGATCTCGAGCCCAGAGAACCGGAGAAAATACGAAGAGGAGATCTCTCAGCTGGAGGAGCAGAGAGGAGTCAGCGCGCGCTTCCTGCACCCGGAGCCGCATCACGTGCTGAAGACACGCGGCGCGCGCGGGAAACTCTTCATCAATATCTGCTCCGATCCGCTGATCGATAAACCATCGAGCGAAGCGGCCAGAGACCGGCGCGGGACACCGGGACACCGCTGGTGCGTGCCCTTCAGTCTGACACCGGCCAGACCGGATCGGGACGCCGCCGGGAACGGCTGCGTGACTCATGACGTCATCTTCCATCCTGACGCGCTGCACCTGGCGGGAAACAGCAGGAGATTCACGAAACTGCTCCACAGCACCGCTATCGGAGGAATAGAGGACTTCTTCCACGTCAAGCTGGATAAAAACAACATAAAGCAGCTCAAGATGAAGTATAAAGGTGTTCCGCAGGCGGCGCTGATCCGCAGACCGATTCCTGGACACCAGCAGAACACCTGTGAAGACCTGCTGTCCTTCCCATATCCAGACCAGACCCACACAGAACCAAAACCAGGCTCCAGAACATCATCCCATCAGCCCCCAGCGCCAGAGTACAGTGTGAAGTACCGCTCAGTCGTGGATCTGCAGGACTACAGGAGGTCCAGAGACTCTGGGCCTGGGGCCCGGCCCACAGAGATCATCATCACCATTGAGTTACCGCTACTCAGATCCGCTGGAGACGCCGATCTCAGCGTAAAGCAGCGCCGGCTCGTCCTGGTGGCTCAGAATCCACCGTACAAACTGGATCTAATGCTCTCGTATCCCGTGGAAGAAGACAAAGGACAAGCTAAGTTCAACAAAACTAAGAAACAGCTGACTGTCACTCTTCCTGTTCGACAGGTGATGAGCACAGGGTCACAGCAGATCCGATCTGATGAGATGAAGAGCAGGAATGAGGATGAGGACGACGAAGCTAAAGATAATCCTGAGCCCAAACCAGACTGTAGTACTTTAATCCACTCGGCAGAACTACAGCCTTTAGCATCAGAACCTCAGATCTCTGACCGAACGACAGAACCACAGACGCTCAGCGACCCAGCAGTGACCCGGACAGAACCAGACCAGATCTGCTGCCTAGAGACAGACAAAGATGAAACTAACATCAGTCAGCCGGACAACCACTCATCAGACACAGTATGTTACTGAGATTTTATATTAAACATTCACACGTGCTTCTAATGCATTCGACTCATCAGTTTGAATCATTTGTGTCCTAGTAGTGCAGTAGATGAGACATACTGTAGATATTAGTGATAATACATAACTCTGTTCTGTGGAAGTTTTTCAGAGAATCTGAAATCACAGCAAACAGTGCCAGTGGAAATGAAGTGAGCGGCGCTCTGGAAACAGAAAGCACGCAGGAATCAGAGCTGAACACAGCCAGAAAAACAGGAAGTCCACAGCAGACTCTGATGATGACAGATAATAGTGCACCTATGAACCAGAACCCCAGCAGCTCAGCTAACCAGCAGCCAAATCACGAGGAGGATCCAAGTTCTTCTCGAGACAATGAAAAGCCAAAGACGTCTCGTTCTTCAGAAGTCCACGACAGCACAGCCGAGCGATTCCTGGAGGAACCTGACAGAGTTATTCAGAGAGAGCCTGAGCCTGACTGCAGACACGTCTTCATCTGCCCTCACAAGACCTCAGGCGCCTTGTGCTTCCAGAACTCCCTGTGGTCCGAGTTAGACTAAACCTCTGTTCTCTCAGCTGCTGATACAGTTTTGTTTTAATAAAAAGTCACTTAGTTTGTGTTTTAGCTTTATGTCTAAATGTACAGTAGAATAGTAGTAATCTTGTTCTGAAATGAACTTAAAACAGAGACTGACCTTTTGGGGTGAAAATGAAAATGTTTGATTGAAATAAAGGAAACGGAACAAACACTAAATACAGAAGCCACTGATGAAGTTAAAGTGTAAATAATTTTTCTTTGGCAGCTCAAAATTCTGTTTTAATGAATTTTATTTATTTTACAAAACATTGGCTGCGATGGTGGAGTTTCCACAAGCGTCCAGTGAACAAACCCGTAAATATTGAGCTAAAAGAGAACACACACACACGCACAGTGTAACAGAAGGTCAGTGAGGTCATCTGAGGTCACGCTGCACACAGTCGTCCATGAACTCGCAGTAACACAGGAGCGAGCAGAAGTGCTTCTGCACCGGAGCCTCAGTGCCGCCCATGTTGTCCACTAACACCACGGTGTGAGACACCAGGTGCAGGTTGATGCTGACCGCCGTCTGGATGTAGGAGTCCACACAGGCCCGGCCGCAGGAGCAGGATTTGGAGAAGTCCAGCTCGTGACACAGGTGCAGCGGGACAGAGTCGGGGCCGTGAGGGATCCTGTCACAGACAAGACAAGAACCGCATTAGCAGCATCACACACAAAATAATGGATAAATGTGTTTGTGGTAAACACAGGGTTCTTACACCTTTTCCAACTTCAAATTCCAGCACTTCTCAAGCACTTTCAAGGTGCATTTTTATGCTTTTCCAGCACCTAACAACCGCTTTTTTAGGTTAGGTCTCTTTACAGTCAGATTTGTATGGGTGTAGTACCAAACTTTCATGACCGGTCGTTCATGATACTTCATGTGCATTACTATTCAAAATTCATGTAATAAATTAAATCCTTATGAGTCTTGCTGCAAATTAAATGAGCAACTGTTTCTATGTCTACTGTTTTGAAAATCAGTCGCCGAAACGGCAACCTTCCGGCATGTTTTCACCTCCCGCTCTGCTCCAACAGAGAGCGCGCATCCACTAGAACATTACATTAGAGACCTACACTCCCGCGGGACCCAACGCACCGAGTGCGGCGCGGGACTAGATCTGATGGGTGAATGCGGGCGGTAAGGTCCTCATGTTAGCGCGGGTTGCGAGAGAATAAAATTAACTGGGGGACTCCCGCAAAATGGATTTATCTTAAAATTTAATTTAGTGGAAACAAATATTATGTTATTTATCTAATGTTACTGCACAAAAGCAACAAGAACAAATAAAGTAAAAACAGTTTACAGGCGCAAGTTCGGAAACTAATTCTCGTGTGGTTCATGCGTGGAACTATTACTATAGAGTCACACCGTGGCACAATGTTCTGAAGAGCAAGACACAGATGGTCGTTTTTTCTATATTGCTGAAGGAATAGCTTTAAAAAGGCTAACGCCTTTCAAATTCAAGCACTTTTCTAACCTTGAAAACACTAGATTAAAAATCAAGCATTTTCCAGGATTTCCAGCACCCGTACGAACCCTGTAAACAGCCGTGGATCAGGAGTTCAAGCACGTCTTGTGTGACGGCTTTTTCTGCACCGCATACACATGGGCCAAAAGTGGTGGTTGGTTCAGTATTCAGAAATACAGGACACACGGGCCTATACTTTACAGCTGAAATGTTGACGGGGCAACGTCTGGTCAGTCTGAGTGCTCGTACAGTGTGTACAGTTGCACACCTGCAGGCACGACCCTTAACGTGGAATCTGGTGTGTGGTCGGAAGACAACGTTCATCGTGCAAAGGAACCAAACTCTAACACCAGAACCTGGGTGAGCACCAAAAGTTCTAGTGTGAAAGAATCCTCAATGCTGTTTGGTATAACTCAGTTGCAGTTTAATTTTTCCACAAAAAATTTCCCAATTGTTCTTTTATTTTTTAGATTTGCATTTGTCATTTTGTTTTCAGAATTGTGATTTGTTTTGCACCTCTCAGCCACCGTACACCGCCCTGTTTTGGATGCGATTAATCGTTTGACAGCACTAATATAAAGTTGTTAGGTAATGTCCCTAGAGTTTACAGCAGAAGCTGAGGTAGATTGTTATTCTTAAGTGAAGTAGCATTTTATTCAGTAAACCATTGTTAAATGAAGAAGTTTGTTGAGTTTTTTTTCCTGAAGCAGGGTTAGACCTGAGACCTCACCTGAGCTCCACCACGGCGCGGGACGCTAGCTCCTGCAGCTTCAGCGGGAACGTGAGCCGGATCGTGTGCTTCAGAGCGTTGGCTTGAACAAATGGGTTTCCAAACAGGTCCAGGTTCTCCAGGCACAGCTTTCTGAAGCTGGCAGGAAGCACAGTGAGCTGGTTGTGAGAAGCGGACAGGAAGCGCAGCTTGGAGAGGCGTCCGATGTGGAAAGGCAGCCGCAGGAGCTTGTTGTGGTCCAGTTTGAGGTTGACCAGCTGCTGCATCTGACAAAAGCGAGCGGGAAGGACCTGCAGCTGGTTCTGACTCAGGTCCAGGTGCTGCAGCGACCTCTGCAGGCTGGAGGAGCACAGGGCGTCTCCGAAGCTTTCCAGGTGGTTGTTGTGCAGGATGAGCTCGGCGAGGCAGCTCAGGTCTCCGATGGTGGAGGGCAGCTTCTTGATGTGGTTGTTGCTGAGGTCGAGCCGGCGCAGCGCTCGCAGGGTCAGCATACGCAGGTCCACTCGGGTCAGTCTGCAGTACGACACCTGCAGCTGCTCCAGAGAGTAGGGGAAGCTGGATGCCAGCGGGTAGTCCTTCCTGGACAAAATGCTGAGCTTCTTCTTGGGTTTCTCCACATCTCGGGCACGGGCCGGACCGAGAGATGACAGCGGGAGAGAGTCCGTGTCACTTCCTCTGTGAGCCAGCCGAGCAGCGGAGAGGAAGGTCTTCAAGCTGTTGCTGTCAGCCTGCAACACACAAAAAAATAAATACAAATCAAGCAAAAACCATTTTAGACACCATTTGTATCTTCAGCTTTTTAATAGCATCATTACTCTATTTATGTAAAAGCAGGTCTGTGCAGGAACTAGAGCGAGGCAGCAGATATTCCCCCGACATCTGAGAACCAGGTCAGAATACTGCCAACCACAGTCCACCAGCAGATACGGGGTGTAAACTTAAAGGGGTCAAATGATGATGCTAAGAATAACATTACTTGGTCTTAAAAAAAAAAAAAAAAAAGTGTATCCGTGGTGTAAGGTTAACAAAAAAAATAAATTAAAATAATAATTATATTCCACATACCGTACATTACTGTTGAAAGTCTTCTTTCTTTGTGCAAAATTTACAACAGGGACATGGATATGTGGAACTGACTCATCTTTTATATAGAATGTCTTTGGTTTCAATATATTGTATATATATATTTATATGAATTCAGTCTTTGCCATTTCTATGCATTAACAGCCTGTAACACTCCCAAGAACAAAGAAACCCCTTGAATCTTTAAAAATCACATCATAGGACTCCTTTAATATTCAGCCCAAACTGAATAAGCAGCTCAAGTAAAGCAGGAATCTGCACAGCAACCTTGAGTCTACAGTGACCAAATGAGCAGATATCAATCCAGTTTATTATTATAGCATACTTGCAGCACAAGGCGATGTCAAACTTTGAATGGGATTCCCTTTCTTTCAAGTAACTCATAATTAGGAAGAACAAAGACTCACTCAAAATGCCAATCAGTCCTTAGTTTATACAATCTTTGAGAGTTATCAACTAATGTTACCTTGATACCTTATAATTCGATTTTTTTGGTTCACTAATAGCGGCACTGGACAGGCTGGAGGTTGCAGACGCATTTGATAAAAAAAACCATTGTCTTGCGTCTCAAACATGACAGCACGACTTCTCAGGTAAAAACGAAAGCATCTTTACTTTACTCAGACAGATGTCAATCGCAGGTTCCTTCAGCCGAACCGTGGCTTTGCCTTCTTCCACGAACCAGGTGAAGAACTTCTCGATGTTCTCCTTCAGCTGCAGAGAAACACACACAGATTCAAGAGCTGGTCCACATCAGTCACGGAAGGCACAAACAGCGGCTGTCTCTCGCCTTGTATCGGGCTCCGCTGCGGTCTTTAGCGGTGCAGATCAGCAGGTACAGGCTCCGGTCCACGTGCTTCCCGATGGACAGAACCGCGCGGCTGGACCGACCCTTACTCCTCACACCCATGGACGGTAACAACCGGTTCACAACCTCTACATCACACTGCAGCTTCATTCTGAAGGAGTCCAGAACCAGAGCAAGCAGACCGGGGTTAGTTAACTGCGATCATAAAGGGTGTCTTTGTTTAAAAATAAATAAATAAACAAACGGATTTCTCCATTAACAAAACGAGACACGAGCTCAAGTACTGTGTGTGAACACTGGATTGGTATCTGGTTACGGAGACTAAATGGTTATCATAAATCGTTATTTGCGTGAGGTTAATAAGCTCTGACAGAAAAAAACATTAACGTTAAACAAACCTGAAGTTCTGAGGCGTTTCGCGCTTCTCTGTTCTTCCGTTCTAACCGATTATTACCAAACCAACAGATCCATTGTAAGACCAAATAAGTCCAAACTCACGCCAAATCATTAAAATAACTAATCTGGCATTTTAACACTGTTAAAACAATGTTTAAACAGCGCTTTTTAACGATCTTGCATGTTTAGACTGTTGCGTAACGCGCGCTTCTATGGTCCGCGCATGCGCAGTGTACACAGACTGTCCTCACTAATATGGCGGCATAATTTAACCAGAAAATATTTCCGGTGAGGCCTTTCTGCATTAAAATATTTTAAATTCACGAGAGCATCGCTGTTCATGAAAGGCTTTTTTTCCATGACTCATTCGTGTAACCCACAGAAGCGACAGCAGCACTAGTTCTCATCCATGTGAGTAACGCTAGTTTTCTGTCATTATTCAGCGGCGCTGAGCGGAAATCAGCTGCTTCGTCAAAACAACACGATCGCGTGTGACTGATTAGAGAAGATAATTCACTCGATTTGATCAACACTTGTGACTAACGATCTGTCAAAGCGATATTTAATCACTGCTGAATATGACTCGTAACATACTGACCGTATAAAGCTCTGCAGAAGAGTTTTGTTGTAAACACACGCTGATGTGGACTTCAAGTCATTGTGGGATTGTCCTAAGTGTGTTTGTTGACAGCCTACAGATGAATGAATCATGTGCTGGACGATGTTTCATCAGTAACATGTACATCTCACACTAGTGCCAGACATGGAGGAAGATCCTTTACTAAACATGGCAGATGAGGATGATGAAGATGACCTGGAGTGGGCTGCAGGGCAGGAGGATTGGCTTCAGGAAGAGGTGTTTGTGTCTAGAGAGGTTCCAGCGGAGCGCAGTGGACACATCGCTGTCATTGACCGTGGCTGCATCTTTGTGTGGGGAGGATACAAGGTACGTGTTTAAACACACAGGTCCGTCGTACATCCTGAAGACGTTTATACCGTGTGAAGGGGTCTTTATAGCACCTCTGTCGTTCTATCAGAATGCTGACACCGAAGTGGCTGAGTTCATCGACTTGTATTTGCCGAAAAACGAAGTCTGGATATACAACATGGAGACAGGAAGATGGTAAATCCCTGGCATGACTTGACCCCTGGAGAGTTACCGCCGCTAACACTGTGTGCGTGTGTGTGTGTTTGTGTTACTGATGGTCCGCAGGAGAATGCAGCGCTCGGAAGGCGAGGTGCCCAGCTCCATGTCCGGCAGCTGCGGCTCGTCTGTGGACGGCGTTCTCTATCTGTTCGGCGGACACCAGGCAAGAGGAAACACTAATCTGGTGAGCCTCGCTCCTGAAGCAGACCCTGGATCTGTGCAGAGCTTCAGACAGACAGGTGTTGTGTGGTTTGTCTGCAGGTGTACCGTCTGCCTCTGAGAGGGTCTGTGCTCCGCTGGGAGAAGATGAGCGAACTGAAGGGTCTGGCACCGACCTGCAAAGACAAGCTGGGCTGCTGGGTGTACAGAAACAGGTACGTCTTTCTCAAGCACCATCTTACTGGTCAGATCCCGTGGCTGTCCTCCAGCTGTTTGTGGTGTGTCTCCGCAGGCTGGCGTATTTCGGGGGCTACGGCTATATTGCGCAACCCGGGCACAGAGGAACGTTCGAGCTAGACGAGAACTCGAACTTTCAGGGCAATCACACAGGACGAGGCTGGAACAATCACATCCACGTTCTGGATCTGGAGACGTCATTGTGGAGCCAGCCCATCACAAAGGTGTTACAGCTGTAGTCCTCCAGGTGTGCTGTGTGTATGCGGTTCTGACACTGTGTGTGTGTGTGCAGGGAGACCCTCCGTCACCTCGAGCAGCTCACGCCTGTGCCACCGTCGCAAACCGAGGCTACGTGTTCGGAGGACGGTACATGGTGTGTGTTACTGGGGAGCACTAACTATACTCTGCCAGCTGTCTTTGAGCATGGTTTGTGTTCAAAGCTGAATATTTTGCAGGATCAGCGGCTGAATGATCTGTACTGCATCGACTTGGACACGTGGGAATGGAGTGAGATGTAGGTTCAGTGTTTGATAAATTCTGACTGAGCCTTAATTAAACATTACTCGATCATAGGGTATGACGCATCCGAGTAATTTTATATTATTGTAACAATAATATGAAATGTTAGCTTTAAATAAAGTCTTTTACATAAAGTGCTTTTTTGCAAGCAATAGGACTAAAAAATTGCAACATTAGTCTGTTCATTACTCACTCTCTATGAGCAGCGTCTTTAGATAAATAAGTTCTTTCACTTCTAATCGAATTTTAATTGCTTAAAATCACTTGGTTTTTTTTAATCACAATGCTTATAAACGCATGTCAGCGCTAGGTTTTCACAGCAGCCTCAGGTGAGCATGAAACCGTGGTAGAGAGGATAGTCCTCTGTGGGGTCATCTAAAGTGTGTGTGTGTGTGTTTCAGGAGCGTTCCTCAGCAGGGTCCGGTTGGGCGCTCGTGGCACTCCTTCACTCCGGTGTCTGCGGATCAAATCTTTCTGTTCGGCGGCTTCACGACGGACAGAGAAACTCTGAGTGAGTGATGCAGACGGGATGCTCCTCGTCAGTCAAACACAGGCGCTTCACGAACGTGTGTGTGTGTGTGTTTTGCAGGCGACGCCTGGCTGTACTGCATCAGTAAGAACGAGTGGAAGCCACTCAGACACGAGCACACGGAGCGGCCCAGGTGCGTCTCACTCTCTTCTCGGTGTCTGTAGCGTCTCTCTGGTGCTGATGCTGCTGTGTTTTCTGCAGGCTGTGGCACACGGCGTGTTTGGGTCCTGATGGAGAAGTGTTCGTGTTCGGAGGATGCGCCAATAATCTCCTCTCTAATCAGCAGGCTGTGAGTAAAACATCAGTGTATCAAAGGATTTGGTCACTTTTTTCACACTTTACTCACCCCCCCAGTAATCCAAGATGTACATGACTTTCTTTTCTCAGTTGCAAATAAATACTGTATTTTGGACGTTCAGTCTGTTAAGTCCACTATATGGAGAAAAATCCTGGAGTGCTTCCCTAAAAAAACATCCGTAATTTGTTTACGACTGAAGAAAGATGAGAACATCTTGACATGGGTCTGAGCAAACTGAGGAACTTTTTATCCTGGGAGTGAACTAATCCTTTAACTTAGAACTAGAGCACAGAAGTAGAATAATGTTCCTTGTAGTTTTGAGACGGGCAGACCCTAGCGTTCCAGATGTGGGTTTGATCAGGATGTTTTCTCGAAGCGTTAAGTCTGGATCCACTGAGCTGTGCTCGTTTCTTCCTCGTTTTTCACAGGCTCACAGCAACGACTTACTGGTTTTCACAGTTCAGCCCAAATCTCTGGTCAGGTGAGTGTTTGAGCGAAGCGTCACAGGTTCTGTCCCAGGCCCTCTCTAAGGTCTGATTGTGTGAATGTTCAGGTTGTGTCTGGATGTGGCTGTCCTGCACCGAGAGCGCCTGGAGCAGGTGTGGGATGTTCTGCCCAAAGCCCTGCTCTTTCGACTCAGACAGAGAACCACTGGAGACTCCTAGATGACGATCACTCGACCTGTGCAGAGAAATCAGAGACTTTTCTGATGAGTTAGCGTCTCCTCTCATGGATTGGGACAGTCCGTATCAGCTAAGATTGTAGCAGAGAAGTGATTTATTCCACTGGACAAACAAAAACAATGCCTGATTTTATTTAAATGTTTTCAACTCCATTTATTAATAGCACATCTGCATTAAAAACGTCAAACACTGGTCAATGGTCTGTTTTCGTCGTTACATTGTTACAGTTTGTAATAATTGCCTAATTGTAACCAAACAATCAGCACTTCCTGTACAAAAACATAGTAAGGGAATGAAGTGAAAGTTTTCCCCGAGTCTCTTCAGGATGATCTATCTAACTAATTCTCATGATCCGTCACACATCTGATCCTGATCTTCTGATGCAGTTTTGTGTCGTTTCAAATCACTTTTTTCCAACGTGGAAAATAAATGGTGCAACGTTCACATTTATATTTTATTATTTTTATTCATTCATAATGAAACGTTGATAAGGGGAAATTATTTGCTTGAAAAACAACTTAAATCTTAAACCGTTTCAGTTTTATAACATAAAAATGAGTATTTGGTAAGGCAATTAAAAGCATGATGGGATGTGCTCAGCGTCTCTCAGCAGAAATCATCTACAGTTTCACTTCTTCTTGGCCGCTAACAGGTTTGGGGCAGAGACCTTGACCTTCCCAGGCATGTTTCTGGACAGATCCGTGTCCTGTAAAACAACAGCAGCAGCATCACGTCACCTGACGTCACACACACCTTTAGTTCTGATCAGATTGATGAGAGCCATACCTTCACACTCCTGAAGAGGTCCTTCTCTCGAGCGCTGGCGTCTTTCCCGCGCATGAAGCTCATGACGGCGGTGCGGGCCGCTGCGGTCACAGATCACGATCAGATCACAAACACACCTGCAGCATTACAGCTCCACAATAACAGTCCTTACCTTTCCCCTTCTTCTGGGTCCCTGGAGTTAATTTCACCTTGTACCTGGAGTCAGAACGGGACTGAATCACTGGTCTATGAGAGCAGGCATTATTTCTGGTGTCATTAGATTCTGTGATGTGCAACGCTAGCGATCTGTTCTGAAAACATACTTGTAGTTGGAGAGGGCCATGTAAGGAGCACAAACCGGCACCGCAAACATCAAGACATCGTCCAGATGAGGCAGACCAGTCAGCGAGTCCAGAATGTTCTCACTATCCTGAAACAATAAAAAAATCACTGCATGCTTACATACATCACTGACCGTGAAGGACCGGTGCGGTTCAGATGTGCTCACGCTGGGGCTGCTCTTCTCTTTCAGACGAACACACTCACCTCCGCAGCAGGATTGTCCAGCTCCTCCGTCTCCTGAAACACAATCACAGCTCTCATCACTCGTGTATTATTTCACCTGTCAGATTTTATAGGTCATATGAATCAGCGCTGTGACCTTCACGCCTTGATCAGCTCCAGCAGGATCTTCAGCATCTTCAGGATCTTCGTTCCTCCGGATGTGGTTTTCAGCTTTGGGCTTCATGGCTCCTTTCTGAGGAGGCTGAGGTTTCTTTAGCGGTTCTTCTTTCATTTTTCCCTTCTTGCCTTTCTTTCCTTTTTCCTCTTTATTGGATCCTGCAGACTGTTTTCATTACGTGTGAACGACAGACGCACAACCACAGACACCATCTCTAGATTACAAGAGCATTTCGCATCTTCCTGTGTGTTTCTGCAGCTGCCAGCTCACGTTCCGTGTCGGGGGGGAAAGCTACTTTTAAAAGTCAAGTGTTACAATGTTGCATTACTCTCTAAAAAAGTAACTAAATATGTTACTTACTTTTTATGGAAACTAGAGTGTTACGTTACTTTTGAGTTGCTGTGTAAATCTGGGCTGGGCTTGCTTGTGTGTTTTTAAATATAAAAGCTCGTTCACAGTAAACGTGAAATGAATGTGTCTCAGGCTAAAGGAGATGTGGTTTCAGGTCTGTACAGTAGAGGACAGATCAAGCTAATCACATGAAGAATATGACGGTAATGCATTACTTTACTAGTTTCTTATCTAATACTGACCCCCAACAACTTCATCATCAGCTCTCGGTCCTCTTCATCCTGATCTTTGTATTTGTCCTTTATCTTCTTCAGTTTATTCTGGAAGAACAGTCAAGCATCAGCACGACTCATCAGTAACACGTGTGTTAGACATGAAGAGCGCTGCTCGTTAGCTTAATGACCTTCTGTCCTCTCTTCAGCGGCTGACTGACCGCTCCGTTCTTACACGTCTGTGTCAGGCTCGAAGCGTCCGGTGGTTTAGAGACGGATTCCTCCAGATCATCTGGGTCCTCTGGTTTCTGCTGCTTCTTCATGTCCCTGATGACAGCGATCTGGTTAATTAATCACGCCGATCTATCGGATGTCTTTGATTCTGGCTTGAAGCAACAGTTCTCCCAAAAATAAAAACTCTTTGTCATCATTTACTCCTCCAGTAGTTCCTGACCTGAGTGAATTTCTTTCTTCTGAACACAAAGTAAAATATTTTAAAGAAAGTTAGATTTTTATATTTTGAAAAAAGTTTGAAGGTTTTGACTCCCATAGTATTTTTTCCTACTATAGATTCAATGGTGACCAAAGCAGCCTGGTTACAAACCTTCTTCCTTTGTGTGCGGCAGAATAAAGACATTCAGACAGTAAATAATGACAGGATTTTTAGGTGAACTCTTTCTTTAAATGCTTAAAGGAGCCGTATGTAAGAAATTTATTGTAATAATCATAAAATGTCTCTGTTATGTTCAACAGGCATTAAGAA
>JAUMHG010000234.1:5890-20144 GCA_032359395.1 Enteromius anoplus
GACTGGGACCAGCTCCTGCCCTATGTCCTCTTCGGGGTCCGGGAGGTACCCCAAGCCTCCACTGGGTTTACCCCCTTTGAGCTGCTCTTCGGACACCAGCCCCGGGGCCTCCTGGATGTGGCTCGAGAGGCCTGGGAACAGCAGCCGGCACCCCACCGTACCGTGACTGAACACATCCGGGAAATGCGGGAGAAGATCGACAGGGTCATGCCGTAAGTCCGGGAGCACCTGGTTCAAGCCCAGCAGGCCCAACAACGCCACTACAATCGGGCGGCCCAACCGCGGATGTTCCATCCGGGAGACCGAGTGATGGTCCTGGTCCCTAACGCCCCATGCAAGTTCCTCGCCCAGTGGCAGGGGCTGTACACAGTAGAGGAACAAGTAGGCCCCGTCAATTATCGAGTACGACAACCTGGAAGACGGAGGGCCACTCAGTTGTACCACGTTAACCTGCTCAAGCGATGGGTTGGGGACCGGGACCAAGTGGCAGCACTCGCCCTCCCACAACCCGCGGTTGTTGACACCACACCTCTCGGCCGCCCAGAAGTCGGAGCTGAGGCACCTGGTCAGTCAGTACCAGGATGTGTTCTCGGAGACCCCAGGCCACATGGAGGTACTACAGCACGACATTCTCACCAGCCCGGGAGTCGTCATCAGGCAGCGGCCCTATCGTATCCCAGAGGCCCGTCGGCAGGCTGTGGAGGTGGAAATCCAACAAATGCTTGAGCTGGGGGTAATCGAGCCGTCCCGGAGTCCCTGGTCCAACCCGATAGTACTGGTCCCGAAGCCAAACGGAACCCTCAGATTTTGTAACGACTTCCGGCGCCTCAACGAAGTCTCACAATTCGACAGCTATCCCATGCCCCGGGTGGATGAGCTGCTGGAACGGTTGGGAAGGGCCCGGTACATCACCACACTTGACCTAACTAAGGGCTACTGGCAGGTCCCGTTGTCGGAGGAAGCAAAGCCCAAGGGGGGTATGATGGCTACCGATCAGCGTCACCCTGGCAACAAACCAGCACCACCTGGAATTCGTTTGCCCGGGCCAATCGTTCACGGCTGATCGGATATAAAAGACAAACACCAACACGGAAGTAACGAGCTACGACTCCAAACAATACGCTGTTTGACTTACCTTTCCTTTGCTTGCAGAGTTCTCGCCATGAACGAGCAGCCCGGGCCAATAGAGACTTCACGGAGCACCTCACACGAGCACGTTGAACCCAAGAGAGAAGGAAAAGGGATCCACAGTCACTCAGAGCACCGCCAGCATCAACGGCACAGTATATTGTCACTTACCTGCACCTGTAAATAAATCCACTCTCCGGGGTTTTGTGTTCATGTCAACTGTTGTCTGTCGTGTTCTCTAGCACCAGGGATCACAATATATATATACACAAGACTCTTAACGCGCGATAAAAAAAAATATCGACTTTAATCTATTTACAAAGTTGGGTTGGAGTCTATACTACAAGCTATGGGGACTTTCACCTTTAGTACAAATGTATAGCCGAATTACACTGTAGCTTATTCGGATGGGACTAGTTTTCTATACTACTGCACGTGTGAGCTATTGTCCGTGATCTTCATATTCCGTTTGGAATGCATTGGTATTAGTTCCACAAAACCGGCGCGCGGTTAAAAGAGTAGCCTGTTTATATAATGATTTTTAAAAAAGTGCATTTTGCACAAAATAAATTGAATTTAAAATGTAGTGCAGTAATCCTAAATGAGAATGTGATATTCTCCTATTACATGACGATCTAAAATGCATGTTTGAACTGCTTCTACCCAAAATATCTTGCTCTGACATATCTTAAAATTTTGTAAAAGATGCATTAATAACTTAATTTAACTAAGGCCTAGTCCTGGTTTAAACTAAGCCATGTTTGTGAAACTGGGCCATTGTGTTGACAATAATAATCTTATTGAATTGAATTGTGAAACCAAGATTTACACCCCTGCTTTTAAGATGGCAGTACTGACACACATATATCTAAAATTTAGTAGGTAGCACACAAATTCTCAATGCCTCTTATGAGCCATTTTAATCTATGCCCACCCTAATATATACATACTGGATATTTACATGAACTAAACATGTTTGTATATGTTTTGTATGCCATGAGTTTTTGCCATTTATTTTTTTATATATTTGTTCAGCATTAAATATTTCATGAGTCGACATCAGTTAGCTCCTTACCTTCAAAAAGATCAAGCTGTTTGTAAACTCTTTTTTCATCTTTTTTTATTTTTTTGTAAATCCTTTTCATAATTGATTTAACACATTAGTTACATACTGTTTAATTAATATATACTGTTCTAGCCTGTATGCATGCATGAGGTAAGTAGTTTTCCATGCATGAAATAATCCTATTTTATGCTTGAATTCATGATGATTCATGTACCAAACATATAGATTTATCTACATTGAATAGTAAAGACCTTTTTTGGTAAACAAAAGAAAACATTATGATCATGTGTAATAAACCATAGATCATGGTGATGTACCCACCTTAGTTAATGTTGTAATTAAAGTGTTGATCATTCATGAAGTCATGATAGAAAGACTTTGAACTCATGCTTGTTCCTGATAATTCATGTGACATCACTGCATGAAGTAACACATAACATCCATGCATTCATGGTAATTCTTGTACCCTAACTGTAAGTGTTACCAAAACTGTTCCGACTTGCACCACTGGCTAGTGCGGTGGATGTAAATCTGCAGAGCGCGTATTGGACACAGTAAGTGAATCTTTCCTGCTCCGGTGTTGTGAATAGTGGAGGGAAGAAGACTTTCCGAGAACGGTGGGATGTATGGTCGAGAATGGAACTTTCGGAAGATAATAGGGTGAGGATACAAAATAGCGTTGACTAGCCTAGGGGCAAAGTCTAGGCAGGAGGGCAAAACTGACAAATTGCCAGTTCTCTTAAGAGAAGTAATGGCCATAAGAAAAAAACATCTTTTGAATCAGAAACCCTGACATGTTTCGAAGGGGGTGTCAATCAGACCGTCAAGCACAACAGCTAAATTCCACGAAGGGACTGTTGCTTTCGTGGATGGCCTCAACAGCTTGGCTCCACGAATGAACCGGGCAACTACAGGGTGCTCCCAGAACATGGCAAGCCACATATGTTCTAAGAGTACTAGGACATGTGCCTCAGAATAATTTGGCAGTGAACTGGGTCTGCATGATGTGTCATCCACCAACTTTCTAAAAAACACACCATTTAAGGGCAGTAGTTGTTCTAGTGGAAGGAGGCCTAGGGCACAGAATAGTCTTGGTTACATTGGTTGGAAGGCCAGCATCTCCTAGTTAATCCTCCTCCGGGGCCATACATGAAGGTTCCAGAGATTGGGTCAGGGATAAAATATTGTCCCTTTCAGTCACTTTCTGTCCATCTGACAGAAATCTGTTGTCAAGCTTGAAACGTTTGGGGGGTCAGTCTAGATGTTCGACTGCCCAAGTTACCTCGAGTAACTCCTCATTTGCTTTCTCATCACGAGAGGAGGGCTCTGAGGTGGCACTCTCTATCTCGGCAGAATCAAGAGAGGAAGTCTCCTCCGTCTGTTCAGAAGAAACGCAGAGGCATATTTGAGAATCGGATGGAAGGACCTTCTGATCCAGTGAGAGCGAGGAGCACTTTCATTGAAATCGTAGTGCTCGCATTCTCCCTCGATCCCGAGGGTAGTGTGTTCTTCCTCCAAATACTCGCAGCAGAACATATGAGCCTTTGACACTGAGGTAATCAGACTCTGACATAATAAGTGTTTGGTTTTTTTTTTTGCAACGTTTCGCTCAGCCTTTTTTTCTCTTACAGACACAACAATGTGGTCCTTGAAGACAAGAAGACCCGAGTATGTTTCCGTTTCATGCCTAATTAAAACCTCCATGTCACGTTGTCTGTACAGTTTAGTTTTGGTTTTGTTTTGTATCTTCCTGTTTTGCCTTAATCGGTCTTGTTCCATTTCTGATTTAGTTTAACAGTATCTACCTTTGATCCTCACCTGTTTTCTGTTTTCCCTGAGTGTTTTCTTGTGTTTAAAAGCCCGTTCTGTTCAGATTGATTAGTTTGACATTATTTTATGTGTGTGAACTCCCTACCTGTTCATTTACCCGTCTGGAGAATTAAAGTTTTATCAGTTCGTAAATTCAAGTCTGCTTTCGTGCTTTGCTTCACCACACCTGTGACGCTCCAGGTGCATGTTATCAAATGACATCACCTAGCCAAGGTTATATACTGTATGCCAAACTTAGCGTTATTGAACACAGCATCGAGAGTAGCTTAGGGAACATGGAAATAATCTGTCGTTTTTATCATACTGGTTACAATATTTATTTGTTTGGCCAGTGTCATTGTGGATTTTGGTTATTTTGTTGTTGTAAGACCTTTGAAATAATAGAAATCATTTGGCATTTGATATGATCATGTAATGCTTTCAAGAGCTGCCTGAAACTACATTCTATATGTATTGTGCATAATGTATTGAGATATAATTAAACAAAGTGTCATATTTGAACTAGAGACATGTGGAATTATACTCTGAACCCTAAGATACACAGACTGAGAAAGAAGTGAAGAAGTGTTATGTTGTGCCACACTCTCCACTACTTTGTTACTTGTACTTTTTTTTTTCAAAAATTATTTACAAATAAGAAACAAAAGAAGATATTCATCATAAAGTGTAATCAGGAGACACTGTTTCAGACATTAGAACAGTACAAATGGAAACAGAGGGATTAAGAAATAGTGAAAGCATAGAGAAAGATTATTTATTTTTTCAACAGGATGCAGTTAAGTGCTGATGGAGAAGCAAGTTTTCAACTCTTCTTTCTATGTCTTTCATCACCCCACATTCCTCAGAAAATGCATTTTATTTCTAGGTTTAATGTTGCTAAAATATTTAAAACTATCTGACCATATTTTTTTTGACCATATACATTGATGACCCCTTGTGGGTTTATGTGTTGTATTCCATTACCTTCATTGCTTAAAGACTCAATGCTTGCAACTGCTGTAACACATTACCTGTCTTCCTATCCGGTACCCCATTTTGTAATGAATTTATAGTTTTCTTGCTGATTAGTTCTCTAATTGTGCCCATGACAAATTGATAACTTATATGTTAATAAGTAAAAATCTACTGCAAAACAGTAGATGTTGCGGGAACACTTTATTTTGATGGTCCCTTTTGAACAATCTGTTGACAGTAAGTAGCTTTGCACCTACATGTCAATTAAGTCTCGTTAGAATATTAGTACACTCTCTAATATATCTGCTAACTCTTTTGTGTGATGGTCTCCCAAACGACACCCTACTGACTACAAGTAACTTTGCAAGTACATATCAACTTATTCTAACAGTAACCCTACCAGTCTACAAATTCTCTGTTAGCACTCTATTGAGAGTTAGTAGAAATGTAGATGCAATGTTACTTATAATCAACAGAATATGTTAAAGGGACCATCAAAATAAAGTGAAACCGATGTTGCAAAATGTTTTGCTTATTACTTTGCTTATAAAGATGAAACTCAAACCAATAAGTGGCAGTCAAATTAGAATTAGCATAATATATAACAGTAAGGTAGCACTACTTCTTTTGCCTTTCTCTTCCCATGATGTTTTTTTTTGTGTTTTTCTCTGGATGTAAAAGGATGATGTAACACTTTGGGGCAAATATTGCCACCAGTAATCCAAAACTAGAAGCTAGGATGGCAAATATCTCCACGGCCACTGCATATTTCCCTGGAGAGCTTACATATGCTGGAACAAATGCAATCCACACAGCACAGAAGATCAACATGCTAAAGGTGATGAACTTTGCTTCGTTGAAATGATCTGGAAGGTTCCTTGCCAGGAAAGCTAACAGAAAACTTACTGCTGCTAGAAAGCCAATGTAGCCCAGAAGCACTGCAAACCAAGCCACTGAGCCAATGGCACATTCATATACTATTTTGGAGCTGACATACTGGCTATTTTTATGGGGTGTTGGAGAAGCATTTGATAGCCAGACAATGCATATTGCTATCTGGAGGGCTGTTAGGATCATAACTGTGCTTCTTTGCTGAGCTGTCCCAAACCATTTCATTGCTCCTTTACCCTCTGGTCGAGATGACTTAAATACGGCTATTACAACCATGGTCTTGACTAGGATACTGGAGATGCAGAGGACAAAGCTTATGCCAAACACAGCATGTCTTAATTGACACGTCCACAATTGTGGCCGGCCAATAAACAGCAGTGCACACAAAAAACACAATTTGAGTGATAATAGCAACAGGAAACTGAGCTCTGAATTGTTGGCACGTACTATGGGAGTGTTACGGTGATGAGCAAAGATGCCCATCACAAGAGCACAGAAGCAGGTGCCAAGGAGGGATGCAGTGGTAAGAGAGACTCCTAGAGGATCCTCATATGATAAAAACTCTTCTTCTTTAGGAACACACCTGTTTTTATCTGGACTGGACCAGAAATCATCTGGACATGGTGTACACTCATTAGCATCTATGAGAGAGAGAGAGAGAGAGAGAGAGCACACAAGACAGGAAAAAATGAAAGAATATTTTAATGTTTGAAAAGGAAATTATTATAATTATTATTTTACCATCAATCATGTCATCACCGGTTGAGTTAGAAATTTCTCCATCTGCACATGGCAGGCAGTCAAAGCAGCAGACAGGAAGGCCCTTCCTCCTGGCACGTCTGGTTCCTGGGGAGCAGCTCTCACTGCACACAGACCGTGGGGGCTGAAAGAGATATATCTGTCATCTGTTTACATGATAACAAGTTTGTTATTCCCATTAATTTGTTCTTATTTTTCTTATTGTAGCTTTGACTAGTGTTTAGACTATGTATCAGAAAAAAATAAGATGATAAACTTGTAATGTTAATTACTTTTTTTGTGTCAAAGTTCCAGTATATTGCTTTCTCATCCAGTGTGAGCACCTTTCCTGTTGCCGCCCCTTCATTTACCTCACCAACTGTGTGGACAACGATTGACCCATGAGAGCTTGGCTGCCAGTTCATCACATCATAGATGGCCAGAGCATCTCCATTCTCATCAAATGACACAAGGTCCCCAAAGCCTGTGCTGAAGTTCACTTTCTGTAGGTAGTGAACCACCTGTACAGTTTTTGGACAAGATAGTGTTATATGTTGTGCTTATTTTAATTTTGCGTACAGTTCTATCTTTTATGTGATTTCAATCTGCACTACCTATTTGTGCCTTACTTGCCAGGGCTGTAAGTTGGTTATGTCTGCACAGCTGTTCCTACTGAATGGTCCTCTCCCCTCCTCACACTGCATCAGGTCATGAAGTGCATGTGCCAGGGCATAAACTGTTTTATACACATTATATGAGGCCCTCAGTTCTGAAACATCAGTGTATGCTGTACCTGTGTTGCTCAGATCTTCTTGCCCTGAACACATTTTTTCTCCTCTTTCTCCAATGTTAAATCTGCACTTAAACATGTTCTCCCAGAAGATTCTAACCATATTGTTTCTTTGATCATTATTAGGACGGAGATGTAGTAGAAATTCATGAAGTCCATGAATCTCTCCACGCCTGATGGCAATGCCCAGTGTGCCCCCTAAAAAGGGCAAAAGACGCTGAGTGTGAAATACAGGTGAAGTAGCCCAGGCTTCACTTGCAATCCATTGTCTGTCTGTTACATTCTGCAATACCACTTCATCCATCAAAGCCAACACATATGTTGAAGTGGAGAACAGCACCACCACTCTTGCAGTAGAGGCTTGTATCACTTCCACTGTACGCTGAATATCTTTGCGGTTGTTATCTAGAGGCAAGATTTCAGAAAAAGCAACACAGCCTCCAAACACCTGCACATCCTGAAGGAAGGATTGAGCGGCGTGGTTGCCATAGTCATCATCACTGTAGACAAGACCAACCCAGGTCCATGCAAAATGTTTTAAAATCTTGATCATTGCCCTCACTTGGAAAGCATCACTTGGGATTGTTCTGAAGAAAGAGGGGTATTTTTTTCTGTTACTCAAACAGGAACAGGTGGCAAAGTAGCTAACCTAATAAAAGCAAAATCAAGTGGAGAAAAACAGAGCTGCGGGACTATTATTTACATACAGGCATATCATTTTAAACAATAGAAACACTGCAAAGTAACAAAGAATGTAAATACTTTGTATTAGTAATTTAATTTCATCTTACTATAGGTACTCGAAATAGCCCCAGAACACTGGAAATTGCAATAGAAGGAGTGGAATTTGAATCCCTAACAATCCCAATTACTGGCGGAGGGCCAGTGCAGTTGAGGTTGGAGAAGGACTCCTCTGTTCCACTAACCAGGGATAAAGCAGCCCGGAATGCCATTCCTAGCATCACACAGTTGTCATAAAGATGGTAACCAAGAGTGACATTAGGCAGCAGGTTTGGATTCTTATTGATCTCATCTATAGCAAAAATCATGGTTTGTGCCTGTTGGAAACTTGCCATATCAAATCTAAGAAAAAGTAAAATAAATGTTTGACATTTAACAGTTTTAAAAAGGTAATACGAAAAAAGGAAAAAAAAGAAAGAAAGAATAATAACAATAAGTAAAACATAATTTGAGCAAATTCACATTTGCAATAAACAAAATACAACTTGTATATCCTTTTATAGCTATACATATCCACTCCAGACTCACTGCTCACAGTACGGTGGCTTTGGCTCTGTTCTGAAGCTCAGCTCTGGAAACACTGTGAGGAAGTGAACCTCAAACAGGCCTCCGAGTATAACATCTCCAGCCTGGTAGATTCCATTCATCCTGAAGCGTCCCTGAAGCTGGCAGGTACCTGATTGGTGAATTGAAGCTGCAGAAATAAATTCAAAGGAAAGATACATGCAGAAAGTTAGAGTGGTCCACATCTCTCTTATTTTTTTTGACCCACTCACTTGTTCTTCTCACTAATTTATGAGGAAGTTGAAGGGGTGTTACTTTTAGAGAGCAGGCGGTGCCAAGCGCCCATGCTGGGAAATGAGGGTGTCTATATTTTATTCCCTCAATTATTGTTCTTCTATAATTATCATAATTTATTTAAAATTATTTGTAGTTGGGTTTCATGCTAATGTTAGAATATTTGACTTACTTTCTTAATATGTATATTAACATGTAAATTACCATAGGTTAATTTCACAGGAAAGTATTAAAACATATTTCTGTGAATCTATCTGGTAATCTATCTACCTGCTTGAAAGCTGCAACTTGTTTTGGTGATGAAAATTCTTAGCTGTGGATTGAGTATATTTAAGGTGTGTGTTTGATACGCACTTTTCTGTGCTTAATCCATGTACTTGTTTGGTGTCATGTCACTGAGGTATAATGACTCATTCCTCAACAGAAATAAAATAACTTATAAAGACGTTGTCGTTTCTCATAGAGATTCTGTAAAGGATTGACTCACTGGGACCACATCTTTTCAATGTCTTTCTCAAAATTTCCTCTAGATGACACTCATACACCTTTTTTGCTTAGACTTTAGCACTTTTTTATATTTCCACTCTATCACATTCTACAAGTAGGATGTTATATTTGTTTTGATTCATGTCACAGATTTAACAGTTGGAATTCTATTCACTAACACAAAGCTGGTAACAAAGTTTTATTTTTTTATTATTTTTTTTTCTGCATGTGTGTGTGTGTGGCCTAAAACAGCGGTTCCTAATTACAGCAAAACCACCAACAAATTAATTCTTGTTTCAAAGAATTGAAAGAACGAGGTTGAAATAGGATTTTAGAAAGAAATCTGAGAGATATATTTGGCCCAATGACACACACACTCTCTGTATAGCCTTCCTGGGAGCGAAGCACGCTGCTGCAGCCCTTCAGCAAAGTGATAAGGAGGGCTGCAGACACTGTGAAAAAATGCCTTTGCGTGTGCTTCGCTCCCAGAAAGCTCTCTTCAATGAAGAAGGAGCTTTCATTAGTGATCTTAGCCATGCAAGGAAGGAAGCACATCCTGCTACTTCCCCTTGCCAAAGACGGCGCAACACTGCTTCTCTCGGCATCCGAGGATGAACCTTGATGAAAGATTTCTAAAAGCACGGCTACCAACTTCCAAACGGAGCCTTCCTTTCTTTCCTGATTTGCTCACAAGGTGGCAAAATCATGGAAAAGGTCATTCTCGTCAAGATTATTCATCCTGGTGTCAGAGTGTTACGGAAACGTAGTTGGCATGAATGAGAACGGCTTTAAGACGTTGCCCCGGGTAGAGAAGATGCTCGCGAGCTATCTCTCTCCCGATCTGGCATCATCTTTGAAGGCTCCGTCCCTACCCACAAAGCCGCTAAGAACTACAACTACGCTAGTGGGTAGGGGGTACTCAATAGCAGGTCAGGCTGGTGCGTGTCTGCAAACTATGTCAGTGTTACAGGCATACCAAGCCGACCTGCTGAAAAAGCTGGATGAAGACGAGCGAGTTAGTTCAGAAGACATCAAAGAACTAAGGAGAACAGCTGACCTCTCATTGTGTGCCACTAAACAGACAGCCCGAGCGATCGGTAGAAAAATGGCAGCAATGCTGTCAGCAGAAAGACAGAGTCTGCCAGATGGACGCCCTGCCTGCACCTGAGGGTCTGTTCGGTGACGCCGTAAACACGGTTGTTGAGAGACACCAGGAGGCACGAAAGCAAGCGGCGGCGTTTCAACGGTCTCTCCCTCACCCCTCTCCAATTCGAGGGGCTGCTGGGCGGGAGCTCCTCATACAGGGCTTACAGAGACACGCAGAAACAGAGCGTCGTCAAACGTAGAAACGTAGCCGGGCTGAGATGTTCGCCACCGAGCTCTCACAAGGATCCATGCACAGCTTCACCCGAGGGTGGGCTGTGTCAAAACATCTTCCATCTCATATAATCAGATACCAGCCTCGGGAGACTGGTTCCCTTAGTAGACTATTTGGCAGCGTGGAAACTACGGCCAAATGTGTCTCATTGTCAGTTTGTACGAGCTCCGTCACAATTCGCGGGCGTCAATCATACGATAGTTCATTCAGAACAGGCTCTGGTGATGGAACTAGAAGTCAAAACTCTTCTGAGGAAGGAGGCCATCGAGGTGGTCCCTCCTCACGAAATCAAGTGTGGGTTCTACAGCCGATACTTAATACTTCCAAAGAAGGATGGAGGGCTGAGGCTCATCTTAGATCTCAGGTTATTGAACTGCTCAGTTATGAAACTGAAATTCAGAATGCTCACTGTGAAGCAGGTTGTAGCACGAATCAGGTCCGAGGACTGGTTTGTCACTATAGATCTAAATGATGCGTACTTTCATGTATCGAGCCATCCTTCACACAGGAAGTTCCTGAAGGTTTGCTTTCAGGGGCAAAGCATACCAATATCGGGCTCAACCCTTCTGTCTTGCACTCTCACCCTGTACATTTACGAAATGTGTGGATGCAGCTTTGGCTCCACTGCGACTCCAGGGCATCCGAATTCTAGATTATATCGATGACTGGCTAATATTAGCAATCACTGGAAGAAGCGAGATATCGTCCTCGCTCACATGAAATGGTTGGGGTTGAGACTGAACGCCAAGAAAAGTGTCCTTTCTCCAGCTCAGAGAACCACTTATCTAGGCGTGGTGTGGGATTCTACCACGATGCAGGCTCATATGACACCTTCTCGAGTAGATTTGATCCTCACCGCCGTTGTGAGAGTAAAATAGGTCCAGTCACTCTCTGTCAAGCAGTTTCAAAAGCTGCTGTGCCTTATGGCAGCTGCGTCCAATGTCATAACTATTTGCCTGCTGTACATGAGACCCCTACAGTGGTTGGTCAGGAACAAAGGCATGAGGCTGAGGGGGAATCCCCTTCACATGATCAAAGTGTCACACCGAGCAGTACGTGCCTTAGATATGTGGAGGAAATCAGGGCCCAGTGCAGGAAGATCCCAGTCGCCGCAGAATGCTAGCAACGGATGCGTCCCTCACTGGTTGGGGAGCGATCACGAGTGGTCGCTCAGCCCAAGGTCTGTGGAGAGGTCGCCATCTTACTTGGCACATCAACTGTCCAGCGATGTTAGCAGTTTTTTCGAGCACTCAAACAGTTCTTCACAGATGTAAGAGATCAACATGTGTTGCTATGCACCGACAACACCTCTGTTGTCTCTTACATCAACCACCAAGGAGGTCTGCGGTCGCGCACCTTGTACAAACTGGCACACTAGACCCTTGTGTGGGCCCGGGACAGGTTCCTCTTACTGAGAGCCGCCTATATTCCCGGCCATTAAAATGTAGTAGCAGACATACTGTCGAGACAGGGGCCGAGGTCTGGGGAATGGATGCTTCACCCCGAGGTGGTCGAGCAAATATGGAGAGAGTTTTACTGTGCAGAGATAGACCTCTTCGCGACACAGGAGAACGTCCCCTCTGGTACTCTCTAGTTCATCCAGCTCCGCTGGGACTGGATGCCATGGTACAGACGTGGCTGAGGCTTTGTCTGTACACTTTTCCCCGGTCGCTCTGCTTCCTGAAGTTCTGGCAAAAGTGTGCCAGGACAAGGTCAGTCTATTGCTAGTAGCGACGTTCTGGCCGGGCTGACTATGGTTCTCGGACCTCCTAGAGGGCCCATCATGGGTAATTCCGGTCAGGAGAGATTTCCTCTAACAAGAGGGGCGCACAATAGTCCACCCCTATCCGAAGCTGTGGAAACTGAGAGTGTGGCCTCTGAGGGGGCACAACTCTTAATCACAGGTCTCTCAACCGAGGCCCTCTCAGTGGCCCCTACATATCTCGACTTTCTCAACCTCT
The DNA here is from genome assembly GCA_032359395.1 of Enteromius anoplus. Lineage (NCBI taxonomy): Eukaryota > Metazoa > Chordata > Actinopteri > Cypriniformes > Cyprinidae > Enteromius > Enteromius anoplus. The sequence continues at coordinate 18,652 of JAUMHG010000234.1, forward strand.
CGATGTATTGCACCAAAGTCTTCCTGTACCCGCGAGTGGGTTACAGGCCTAAGGTACCTACGGTCACACCTCAGCCAGTCGTACTACAGGCCTTCAATCCTCCTCCCTTCAGGAAGCCTGGTCAGCAGAAGCTAAACTGTGTGTTTCCAGTGCAAGCACTGGAAGCATACGTCCACAGAGCTGGCCTGTGGAGAAAGTCTGAGCAGTTTTTCCTATGCTTCTGTCCCCCAAGAAGGGGCATCCAGCGACCAAGCAGACTTTAAGCCATTGGAGGATGCCATCAATATGTCATATGAGTCCTCTGGTCTCCCGCCGAGGCTAGGAGTCAGAGCACTAGGTGTGGGCATCTCGTTCCCATAGCGTCTCGTCGATGTAGCTCGAGTTCCTGAAAAGGAAGGTCTCAGGTTATGTATATAACCCTGTTCCTTGAAGGAACTTTTCACACTTTTGACATTCCCTGCCAGCACTCCGCTGCATGACAGGAGCTAGTTTTCCGGCTGCATTCCACGTGGTTATATGCTTCCTGGCCAGTGACGTCACCCGCCTATGAGCAGAGTAGTAACATAACCTGAGACGTTTAATGGTTTTTTGTTGATGCAGATATTTCTTGAGATGAGGCGGGAAAAATAATCCAATAGGGAAAGCTCTGGCTATATTTGGACATAGCCTTGGTTAAAAGATCTGGGCCAGTTTTCAAAACATCTTCAGCTAAAAGTAGCTCATGGCTCACAGATTTAGAAAAAAATCTTAAAATAATGGGCCATAAATTGACTCCTAAAGGACAAGGCTACAAATTATCCCTAAAATGGCTGTTGCCTACAATCTGCCTCTGAATGTAAACATTTTAGAAATGTTTAGAAATCTTTAAAATTTTATGAAAATTACCTTTTAAAAAGGTCTCACCCTTTGGAGGTTACCCCCAACTCCATATTTTCCTTTAATTATTTGCTTGTTTTTCATTGGGCAAGAAGTAATAGCTGTTCCTGCATCCATGGTTACTATCAGCCATAATAATTCTACTCTGTTAATTAAAAGGCTGTTTGTTTGTATTTCCAATAAATGTTTTTAAGAAGTGAAAGGCTGAAAAAAAGCACAACATTAAATGGTTTAACCCTCATGTACTGTTCGAAATCAGTTTACTTCCTGTACAGACCGGGTAAAATGTAATTTTCAATGTAATTTTACAAAAAATATTTTTTTAATGGAGTAAAAAAACATACAATGAAGTTCAATCAATAATATTGTTGTGTCTCCTATGACCAGGTAAGTACGAAGAGTCCAGAATTACTCTCAGAATTACAATTCCAGGCTTTCATTAACAAAAGGCCTACGGCCTCACACAAACGGCTTGCCACATGGTTGCACGCCATTCTTCTTCTTCTTCTTCTTCTGGTGTTTTATGGCGGTTGGCAAACCAGCTTAATGGTGCATTACTGCCACTGACTGGACTGGAGTGTGGATCAGGATGTATGCATTTATTAATATGATATAAA
>JAUMHG010000234.1:20565-31399 GCA_032359395.1 Enteromius anoplus
ATACTGACTGCTTTTATAGGGTGTTGGGGATGCAGTAGTTAACCAGACTGTGCAAATCACAACCTGGAGGGCAGTTAGTGCCATGATTGTGCCTCTTTGTTGAGCAGCTCCAAACCATTTCATTGCCCCTTTGCCCTCTGGTCGAGATGACTTAAACACAGCTATTACCACCATAGTCTTGACCAGAATGCTGGAGACGCACAGTACAAAGCTTATGCCAAACACAGCATGTCTTAACTGACACGTCCATAACTTTGGCCGGCCAATGAACAACAGCACACACAGGAAACACAGTTTGAGTGACAAGAGAAGCAGGAAACTGAGCTCTGAATTATTGGCGCGTACGACAGGAGTGTTACGATGATGAGAGAAGATGACCATCACAAGAGCACAGAAGCATGAGCCGAGTATGGAAGCAGTGGTCAGAGAGATGCCCAGAGGTTCCTCGTAGGATAGAAACTCTACTTCTTTCGGGACACAATAATCTTTATTTGGATTGGACCAGAACTCATCTGGACATGGTGTGCACTCAATAGCATCTGTGATAAAACAAAAATTTAAGAGAAAATTATCTTCCAAGTTATATTACAATTTTGGAATAGATTTCTACCTGTTGTATTAGAAATCTCTCCATCTCCACATGGCAGGCAGTCAAAACAGCAGATAGGAAGACCTTTTTTTCTGGCTCTTCTGGTGCCAGGGGGGCAGCTCTCACTGCACACAGAATACGGGGGCTAAGGGGTACAAAGATTTTAGGGTTATGTTAAGGGAATAAAAAGTGCAGCTGTATTATTTGCAAATAATTGTCTATATAATATCCCCATGGAAACGTGTGTGTGTGTGTGTTTTGATTCAGTGCATTAAGGGCTTCAGAATAACCACATCATATATGAACATATGCTACAATATACATGTAGTTTTGAAAGGATTAAATTAAAGTATTATTTACTTTTTGGTTTTTAAAGTTCCAGTATATTGAATCCTCATCCAATGTGAGCACTCTCCCTTCTGTAGCTCCTTCATTCACTACACCAACTGTGCTAACTCTTATCGCACCATCTGAATTTGGCTGCCAGTTCATCACATCATAGATGGCCAGAGCATCTCCATTTTCATCAAATGACACATGATCCCCAAAGCCTGTGGTAAAGTTCACTTTCTGTAGGTAATGGACAACCTGTACAGTTTAAGGACAGGTGTATTGTATATTTCTATATTGTGAATAAACATAGTTGTTTTTTTGTCTGTTTGTTTGTTTTCCTGTACCTGCCAGGGCTGTAAGTTGATTATATCGCCACAGCTCTTCCCACTGAATGGTCCTTTTCCTTCCTCACACTGCATCAGGTCATGAATGGCATGTGCCAGGGCATAAACTGCTTTATATGCATTATAAGAGGCCCTCAGCTCTGATACATCAGTGTATGGTGTGTCTGTGCTGCTCAGATCTTCTTGCCCTGTACACACCTTTCTTTCCCCCTCTACCTGTATATCTCTGCCTCCAGTCTCAAAAATGCAACCAAACATTTTCTCCCAGAAAATTCTTACCATATTGTTTCTTAGATTGCTGTCAGGGCGAAGGTGATAGAGGAATTCACGAAGTCCCTGGATTTCACCTCGCCTGATAGCGATGCCCAGTGTTCCCCCCAGAAAGGGCAAGAGACGCTGAGTGAGAAACACTGGTGAGGTGGCCCAGGCTTCACTTGCAATCCACTGTCTGCCTGTTACATTTTGCAAAGCCACCTCATCCATCAATGGTAACAAATAGGCTTCTGTGGAGAACACCACCACCACTCTAGCTGTAGAGGCCTTAATCACTGCCAATATATTGTGAATATCTCTACGATTATTATCACGAGGTAGCATTTCAGAGAAGTCAACACATCCTCCAAATAGCTGGATGTCTTGGTGGAATGACTGAGAGGCATGGACACCATAGTCGTCATCACTGTAGAGAAGACCAACCCAGGTCCATCCAAAATGCTTTAAGATTTGAACCATAGCCCGCACCTGGAAGGCATCACTAGGGATCGTTCTGAAGAAAGAGGGGTACTTTTTCCTGTCACTCAAACAGGAGCAGGTTGCAAAGTAGCTAACCTTATGAAAGAGATACATATGAGCAGCACATACTTTTTCTGTGCATTGTTATATATCTCACACATGCAGAAATAAATATTATATGCATTATAAAATTAAACAATAACAAAACTATAACAGTACATGTTTTGCAGTTATTATTGTTATTATTATTATTTTATTTTCACACTTACCATAGGCATTCTGAATAGCCCCAGTACACTGGAGATTGCAATTGAGTGAGTAGATCCAGGATCCCCCACAACAGCAATCACTGGTGGTGAGCCAACACAGTTTAGATTGGAGAAGGACCTCTCTGTCCCGCTAAACAGAGCTGTGGCTGCTCTGAATGCCACTCCCAACTTCACACAGTTATCATAAAGATAATAACCAAGAGTGATGTTAGGAAGCAAGTTTGGATTCTTATTGATCTCATCTATTGCAAACACCATAGTCTGAGCCTGCTGAAAACTTGCCATGTCGAACCTATTAAGAAAACAAAACAAAAGCAAAACGAAGATCTTGCAGTTGTTTTTATTTTTTAAACACATCCTCCTTAGGTAAATTATATACTCTTTATTCAATTTACAGAAACTGATTTTGATGCAACTGTCTGCCAAGCAGCTGTTCTAAGGAACTAAGTGAATAATGCAATAAAAGGAAATTATTAATTAGAAAACAGCAAAGAGCTTTGTCCAGTCTCATTGTCCAGTCTGTCTCAGACTCACTGCTCACAGTAAGGAGGTTCTGGCTCTTTTCTGAAGCCCAGGTCTGGGAACACTGTGAGAAAATGAACTTCAAATAGGCCTCCAATTATAAGATCACCATCCTGAAACATCCCGTTCAACTTGAAGTGTCCCTGGAGCTGACAGATGCCTGAACTTAGGGCTGAAGCTGAGATACAGTTAAAGGACAGATATAAGCAGATTTTAAGAGTGATCCACATCTCTATCTTTCTCCTTTACCCACAAGAGGGCCAGCTTTTTATTTATAAGAAAAAGACTGTGTGGGTGTTGCTAAAAAAACCAAACAAAAAAAAACAAAACCTGATGCCAAGTGGACCTTCCAGGAAGTCTGTACATACCTTTTATGACCTATATTTAAATTATAGTTTGATGAAGGACAACTTAAATATGCCATTTGTTCTAGTCTTTGTTATCGTTGCCTTGATGATGAACTTAAAATTAAAATTATTATTTTATTTTTTTAGCATATAATTCAGACACAGTTAGACAGGAAAATCCCTACATTTCTAAATTCCCCTCTAGATGGCAGTATATTCCAAAATATTGAATGTTTTTTTTTTTTTTTTTTTTTTCAACGTAAATTTGGGATAGTTATTACATAGTAGGTGTAATGTTTATTAGAAAACATCATATCACAATGACTCTTTATTTCTAAGATTACTCTTTTCATTACAAAACCACATGATGTCGATTTTTGATTATTAAAGTGATACATTATTTGGCTTTGAGCAGATAACCATCATTGTATGATGTAATGATCTCAATATTTTGGTAATTGGCATTTGATTTTGTTGTGGTTTCCTGGAAAGCCTGTTATCATGTATACATTGACTTGTTTAGAGCATTGTTTCTATTCAAAGCCCGCTCTATTTGAAAGAATTGCCACTGTTAGTGTATGGTTCCAATGTCTCTTTGGCCTGTAGTTTCTGCTGAACGCACCATTCAGAATTAACAATATCTCTTTTATCAGCAATGTTCTGACCCACAAACTTGAACTTATAGTTAAATTTAGAGGGGCACTGGAAGTTACATATAATATATTCACGGATGCATGGTTTGCACCAAGAAAAGCTCATACCTTAGAAGTCTTGTCATATGAATGAAAATATATGCATGACTAGATTTAATAAATTAGTATGAATTACTTGAGGATTCATATTATTATTTCATATTATTATAGGTCTGCTTTTGTGACTCTTGCACCATCTGTACATTAGTGATGTGTCGTTTGCGAAGGAGCCGGCTCTTAGAGCCGATTCTTTGTAGTGAACGAGAAGAGCCGGCTCCCGTCGGGGAAAGCCATCTCTTCTGCCATAATTAGGGGCGAGGCTTCCTTTGGGAACACCATGCGGCTAATCACATGGGAGGACCCGCTATCGTACTATTATATGAAAGAAGGAAAAGGGAGCGCATGCTTTAAAGATACAGAGTGGTACACAGAGCGACAGAGAGAGTATTTTCAAAAACAGGACAAATAATTACAGAGAGAAGAAATCGAATCAGCCCATCCAAGCTGAGGCATCAAATTTTTCTCAATGCCAACTTGCACTAAAGAAGATAGAAGTGTTTTGTTATATATGTTTATTATGTACACAACCAAAACAAAGTTTTAGAACAGTAAGATATTTAATGATTTTTAAAGATATTTCTTATGCTCATCGAGGCTGCATTTATTAGATTAAAAATCCAGAAAAAAACTGCAATATTGTGAAATATTATTTCAATTTAAAATAACTGTTTTCTGTGTGAATATATTTTAAAATGTAATTTATTTCTGTGATACAAACCATCATTACTCCAGTCCCCAGTGTCACTTTCAGAAATCATTGTAATATGCAGATTTTTTATTATCAGTGTTGGAAACAGTTGAGCTGCTTAATAGTTTTTTTTTGGTTTTTTTTTTCAAGGTTTCTTTGATCATTAAAATATTAAAAAGAGAAGTGTTTATTTAAAATGGATAATAATGTTCAGATCTACTGTTACAGTAGTTTACTGTTTCACTACTGAATAAAAGTTTTGGGATCAGTACATTTTTATTCTTTCTTCTTTGAAAGAAATTAATAGTTTTTTTAACAATAGATCTATTAAATGAACAAAAAAGTCACAGCATAGATTAACATTTTAGATATTTTTTATATTTGGTTAAAAAATATGTTGTTTTTTACTTTTTGTTCATCAAAGAATCCTGAGAAGAAGAAAAAAATCACAGGTTCCAAAAATATATATTTGGCTGCACAACTGTTTCCAACACTGACAATTCTAGTAATAACTCAGCATATTAGAATGATTTTTGAAAGGATCATGTGACACTGAAGACTGGAGTGATGATGCTTTGTATCACATGAATAAATTACATTTTAAAATATATTCACACAGAACTCATTAATTTATTACTTAATTTATATATATATATATATATATATATACTAATGAATGAATGAATATAGATAAATAATATGAATTATAAGATTCATAAGGCGAGCTAAAAGCTTGTCATGAGCTTGGAATAACACATATATATATATGTATATATGTATATATATATATATATGTCAGTGGAAATCAGTGAATTTCTAAAAATAATCTACAGTCAATATAAAAATTATTAATTTGTATGTATGTAATAAATGTGCTTGTGCTTGTTTGTTATGTGTACTGTTTATTCTGTTCATTCAAGTAAAAAGATACTATCAGATATGCATATCAGTTAGAGGTTTTTACAGCATGCAAACTATTTATTTTGTGTACCTCTTCCCATTATGGCTTTTTTTGTGTTTCTTTCTGGGTGTAATATAATGATGTAGCACTTTGGGGCAAATATGGCCACCAGTAAACCAAAACTTGAGGCTAGGATGGCAAATATTTCTACAGCCACTGCATATTTCCCTGGAGAGCTCACATATGCTGGAATAAATGCAATCCACACAGCACAAAAGATTATCATGCTAAAAGTGATGAACTTTGCTTCATTAAAATTATCTGGAAGGTTCCTTGCCAAGAAGGCTAATAGGAAGCTTACTGCTGCCAAAAGTCCAATGTATCCCAGTAGCATAGAAAAACCAGCCACTGAGCCTATAGCACATTCATAGACTATAATAGACCTGATGTATTTGCTGTTTTTATGAGGTGTTGGAGAGGCAGTTGATAACCAAATTGCACATATCAAAACTTGAAGGGCTGTTAGTATTAGAACTGTGCATCTTTGTTGAACTGCTCCAAACCATTTCATCGCACCTTTACCTTCTGGTCGAGATGACTTGAATATGGCTATTACAACCATAGTCTTGACCAGGATGCTGGAGACACACAGGACAAAACTTATACCAAACACCGCATGTCTTAACTGACATGTCCACAACTGCGGCCGACCAATGAACAGCAGCACACACAGGAAACACAGTTTGAGTGACAACAGCAGAAGGAAGCTGAGTTCTGAATTGTTTGAACGTACTACAGGAGTTTTGCGGTGATGAGCAAAGATAATTATCACAAGAGCACAGAAGCAGGTGCCAAGGAGGGCCACAGTCATCAGAGAGATGCCCAGAGGATCCACATAGGACAAAAACTCCACTTCTTTGGGGATGCAATGATCTTTTTCAGGGTTGGACCAGAACTCAATTGGACATGGTATGCACTCAGAGGCATCTGTGCATAAGAAAGAAATATATAAGATAAGAAAATACATGGATAAATAAAAAGATATAAGGCACAGCAAAGTGGTTTAATGACTGTAGTTACATTATATTGCTTTATTTTCAGAGCATAATTTTCAAGGACACTTTTTACTATTCTCACCTGTTGTATTAGAAATCTCTCCATCTGCACATGGCAGGCAGTCAAAACAGCAAAGAGGAAGGCCCTTCCTTGTAGCCCGTCTGGTTCCTGGGGGACAGCTTTCACTGCATACAGACCTTGGGGGCTGAAAGAGACAACAACTGTTGTTATTCAGGCAAGCACTGATATGTCTCTATTGTGTTTGCATTATCCAATGGTCTTGGGAATACAATGCACTATTATTTGTTTTCAGTTCATTATTGTTTTATTTTATATATGTAAATAATAATTTGCACAAAATATGGCATTTAAGAGAAAATTATAAGTACTTTGTTTGTTTCAAAGTTCCAGTATATTGCTTCCTCGTCGAGTGTCAGCACCTTTCCTGTTGCTGCTCCTTCATTTACTACCCCAACTGTGCGGACAACTACTGATCCATCAGAGCTTGGCTGCCAGTTCACCACATCATAGATGGCCAGAGCATCTCCATTCTTATCAAATGACACATGATCCCCAAAGCTGGTAGTGAAGTTCACGTTCTGTAGGTAGTGAACCAGCTGTACAGTTTGTAGACAGGACAGTTGTTATATGTTTATCTGAAATTTGAATTAATATAGAGCACAGCATATTTTGCTTTTCCACATTCAGCACTTCTATATGCCTGGATGGAATTTTCCCTTTAACTGTGGGTCTTACCTGCCAGAGTTTCATGTTGGTTTTATCGGCACAACTGTTCCCACCAAATGGTCCACTACCCTCCACACACTTCATTAGTCCATGAAGTGCATTTGCCAGGGCATAAACGGCCTTATAGACATTGTAAGAGGCCCTCAGCTCTGATACATCAGTGTATGGTGTGTCTGTGTTGCTCAGGTCCTCTTGCCCTGAACAAAACTTCCCCCCCTCTCTCCCTTCAGTGTCAAAATTGCACCCAAACATGTTCTCCCAGAAGGTTCTAACCATACTGTTTTGTGAGTTGTTATCAGGGCGTAGGCATTGCAGAAAATTTCCAAGTCCTTGAATTTCTCCTCGTCGGATGGCAATACCCAGTGTACCCCCTAAGACAGATTTAAATCGTCGATCAAGAAGCACAGGTGAGGTGGACCAAGCCTCACTAGCAATCCACTGTCTACCTGTAACATTTTTCAGCAGCATCTCATCAATTACAGGCAACAAATAGCTTGAGGTGGAAAATACAACCACCACATTTGATGTTGAGCGCTGAATGATTCCAACTATGCGTTGTATTTCCTTGTGGTTGTTATCATTGGGGAGTATTTCAGAGAAGGCCACACACCCTCCAAACTGCTGCACATACTGGTGGAATGATTGAGCAGCATTGATTCCATAATCATCATCACTGTAGAGCAGGCCAACCCAGGACCATCCAAAATGCCTCAAAATCTGAATCATAGCCCGCACCTGGAAGGCATCACTGGGGATTGTTCTGAAGAAAGAGGGATACTTTTTCCTGTCACTTAAACAGGAGCAGGTGGCGTAGTAACTAATCTAATTAGGAGAATGAAAAGCAGAGACAGAGAGATGTTAGAAAGATTAACCTAAAATCAGTGCTAAAGCCATTGGGTTGACTTTATTTATTTGAATAAAATTTTTTGATAATTATCACTGACATAGTATATATCCAAATATGATTATAAAAACAATTAATAACGGATATACGGTTTCTTGTGGTTGGTTAAAAAAAATAAATCTATCTTACCATAGGGAGTCGAAACAGTCCCAGGACACTGGAAATTGCAATAGAATTAGTAGAACCTGGATCACCTATGATTCCAATTACTGGTGGTTGGCCTTTGCAGTTGAGGTCAGAGATGGTCTCCTCTGTCCCACCAACTAGAGCTGTAGCACCGCGGAATGCCACTCCAAGCCTTAAACAGTTGTCATAGATTTGGTAACCAAGCGTGATGTTAGGCAACAGGTTGGGATTGTTATTAATCTCATTGATAGCAAAAATCATTGTTTGTGCCTGCTGGAAGCTTGTCATATAGAAGCTGAAGAAGACAATACAAATTATATTAGATCATTAATTACAGTAATATATATATATATATATATATATATCACATCAGAATATCAATCTATAGTTTTCCATTAATGTATGGTTTGTTAGGATAGGACAATATTTGCAGATAAATAGATACATCTATTAGAAAATCTGGAATGTGAGGGTGCAAAATAATCTAAATATTGAGAAAATCACATTTTAAAGTTGTCCTAATTAATTTCTTAGCAATTTATAGTAAAATTGTGACACATTAAAAATCATGTTTTGATATATTTTCGGTAGGAAATTTACAAAATATATCCATGGAACACATTGGTACAATATTCATTACATATATATTACATATGCAGAGAATGATTTCATATCATTTACTTATAGTAGATTATTATTGATATTTTAGTTCCTATGCCAACATTGAGAGAAAGAGAGAGAGATACAACAGCTTTCTATTTTCCAGTTATCGACAGTTTTTCTTCAGTGTGCATGCATGGTCCTGACTCACAGCTCACAGTGTGGTAGTTTTGGCTCTGTTCTAAAGCTCAGCTCTGCAAATGCTTTGAGGTACTGAACCTCAAAGAGACCACCAATGATAAAGTCTCCATCCTGGTACATCCCACTCAGCTTGAAGTGTCCTTGTAGTTTACAGGTACCTGGAATGGCCATCAAAACTACACAGATATAATTGCAAGACAGGAGCAAACAAATATGCAGAATTATCCACATCCCTCTTTATTTTTCAGTTTATATCACTCTTTACTCGCCTTACTCATTCATTAGAAAGGTTGTATGTAACACATTTTTATAGAGCAGGTGGTGCCACTGGCCTCTCTGGAAATGAAGACGTCATCTTTGTCATTCTGGGGACCTCCAACTCCACCAAGTATGGCATTATAAATTAATCATTAGGCTATAAATTCATTAAAATTGAATATTGACGATATATAAACTATACAGTTAATATTTGGTTTTATGATTAATTAATAACGTCATAGTTTTTATTAGTTTGTATATTGTCCTAAGGCCTGCCTTATACAGCATGTGCTGTATTTAGAGATCGTACTATAGGAAAGAGATGAGATTATTTTGTGACAAAGATGTACAACATATAGAACACCATATACAACACCAATTACACAAACCTTTTTTGTTCAATGCAAATACATTTCTCAGCTAAATTTAAAATGTTACCAATCTTGATTATACTACGATCTCATAAAATCTTGAATGTATCTGAATGTTGCTGTGTTACATTTTAGATTTATGAATCTGCATTTGAATAATGTGACCTTGGATATGTGTGTGAATAGCTGTTTAGCTGTTTGAAATGAAAATCTAAAAGGAAAAAAAGTTTAATGTTTAGTGTTTAGAAATTGTATAAATCAAAATTATATATGCGTGTAAGTTGAAGAAAAGAGACACATGTGAGTCATTACTAACTATTGACAATCTTTAATCTGACATCTAGATGGCACTTGTGTACTTGAAAGATCTGCCTTATCCTCCTGTGGTTATTACAGAAGATGTAGGCATTCTCCGTTCCCCATTCTTTCATTAGTGATAATTACTAAGATTACTGTGTGATGTGGCATGGCCCATGAGCCAAATAGAATCACTAAAGTAGCTGACAATGTCCCCTGTTTTAGGTTAAAAAAAACCACACTTTTTTCTTATGCATTTATTTTTTATTTTACCGTCATTTGTTCAACGACTCCAAAACTATTTGTTCAACATTTTTACAAAACTCAGTTTTTTTTGTTTCAAGGATTCAGAGCAGACTCTTTCTTTAAAATTCAAATCCTAACTGCTAAATGCCACTAAAAATTACACAATGCACCTTTAAGAGATAAGAGTTTTTGTAACAAAAATGCTCTCTTTTTAACCGAAACATCATCCATATTTTGTCACAAAATTAATAACACAATGCAATTATAGCTGCAAGCAGCAATTGCGGGGCCAAGGCTTTGTGGACGCTTTGGCTTGTGTCAAGGTTGGATTTTATTTAGATACTTTTAACCCCTTAGCTGTCACTCATTTTTGAACACTGAAGTGAAAAGGCAGCTTTCAGACAAAGGTTATGTCATGAGCCGGGTTTGACTTTATTTTCTCTCTGGTGTTTTTTTTCCCTGCCTCTTCATAATTTTTTCAGCTGCTGCTAGTTGCAATCAGTGCGCTCAGCACTACTCTCTACACACCTGTTTTTAGTCAGCGCTGATCA
>JAUMHG010000234.1:33236-45515 GCA_032359395.1 Enteromius anoplus
TGTAGAACAACCTGTTGTTCTGAGATTGCACATCGACCCTTCTGAATGGTAAGTTATGGGCAGGTATATGCAAATGTCTAGACTGTTACGTAACAGTCTGTGTTGTGTTAGAATTTTACATTTTTCCAGTCGTCTTTTGCAAACACTTGATTTATATAAGAAGTAGGAAACGATGGTGTTTGAGATGTCCATGTACTGAACTGTTATTATTCAACCATGCCAAGGTAAGTTCATTTTTCCATTTTATGGCACCTTTAATACATTTTCTGGCAGCATGGAAGCTCCTGCCAAATGTAGCTCGTTGGGTCCTGCAAACTGTTGAAGGAGGTTACAGAATCCAATTTGGAAAACCTCCACCTTGCTTTGCGGGTGTGTTACCAACACTTGTGCGCGCCGAGCAGGCTCTGGTGATGGAGCAAGAAGTAAACACATTACTGAGGAAGGAGGCCATCGAGGTGGTCCCTCCTTACGAAGATCTAAAATGAGGCCCATTTTAGATCTCAGACCCCTGAACCGCTCAGTAATGAAGCTGAAGTTCAGGATGCTTACAGTCAAGCAGGTTGTGTCACAAATCAAGTCCGAGGATTTGTTTGTCACAATAGATCTAAAAGATGGGTATTTTCATGTATCCATTCATCCTTCGCACAGGAGATGCCTGAGGTTTGTTTTTTGGGGCAAAGCATACTAATATCGGGTTCTCCACTTCGGTTTGTCCCTCTCACCCCGTACGTTTACGAAATGTGTGGATACAGTTCTTGTGCCGCTGAGGCTTCGGGGCGTTAGCATCCTCAATTACATAGACAACTGGCTTATACTACCGCAGTCAGCGGAGGAGGCGAGGACACATCGAGATGTCGTCCTCGCTCATATGCAACGGTTGGGGCTGAGACTGAACGGGAAAAAGAGCGTACTGAAGCCAATGCAAACAATCACTTATCTTGGTGTGATGTGGGACTCGATCGCGATGTACACTCGTATGACCCATGCCCCCATGGAGTCAATCTACACAGCAGTCTCAGGTGTGAGAGAGGGACAGTCACTGACTGTCAAACTGTTCCAGAAACTGTTGGGTCTCATGGCAGTTGCATCCAACTTGATACCTCTTGGTCTACTGCACATGAGACCCCTACAGTGGTGGCTAAAGAACAGGGGTTTTTCCTTGAGGGGAAATCCCCTTCGCATGATCAAAGTGTCACGCTGAACGTTACGTGCCTTATGTGGAGGGAACCCAGGTTCCTGTATTAGGGCCCGGTGCTGGAAGCTTCGTGTCGCCGCATAACACTCGCGATAGATGCATCTCTCACCGGTTGGGGATCGGTCATGAGTGGCCGCTCAGCACGCGACCTGTGGAGTGGTCACCATCTCTCTTGGCACATCAACTGCCTGGAGATGCTGGCTGTGTTTCGGGCACTGAAACAGTTTCTCACGGACCTGAGAGACCAGAATGTGTTGGTTTGCACTGACAACACAGCTGTGCTTTCGTATGTCAACCACCAGGGGGGGCTGAGATCACGCCTCTTATACACTGGGGCTGGATGCGATGGTACAGTCTTGGCCGAGGCTCCGTCTGTATGCTTTTCCCCGATTGCTCTGCTTCCAGGGGTTCTGGAGAGAGTGCGCCGGGACAAGGTCAGCCTACTGCTTGTAGCACCATTCTGGCCGGGCCAAGTGTGGTTCTCGGACATTATGTCTCTGGTGGACGGCTCCCCATGGGAGATTTCGGTCAGAAGAGACCTCCTCTCACAGGCAGGGGGCACCGTGTTGGACCCCTGCCCGGAGCTGTGGAAACTATGGGTATGGCCCCTGAGGGGGCACAGCTCATAGCCACTGGTCTCTCAATCGAGGTTGTGGAGACCATTCTCCATTCCAGATCCCCAGCTACAAGAACATTGTATGCCCTAAAATGGAGTGTATTTTTCTCCTGGTGTGGAAAACATCAGCAGTCCAGTTCAGATCCAGTTAACTGCCAGATTGGTACAGTGCTGGAGTTTCTGCAATATAAGTTTTCCACAGGGGTTGCCCACTCCACACTAAAGTGTCAGCGATTTCGGCTTACCACGCCTCAGTGGATGGATACACAGTGGAGAAAAAAAAACCTTGCTATACGTTTCCTCAAAGGTGCATTTAGGTTGAGGCCTCCAGCACATCCCAGAGTATCGGTCGGGGACCTGGCTGTGGTGCTGCAAGCGCTCTGCGGGCTGCCTTTTGAGCCCATAGAGGATATCTCTGATCATATGTTGACTATTAAAATCTCTATCTTGCTTGCACTATGTTCTCTGAGGAGAGTGGGTGACCTTCAAGCCCTTTCAGTGGCTCCTTCCCACCTCGAGTTTGCCCCGGGCATGACAAAGGCTTTTCTGTACCCTCGAGCCGGTTACAGTCCGAAGGTCCCTACAGTTACGCAGATCTGAGCAGCTCCTCGTCTGTTTTGGTCCACCAAAAAGAGGGCTGGCGGCGACCAAACAGACGGTGAGCAGGTGAATATTTGATGCTATTAATACTGCGTATGAGTCATCTGGCCTCCAGCCGAGGCTGGGCGTCAGAGCTCACTCAACACGTGGGATGGCGGCTTCTAACGTCGGGACATCGGCCTATTTCATTGGTCTGATTTCACACACATTCAGAGCCGTAAACGCTGGAGGCGTTCCCCATAGCGTCTGCTGGACGTGTTCCTTCGACGATTTTTGGTAAGGGTAGTTATGTTACTTTTTTCTGTACATGAAAATACATGAAATCCCAGCAAAATATGATAAATATCTGATAAATATTTTTTTATTAAAACAAAATGATGTTTGCAAATAAGTTTCAGAAGGAGCACGCACAGGTAATTAATCAGCCGGCCCCTCATCCCACTAATCATCTTATTACCTCATCATCCTATCAGCGTAAGAGATACTTCCTATAAAGCGCAAGCCCCTTTTTCTCAGTATCTTGATCTAAGCATTTCTCCTTACTTTTCTCCTCCAAGGGGCAACACGCAGGGTTCGGCCCAGGCAGTGAGCCAAGCGCTCCCCCAGTGGGTCACGGCAAACATGCTTTGCCTTCTGTTAATTACCAGTAAGTTAGAACTCGTGAAACACTGTAATTTTAAACTAAGGTAATCATAGGCTGCTGTGTAAATGGTTTGGCATGAATGCCAGTAAATAGCACTGCTTTTATGATCGCTAAAAAATATAGTTCATGATTGTAGCAGTCCTATAAGATCATTACAAATCACACTCTCTCAAGTGGTAATTACACAATATATACAGTATTTAAGATATTTGTCGTGCATGGTATGTGCCAATTGAATTGTTTTCACATGTGCTTCTAACACCATCACACTCTCAAAGTGTCCCCCATATCATCAGCTTCTGAAACAGCTTTAGAGTTCATGTGAAAGGGAACTGGATTACTTGATTACTGCAATTCTAGAACTCAGCAATACTTAAATGCATGATTATTATAGAGAGCGTGATGAGAAAAAGACATGGGCAAGTAAATATAATTGGTCTTTTAGTCGCAATATAGAACTGATAGTATTCAGATATATACTGCTTTCCATACAGATTCTGTTCATCGGACCAGATTCTGTTCATACATTCAAAGGCCAGAGAATACTGACCCCTTTAAATGTCTCTCTGCATACTGGTGTGTGTGTTTACAAGAGAAAACTCGATGCTCTGCTATTGGTTTTACAAAAACACAGAGCTTTTAAAAGACAAAACAATGATGTAGACACAATGTAGCACATACAACAATTCAAACTAAGAGTCCATACATGACTTAACAGAGGAACACTGACAGAAATCATAACGAATACGATAGTGCAGGAGGGTGGTGGAGCAGAGGCCGAACAGGGGAAGGGCAGATGGCAAGGTCAATTTGGACTGGGCTAGGACCTGAGGCTCAGAGCAATGTCAAACCTGGGTGATGGAGCCTAGGTGGGCCTGGGCCATGGAGCAGTGTAGGCAGAGCAGAGAGCCACGACGGTGCAGGCAGAACGGGGAGCTTCCAAGGCAGTGGAGATGCCCTCCAGGGCGGAGTGGACAGTGGTGAGGTGTTATCAGCCTCACCATGCCCAGTCAAGACGAGACAAGGGTTCAACGACCACCGTGGCCACAATGCGATTTGATGAAGACTTATGGGCAACTTTCTTAGCAGTAGCAAGGTGAGGTGAGGGTTCTATGGCAGCCCTTATGGCTGTGGCTGGGAAGAACAAGAGTTCAATGGCCTCCGAGGTCATAATTAGACATGATGAAGACTCAAGGGTGTACAAGTATGAAAAAGGGGCGAGACAAAGGCAACAACCAACACAAACCAAGGATCGGTACATGGGAAATCCAATAGGAAGATATAATAAACAAGAGAAAACAGAGAAACACAGAGCTTTTAAAAGACAAGACAACAAGTAAATGAGTTAACAAGGGAGAGGAGCTGATGAATAACCATAGTGACAAAGAAGGGGGCCGAGAAACAATGGGAAAGGAACAGATGAGGTATTATGGTGACAATTAAGGGCAAAGGGGACACAGAAAAGATGTAGCACATACAACAATTCAAACTATGAGTCCATACATGACTAAGCAGAGGAACACGTCTGAGTTAATACACACATTTAATTATAAACAGGATCACAGAGGCAGAAATACACACATTACATTAAGATGAGAACGGACCCTAACTGAAGGACAGAGAGTAACTTTAAAGAGAGGTCAATCAATGATAATAAACTAAACACACCTGAAACAAATCGCTAATCAAACAAAACTAAGTCACATAGGACAAAACAAAAGGCACATGGAAAAACACAACATGTCAACTACACATGTGACATATCGCCCCCTCCCGGAAAAGGCGTGATCCCACGCCGTAAACATAACAACAGAGGAGGAAGGGCGGGGACTCTGGAAGAGGGCGCGGAGCAAGAGAAAGGAAAAAAACAACAACAAAAAAACGGTGGGAGAAGCCATGGAGAAGGAACGGCTGACGACTCCAGGGGGCCGACTGACGGAGATGACGGAGATGGAAAGAGAGCCCAGGATGGAACCAAGCAGACGGAGAGCCAGGGTGACATGGAGGATCCCGAGGGACACAGCGGAGCTGCAGGCTCAGGGGACTGAGGCATAGGCGGGAATCCGGAGGATCGCTGCGGAGCTGGAGCGACCAAAGACGAAGATGGAGCCGGAGGGAAGGAGGAGCCTGAAGTAGCCAGGGGGATGGAGTGACGTGGCGAAGCCAGAGGAATGGAGTCCAGAGGCAGAGTATGGTCGATGACTCTAATATATTCACAAGTTCCTTATAATATTGTCCATGGCTCAAATCAAGCTTACCCTCAGCGGTGGAAATGTGGGCGGGGCTTTTCTCAAAGCCCCCGATGTCCACTAAAACCCCCTCGTTGACAGACACTGTTGCAGGCTCACACACCTGGTTAGTCGTCACAGTTGGCTCAGGCTTGTATGTTGCGTTCAACTGACTATCTCCGTCTGCAGTGGGCTCTGGCGTCATCTCTGTCATCGCTGTAGCTGATGGTGAGCTGGTCACTGGACGCTCTCGTAGTGCGTTGCTTGGCTTGTTTTTTTCCGTGGTGTGGGTGCTGGGTGGGAGGAAAAACAAAAGGCACATGGAAAAACACAACATGACAACTACACATGTGACACACTGACAGAAATCATATCACATCCATTAATTTTACAAAGCGCAATACATAGCCCTTGTTGGGCTTTATTCTGTGATAACAACCTGCTGGCTGTACATTATCCCACTTATAACACGGCTTCTTGACCCAAAAGTAATTAATAAAACAATAAAGTCAGTCGAGTCATCTGGGAATTACAAAACCTGAACCAGAATCAAGTATTGCACAAAGCCATGTAATAATGTGTAATACAACACAGGTACAAATTAATTATACAATGATTATTAAATTGTTTAGCTATATACATAATTTCTTCACACAATTCAAAATAAATCCTTTAACAGACTGTTTCAAATAATTATTAAGCAAACTATGCAAACTATTTTCGTGCTGTGTTTTTTCCACATTAATAAAACAATCTCCTTTTTTCTTTCATTTTCATTATTTTATTTGTAACTTTTACTACGTCTGAGGAAAAGAAAGAAATTATATTTCATAAACATATTTTAATATTTCTAAAGAAGGTAACACCAGTGACAAAAATGGTACAAAGCTAAATAAGAGAATAAAAACAAATAAATAAGCTGCCATTTATATGTATTTATAAAGTCAAAAGGTAACCTAATAATGTGATCTAAGTTTAATTGTTAGAAAAATACATACATTTTAAGACATTTTGGCATGCCAAAAGTGGACGTTTCTGTAGAATGACCCATTTGCTCTCCTTTGCTTTTTTAATGTGATGGTGTAAATTGATGTTATAATACATATTAAACATATGTAAATACATATTAAACAAGAGATGATTAAGTGAAAATAAATAGCCTAAATGAATAAACAATATTGTTCCAATTTAGCAGACTAAAAGTATAATTGCTGGGTACGTTTAGCATGAAGTAAATGTAATTCAAATACAGATTGAAATAAGATTTCACAATTTTACCTCACAGTAATAAAAAACTATTTATTTTGTGTTTGTCTTCCCATTATGGCTTTTTTAGTGTTTCTCTCTGGACGTAAAAGTATGATGTAACACTTTGGGGCAAATATGGCCATCAGTAATCCAAAACTTGAAGCTAAAATGGCAAAAATCTCCACAGCCACTGCATATTTCCCTGGTGAGCTCACATATGCTGGAACAAATGCAATCCACACAGCACAGAAGATTATCATGCTAAAAGTGATGAACTTGGCTTCATTAAAATTATCTGGAAGATTTCTTGCCAGGAAGGCTAACAGGAAGCTTACTGTTGCTAAAAGTCCAATGTATCCCAGCAGCATAGAAAAACCAGCCACTGAGCCAATAGCACATTCATAGACTATTATAGACCGAATATACTGGTTATTTTTATGGGGTGTTGGAGAAGCAGTTGATAGCCAGATTGCACATATCACAACCTGTATGGCAGTTAGGACCAGAACAGTACATCTTTGTTGAGCAGCTCCAAACCATCTTATTGCACTCTTCCCTTCTGGTCGAGATGACTTGAAAATGGCTATTACCACCATAGTCTTGACCAGGATACTGGAGATGCACAGGACAAAGCTAATGCCAAAGACAGCATGTCTTAGCTGACATGTCCATAACTGTGGCTGGCCAATGAACAAAAGTACACACAGGAAACACAGTTTGAGTGACAACAGCAGCAAGAAGCTGAGCTCTGAATTGTTGGCACGTACTATGGGAGTGTTACGGTTATGTACAAAGATGACCATCACAACAGTACAGGAGCAGGTGCCAAGCACGGAAGCAGTGGTCAAAGAGATGCCCAGAGGATCTTCATAGGAGAGAAACTCCATTTCTTTAGGGACACACTGATCCTTATTTGGACTGGACCAGAACTCAACTTGACACACCATGCACTCAATAGCATCTGGCAATCAGAAAAGAAGGGAAATCACTTTAATTTATATTTATTAATTTACTTTTATACAGTTCAATAATCTGCTTACCTGTTGCATTAGAAATCTCTCCATCTCCGCATGGCAGGCAATCAAAACAGCAGAGAGGAAGGCCCTTTCTTGCAGATCGTCTGGTACCTGGCGGGCAACTTTCACTGCACATGGACCGTGGAGGCTAAAAGACACATCTTCTGTTATAATTCATGTGTTTGTTATCTATATTTCTTTTCAACCCAGGCTCATTGAAAATACATGCCTCTGCATACATTTCTGCAACCCCGCAATGTACCTTACTGCATGTTTCATTGCAGTTTTAAAGTGAAATGTCCAGAGAGTGGCACTATAACTTACGTTTAATACGTGGCCACCACACATTTTTATTACACTAGTACAGGTACATATTGCAGCATTTTTATTATGCTACTTGAGGTATATTTTGCGGCCATTTAGAATTTAAATATCCAGTGAGTGTTGCTATATCAATGAATCTATATCATGTTGGAAATATCCCCTAAACCAAACCCAAACCTAAACCTACCCGAGAGTGTTAACAAATGCAAAAGTAATGTAAAAACTTATTCACTGATGCAGCCATGTTATTTTAACTTCCTTATTTGGATTTTGTTGAACCGTAGTTTCACAAGGTTCGAACCAGAGCTTCGAAATCCTCCAAGGCTGATTATATACTGGCCGGCTTTTTGAGCAATGTTGCTGTCAAGGGGAGACACAGAATCCATGACGATCTAAAATATCCAGATAGAAATATGTTACCTATTTTCAATGGAAAAGTGCCCATGCAACATTGCTCAAAAACATTTTTACCCGTGTATCATCAGCCTAGGTGTAAGACCGTAGGATGTAGCCTAGAGAGTAAACCTACTGAATTTGAAAACTCACATATATGAAGCTGTATATGTGTCGTCAACGTTCAAAGTTATCAGTTTTCAAATCGTGCGGGATGTTGAAATTGCTTTAAAGTCAGCAATTTGTATGTAAAGGTATGTTGTGTGTAGAAGCATGTATTTCCAGTGAGCCTAAGCTGATATTTTTACATGAATTTACTCTCATTTTGGACTCTCATTTAGACATTAAGCAAAAACAAAGAGAGAGAGATATGTTAATAGGCAATTTAACTTTTTTGGTTTCAAAGTTCCAGTATATTGCATCCTCATCCAGTCTGAGCACCATCCCTGTTTCCAACTCTTCATTTACTACACCGACTGTGTAGATCCTTATAGCTCCATCAGAGCTTGGCTGCCAGTTCATCACATCATAGATGGCCAGAGCATCTCCATTCTTATCAAATGACACATGATCCCCAAAGTCAGTGGTGAAGTTCACTTTCTGTAGGTAGTGAACCAGCTGTGCAATTTGTAGAAAGAACAGGTGTTATGTGTTTATCTTAAATTTATATAAAGTATATATTTTACACCTTCAGCTTTTTAAATGCCTGCAGAGAATCTGCACTATCTGTATTGTTAAAAGCGCTATATAAAGAAAAGTGACTTGACTTGACTATACTTGTGGGTTTTACCTGCCATGGTTTTAGATTGGTTATATCAGCACATTTGTTCCCATTGAATGGTCCTTTCCCCTCCTCACACTCCATCAGGTCATGAAGTGCATGTGCCAGGGCATAAACTGCCTTATGGACATTGTAAGCGGCTCTCAACTCTGAAACATCACTGTATGGTGTGTTTGTTGTGCTCAGATCTTCTTGTCCTGTGCACAATTGCTCTCCATCTGTCTCTTTATTCCCAGTCTCAAAACTGCAGCCAAACATGTTTTCCCAGAAGATCCTCAGCATATTATCTCTTGGATCACTGGTAGGCCGCAGATTTAACAGAAAGTCACGAAGCCCTTTAATTTCCCCACGCCTGATAGCAATGCCCAGTGTGCCCCCAAGGAAAGGCAAGAAGCGTGAAGTGTGAAACACAGGTGACGTGGCCCAAGATTCACTTGCAATCCATTGCCTGCCTGTCATGTTCTGCAATACCACTTCTTCCATCAAAGGTATTACTAGGGATGAAGGGGAGATAACAACCACCACTCTAGTTGTAGAGACCTGAATCAATCTACTTATATGCTGTATGCTTCTGGGGTTGGTATCATAGGGCAGAATTTCAGAAAAAGCAACACAATGCCCAAATAGCTGCATTTCCTGTTGAAAGGACTGAGCAGCGTATACACCATAGTCATCATCACTGTAGAGCAGACCAACCCAGGTCCATCCAAAATACCTCAAGATCTGAACCATAGCTCGCACCTGGAAGGCATCACTGGGGATTGTTCTGAAGAAAGAGGGGTACTTTTTTCTGTCACTTAAACAGGAGCAGGTGGCGTAGTGACTAACCTAATTGGAGCAGAATGAGAGGGCATGAAACATGAACAAAAAAGCATGAAAAAAAATTACATGACAGTCAATAAAAAATTCTCACACATATGTTGGTTTTTGTGATTTATAGGGACTCTCCAAAGGCGTAATGGTGTTTATACTGTACAAACTGTATGTGGTATTGCCACTACACTGACCCTACACCTAAACCTACCCTTTACAGGAAAATATGTGCATTTTTAGATCATTTATGTTATTTAAGCCTTTTGAATTACAAGGACACTGAAAATTCCCTCATAAATCACCTTCGTATTGTAATACATATGTCATACCCATGTCATTATGCAAATTTGAGTCCTCATATGTGTGTGTAAGTTGTATTAATTTTTTTATTTTTAGATAGAGTAAATATATAGTCTTTTAGTAATCTTTTCATATCCATATATACATATATATATATATATATATATATATATAAACAAAAATATGCATTTAGTGTATTTTTACTTTTTGTATCCTATCTTACAATAGGTACTCGAAACAGCCCCAGAACACTGGAAATCGCAATGGAAGGAGTTGAACTTGGATCCCCCACAATCCCAATGACTGGAGGAGGGCCAGTACAATTAAGGTTAGAGGGTGACTTTTCTGTTCCACTAACAAGGGATATGGCAGCTCGGAACGCCATTCCTAGCATTACACAGTTGTCATAAAGGTGGTAACCAAGAGTGATATTGGGCAGCAGATTTGGATTCTTATTGATCTCATGTATTGCAAAAGCCATGGTCTGTGCATGCTGGAAGCTTTCCATATTAAATCTAAGGAAACAAAGTAATTCAATTAAATTCATTTAAGCAATAAGCAAGTAAGTAAGCAAATAGACAAATCTGTAATATTAAAAAGAGATTAACACATACTTGACTAATCAATACAACATTTAATAAATAGCAAAAACTTCAAGAGTTCACATGAGTCATTTACACATTGTTTACATACAGTGGTTTCAATAAAAATATTGTCAAGATAGCATTGCTGCTATCATCACATCATTTGAGCAAATGAACTGAGGTAAAAGAGGGAAAATAAATCATAACATTCATATTTGTTAGAAATTAATTAAAATAATTATTTAATCTTTCTCTCTGTTTAGTCATGCAGTCAGTTTGACTCACATTTCACAGTATGGTTCTTCTGGTTCTTTTCTGAAACTGTGCTCTGGGAACACTGTGAAAAAGTGAGCTTCAAACAGGCCTCCAAGTATAACATCTCCATCCTGGTAGACCCCATTAAGCCTGAAGTGTCTCTGGAGCTGACATGTACCTGATCTGAGGATGGAAGCTGAAGAGAAACTGTCATGGAGCAAGTATAGAGAAATAATCAGAGTGAACCACATCACGCTCTCTTCAGAGTTACTCACACTGTAGGCTTGTATGGGGTGTTGCTTAAAAAGAGCAGGTGGTGTCAAGTGGGAATTCCTGAAAATCATGGCAGCACTTTTCCATCCCTTTAAGATTTCCTTTTTTAATTTAGATTAAGAAATTACAATCTTGGAATGTTTTTTTTTTTTTTTTTTTGCTTCCAGGGTGGTGTGTTTATCAAAGAGACTTTGTATCTCTAAACTGAGGAATGAGGGCAAATGGCCGAAAATATGTGGAATAATTTAATGTTTAACTCAAGGATGCTTTAAGTTGTAAGGCGAGCCTCTGTGGCTCTGTCTGACCGGCATCAGCGGGAACCATCTCCCGAATATTAGTTCCCACCCGGACCCATTTGACCCGCGCACCTCAGGGAATTCCCCTTCCAGGTGTTTCCACTTATTCCCGCTATTTAAGGGAGCGGTTTTGCTTTGTTCAGTGCGAAGTTTTGCTCCTGTAGTAACTCTGAGCGTTTACCCTGTTGTTTTTCTGTACTGATTGCGATTATTGACTTGGATTGTTTATCGCTTCTGATTCTTGCCTGTGATCCCGACCATTGCCTGGATTATCGTTTATGAACTCTGCCTGATACCCTGAACTCTGCCTGTCTCAGGTATTGTCTTTCTGCTCTGCCCTGGTTATATCTGTCTGCTCCTGTTTTGACCATTGCCTGTGCGACTAATCTTTGTTTATATTAAACGGTGTGCAAATGGATCTACCGTCTGCTGACTCCTCACTACACTTTACAAAAGCAGTAACATAATTAATAGTCATTTCACACACACAATTAAAGGTGCCATAGAATGATTTGAGAGAATATTTTAAATTGTTCTCTGATATGTACATAGAAGGCATGTAGCTTAAGTAAGTGGAAAAAATGCCCAGAAACGGTTTTACAGCTCCATTTACAACCCTAGAATTTGACCCTAGAACGAACAGTCTGTTTTTGCCTTATTTGGAAGGTTCATGAATAATAATGAGGAGGTCTGCTCTGATTGGCTGTTTCTCAG
>JAUMHG010000234.1:57167-70232 GCA_032359395.1 Enteromius anoplus
TGTAATTCAGGACATATATTAAAAAAAAATGTAGGTGTCCCGTATTCGGAACGGTGACAGTTAAGGGGTTAACTGACTGCGGTACAACATTTTAGTGAGTATTAAAAGTATAAAAGTTAGTGAGAATTGACATGTTACCTTGATGGAGATGATACAACATTTCACCCGCGACAGAAAACTTTGGTGAAGTGGTGTGTAAAGGTCACATACGAGCTCACAACGGATCCGGCTTGACTCCAGATGGTCTCATCCCATTGTAGAGTGGTTCATGAAAGACGAGATTATATATGCATTCTTAGATTCATCTGAAGGATATAGTGAAGGATATGTAGCAAAGGCGATGGAGCACAGTAGCAGGAATCCTTTGCACTCTCCCGGTGAGCTCAGGCTGCTGAAGCCTGTTTAAGGTCCGAACTTCTATCAGGAAGCAGATGGGACACAAAAGGTAAGTGAACAGATAAGTTTTATTTACAACAGCAGAGTATGAAAAGAGGATGAGGATAATTGGTGAGTATTAGAGCTTTAGGCAGTTTATCTGAGGGGAATATGTTATGACGATGGAATGCTTTCTTGATTGATGAGTTGGAGCGTTGGCTGAATATGGAGACAAGGGGAGACAACCACACACCATGTGTAACGAGCAATCAAGGGACAATGGAGGAACACAGGAGGCATCCAGGAACCTGGGAGGAGCACAGAGACTGAGGAGCACAGGAAGATAAGCTACATGGTAAGTATGGTAATCAAGATATAGTAGAGAATATCAAGAGTTAGTCCACTTAGGTAAGATCGAATTCAGACAGTGACTGCTGTGTGGTGTGTGACTTTGTAGTGGTGCTGCTTAGGGAATAATGAGTGCCAGGCGATGGTAACAGGCGGCGGTGATCTGTACTCACAGGATAGTGATTATGGTAATTGGCTGGGCATAGAGCCTGGCGTGGAGTAATGGGAGGACAAGTATAGGTCAAATATATTTAGACTTTTCAAAGTCAAGAATACTTTAAAGCATGTTTCTGAGAGGTTCATAAAAACCCCTTTCTGATAAGTACATAAAAAGTAGGCTGACTAGACAGTATAATTTTCTACAAGTTTACAGGAAGTAATAGCACGCTTGAATGAAGTAATTTTTTGCAAGCAATTAGTTACACGTAGTAATGTAACTAATTACTTTTGAAATAAAGTAATCAGAACAATAAAATTATTACTTTTAAAAGGAGTAATCAGTAATTATTAATTTAATAAAATTTTCACAGTAACTTGCCCAACACTGTGTACATGACATTCCAAGATGTCGCAGCATATGGCTGCCATGTTGCAATTTCTGAACCAATCTGGCAGCTTTCTGTTTGTTTTGTATGTAATTTGGACGTTTCTTGTTCTGGATGTTGTCTGCATAATTGTTTATAATAGACACACAAACACAAACAACAATCATAAACAATAATGCAAACCAGACTAAATAAATAAGCAAATAAAATAATAATAATAATTCAGCAGTGTTTTTAAAAGTTTATTTTTTATGCTTTTAAATTATACCACATTGTAAAAGGGCAGATGAAAAAAAATAAATACAAACATTTTCCACAAAAAAAAATAATAATACAGTTGTAACAATATGTACTTAATTAAAATCAAAATGTCACCAGTGTGTCTGTAGATGGTTGACCACAATAGTGTTAAACTATTTATTTTGTGTTTCTCTTCTCATGATAGCTTTTTTAGTGTTTTTCTCTGGATGTAAAAGAATGATGTAGCACTTTGGAGCAAATATGGCCACCAGTAATCCAAAACTCGAAGCCAGGATAGCAAATATCTCCACAGCCACTGCATATTTCCCTGGTGAGCTCACATATGCTGGAACAAATGCAATCCACACAGCACAGAAGATCAACATGCTAAAGGTGATGAACTTTGCTTCGTTAAAATTATCTGGAAGATTTCTCGAAAGAAAGGCTAACAGGAAGCTTACTGCTGCCAACAGTCCAATGTATCCCAGCAGCATAGAAAAACCAGCCACTGAGCCAACAGCACATTCATATACTATTTTAGATCGAGTATACTGGTTGTTTTTATGAGGTGTTGGAGAGGCAGCTGATAGCCAGACTGCACATATCACAACCTGAAGTGTTGTCAGGACCAGAACTGTGCATCTTTGTTGAGCAGCTCCAAACCATTTCATTGCTCCTTTACCCTCTGGTCGAGATGACTTGAATACAGCTATTACAACCATAGTCTTGACCAGGATACTGGAGATGCACAGGACAAAGCTTATGCCGAACACCGCATGTCTTAACTGACAGGTCCATAACTGTGGCTGGCCAATAAACAGCAGCACACACAGGAAACACAGTTTGAGTGACAACAGCAGCAGGAAGCTGAGCTCTGAATTGTTGGCACGTACTATGGGAGTGTTACGGTGATGAGCAAAGATGATCATCACAAGAGCACAGATGAAGGTGCCGAGCAGAGAAGCAGTGGTGAGAGAAATGCCCAGTGGATCCTCGTAGGAGAGAAACTCTATTTCTTTGGGGACACACTGATCCTTATCTGGACTGGACCAGAATTCATCTGGACATGGTGTGCAGTCAATAGCATCTTTGAGTAAGCATAAGACAAAAGGTGAGATTTTAACAAGGAAATTACTTTCCAGCAATAATCTCCTTACCTGTTGTATTAGAAATCTCTCCATCTCCACATGGCAAGCAGTCAAAACAGCAAGTAGGAAGGCCCTTTCTTGTGGCTCGTCTAGTTCCTAAGGGGCAACTCTCACTACATACTGATTTTGGGGGCTAAAAGACACATCAACATCAGCCATGTTTTTGTATTTTACATAATGACTAGCTTGGATTATCTATTAATTTATATACAATTGTCTTATCATATCTCAACTACTATTTAGACTTAATACTGAAAAAAAAAAAAAACATTTTATTTAAAGGTGATTACTTTTGTTTCAAAATTCCAGAAAAATGCATCCTCGTTGAGTGTGAGAACAATCCCTGTTGCCGCTCCTTCATTTACCACACCAACCTTGTGGAGCTTAATTGACCCATCAGAGCTCGGCTGCCAGTTCAATACATCATAGATAGGCAAAGCATCTCCATTCTTATCAAATGACACATGATCCCCAAAACCTGTGATGAAGTTTACTTTCTGTAGGTAGTGAATCAGCTGTACAGTGTGTAGACAGGGCAGGTTTTATATTTTTTCATCTGAATTTTAATATGAATATATAGCATTTTTTTTTTTTTCCACACACAGCTCTTCTGTATGCACTGTACATGTGGGTCTTACCTGCCATGGCTTTAGGTCGATTATGTTGGCACATTTGTTCCCACTGAATGGTCCTCTTCCCTCCTCACACTGCATCAGGTCATGAAGTGCATGTGCCAGGGCATAAACTGCCTTATACACATTATATGATGCCCTCAATCCAGAAACATCAGTGTATGGGGTGTTTGTTGTTCTCAGATCCTCCTGCCCTGTACACACCTTCTTAACTTGTGCTCCATCAGCCCCCTTACCATCAGTTTCAAAACTGCAACCAAAGATGTTTTCCCAAAAGATTTTTACTATGTCATTTTTTTTATTATTGTTGGGACGAATACTTAATAGAAAGTCATGAAGCCCCTGGATCTCTCCATGCCTGATAGCAATGCCCATTGTTCCTCCCAGGAATGGCTGAAAACGTTTTGTGCGAAATACAGGTGAAGTGGCCCAAGCTTCACTCGCAATCCACTGCCTGCCTGTTACATTCTGCAGTGCCACCTCATTCATCAAAGGTATCAGTAAGGATGATGCAGAAAAAACAACTACCACTCTAGCTGTAGAGGACTGAATTACTCCCATTATGCGCTGAATATCTGTGGGGTTGTTATCATTGGGCAGGATTTCCGAAAAAGCAACACAATGTTCAAATAGCTGCATTTCCTGATGGAATGACTGAGCAGCATAGACACCATAGTCATTATCACTGTAGATAAGACCAACCCAGGTCCATCCAAAATGTTTCAAGATCTGAACCATAGCTCGCACCTGGAATGCATCACTGGGGATTGTTCTGAAGAAAGAAGGGTACTTTTTTCTGTTACTCAAACAGGAGCAGGTAGCGTAGTAGCTAATCTAATTAGAAGGAAGCAAAGAGAAAGTTGAGAAGAAGATGAACAAATAAAGAGCTAGTGTGAAGCAAGTTTTTGATATTTGCATAGTGGTCTGCTATTTAAATTGATCTTTATTGATAACCAAATTGTGACAGGAACAACTGACAAATGTGATAAACAAAATAAAGGTAAAATAGATTTTTTTTTTTTTTTTAACAGAAGAAAAATATGTCATACCATAGGGAGTCGAAACAGCCCCAGGACACTGGAAATTGCAATAGAATGGGTAGAACCTGGATCACCTATGATTCCAATCACCGGTGGTGCGCCTTTGCAGTTGAGGTCAGAGATGGTCTCCTCTGTCCCACCAACTAGAGCTGTAGCACCACGGAATGCCACTCCAAGCCTTAAACAGTTGTCATAGATTTGGTAACCAAGCGTGATGTTAGGCAGCAGGTCGGGATTGTTATTAATCTCACTGATAGCAAAAACCATTGTTGCTGCCTGCTGGAAGCTTGTCATATAGAAGCTAGAGAAGACAATACAAAGGGCAATTAAATAATTAACTACAGTAATACTAACAGTAGAACATTTATAAAATATAACGTAAAGGTTACATAACATTTAAATTTAATATGGGCTATTTTTGTATTCTGGTCTAATGTAAATTTTAGAAATAAGTTAACATATGCAGTGAATGCTTATTCCTGTAATTCCTGTAATCCATCATGTCACATAATATCAGTTAAAGTGTATATACAAAATTTTCCCAATTATTATTTAGAAGTGTTCTTCAGTTGGTGTTGTCTCACAGCTGACAGACTCACAGCTCACAGCGTGGCAGTTTTGGCTCAGTACTGAAGCTCAGCTCAGGGAATACTTTGAGGTACCTCTGAATCTCAAACAGACCACCAATTTGAAGGTCTCCATCCTGGTACATCCCGTTCAATGCGAAGTGTCCCTGTAGCTTACAAGCATCTGAAGTGGCCATCAAAGCTGCATATATATAGTTACAAGACAGGAACAAACAAACATATATAATTACCCACATCTTTCCCTCTTTATTTAAGTCACTCTTCATTCAGCTCACTGATTTATCACATTAAATGTAGTTCCTTTTTATAGTTCAGGCGGTGTCACTGGCCTCTCTGGAAATAATTACGTCTTTTTTTTTTATCTTTATTGTAACTCCACCTCTCCCAAACATGACAATCAATTTTGACCTTGTGGGACACGACAAAAACAATTTATAAATACGGAATGTTTATTTGTTTTTTGTTTGGAAAAAGAATAAAAAGGCAGAAACGTAGGGTTTGTGAACAGTATAAAAAACACTTTACCCTTTATACTGTATATAAACCATTACTATGGAACATCCCCATAAGCAATGGAAACCCAACGTGTGGGTGTGTGTGTGTGTGTGTGTGTGAGGGTGTGTGTGTGTGAGAGAGAGATTGAGAGAGAGAGAATCTCACTGTTGAATAAACACAGTTTATGTATAACAATATATTAATATTTTAAGCAGCGTATAAACAGAATATTTATCAATATACTATTTATTTTTTAAGATAGCAGTTATTAGTGGTATGTATTTTATTCTACAATATGTTTTGCATGTTACACAATATGTGCATATGTATGTGTGTATGTAATTATTTATTTAATGCACAAAACAATAAAAAATGAAAATCCCAGGGCCCCCAGAAGTCTTAGGTTTGCACTTGACTCACACAATTGACACTGTACTCATGATCTGATGCCACACATCCATTTTCTCACATAGTATCAGTGGTATTTGTCTGTATGAGATTTTGTTTCGACAGGAGAAATAATGCACTTCTGGGCACGTGATCTAAACCAACACATTCTCACACTCCAACTCGTCACATTTTGACGCTTGGTCAAGACCCTTTTGCATCGCTTTTTAAAGATCAGGTACCTCTTTTTAGTCATTTTTCGATGTGAAGGGTCCTAAGTTGTTTTAAATAGGATACCCTTAGCGTCAATATGTCGACGCGATAATTTTTATTTTATTTTATCACAATAATTAAAAGATATATTGGGTAAAAACAATGCCATTATTGCATATATGTAGGGGTGTGATTTTTCTATGTAAAAAGTCAAAACAGTTTTATTTAAATTATATTATTTACACATTTATGAGCATGTAACCTAACCCCATCCCATAAACCATCTGTCATTAAAACACAAGATGTCAAAAGTAGTTTACTACATGTAAGCTATTTTCTTTTTTTTTAATCATTTTTAAATTTAACAAACATCATACCAAGCCAATGCTCTCTCTGTGATCAATAAAACTGTCAGTCAAGTAGACAGACAAGCATAAGAGTTCAGGTTAATTGTTTATTCAACAACTGATCCAAACCAATTTGGTAACAAAAATCAGTATCATATACAGGACTGTATCATATACCTCATATTGTGACATAGGCAATATAAATTCTTATAAATTGGTTGTTGGTATTGTGGTTTTATTGTATATATATAATATGGCTAAGTAATTGGTTTTTGTCATTATTGTTTTTTGCAAGATGCCCTCTTTATCAACCTGTAGGTGGAGCCACTTTTTCAGCAGTCATCAGAGTGGTTTCTGTTACAGTTCAAGTACAGTTCAAGATCACTCATCTGGGCATACTGATATCCTGAGATGTTAGTAGTCCACTGATCTCTGATCAACCCTTCAGCTGCTAAGACATCTATGTTACGAGAGAATGCAGATATCCAGTCCACTTCTTCCTGATGAAGCGCTTTCAGAACTTCCCTGACTGATCCCAAGACTTACTGGTCTGATGGATGCATCCACATGAAGGAAAAAATGGCTTTTCTAATGACTTATCCGGGCAAAGTCAGCAATGTATGATCTGTAATAACCAGGAAACTCATGAGTTTCACCATGCACCAAACTGCTGGGTCTTTTTCACTGTATTGCTTGAACTCAACATAACAGTTCCTTACACTGGGGTTCTATCAGAGTCTGTCCCGACTATGGAGTCAGTGGACTGTGTCTGAAAAGTAATGTGCATCTATTTACTGTATTCAGTGAAAACAAGATAGGGGCAGTGATTGTAATTTTTATTTGTTTTTGACTCAACGAGACACGCACATTCAGCATGAACATGTTAGTCGTTAATGAATAAAAAAAAACAGTGGGCAGGGCCTACAGTATGTCGATGTGTCTTTCTGGAGAGGGTGACTTCTAGTGTTTCGATGGACATACGACCATGGACTGGATTGTGACAGAGGGAAGAAAGGAAGGAAGGAAAGAAAGAATGAATTCATTAATGAATTATTTATTTATTTATTTAAGAACTTTATTCCTAAGGTTAATACAATAAGCATTCCCCAAGTCACAGCTTGCTTCATTTCTATGTTGGAAGCTTGTGCTCAGTTCAAGGTCACCAGTTTTCTGGTAGAATTCAGCCTCACTCAAGAAAGGCATGTGGTTTAATGATAATAATAATGGTATACTTTGAATAAGTAGATCTTTTTCCATTTCTGATGAGCTATTAATTTGAAGAATTTTTTGTACAGTGTACTTGTACTCTTTATTTCTGGTCATAGTTTTCATTTAAATGTTTTTTGTTTTTGTTTTGTTTTTTCCCCTCGGAAATTAATAATAACATCAGTACAACTGTCACGCTCAGACAAGACGAAACCAGAGATTTACGTTTCAGGTGAGTTTATTTGTGCACAAACAGAAAATAGGAACATCAGCAGTAGAAGGTGTAGGGCTCTAAACAGTGTCAACTCAAAATATCCTTTACTGCTGGCAACGAATGTTCATTTCAAATAAGTCTCCTTAATGCAAGTTCGAGCAGAGAGATCGACAGAGAGGACACATGTGGGTAACAAGCTTTCAGGTAAGTTCCAGGTAACTATACTCAGTCTTAGAGTGAGCTGAATCAATGTCCGCGAAGCCGTAGTTCTTCCTTTCAATAGCGATCCGATGAGTGAACAGGGATTCCAGAAAATCCGAAGCGGGTAAGATTGAGCAGGTAAACCTCGAGCTCAGCCAACACATGTTTGGTTGAGCTCTCCTTTTGAGTGTTGTGGCTTGATGATGTGCAGCTGTCAGTACTAAGGTGATTGTGATCTGATTGCAGGTGTGGGAGAGATTTCGGTGTGAACTGATCCGGGAACAGGTGAGTGTGACGATGTGACAGTCAGCTGGCCAATCAGAGCAGACTATGCTTCTCGGAAGGAGGGCCTTTGTATAAACTAAGCGTTTGAAGAGGCAAGGCATAGAGGAGCTACAATTATGTACAATATTTGAAAAATGATGTGGTTACTAAACATTAAATCATATCAATATATTCTGTTACACCAAATAATTATATTTAAAATAGCATTATATGACTTCTTTAAATATTGCTAATCATTCATAAAATAACAATACTGTGCTAAGAATTGGTATTAATTCTTTATACAAGTCATGTATATTTATGTTTCATCGAAATGTGTACACTACCATTTAAACATTTGTAATCACTGTGATTTTAAATCTTAAAAAATTCTTAAACTTAAAATAAACCTTGTTCATCTTCAAACTTCATCATCTTGAATTTATTCTATTGTAGTTTGCACACTTATCAACATTTTCAGCAGTGAACATTTTCTTTGTTTCTTGAGCAGTAAATCACCAAATGAAAATGATTTCTGAATAATCCCGTATGCAATGATTAGGCATTAGGCTGCTGCAATGCGTATGTTGCGATCCCGCTTCTTCAGCGAACAGAGACATGGCAGGCTGAACTGACTTAAGTGCAAAGAAATGTAATAAACAATAAATGCAAACAAGCTGAACGAATACGCAGGATGACAAAATAACCTGCAGTGCAGATACTCACAAACGTAACATTAATCACGGATGACACAGACTGAAATGAACCAGGTTAAATACAAAAATAAAAATTAGACACAAACACAAGGCACCTGGGAAGACAATCACACGCTAAGGACCTGGGCGGGGTTACACACGACAGGAGCACATGAGGGAGACAAGCATGAAAATAAACACAGGGAGCACGTGGACAAGTCATAAACATAACACACATGTAAAGGACGCCTAACGGCGTTACATAGCCCCTCCGCTAAGGGCGGCTTCCAGATGCCCAAATGGACTGAACCAGGGGACAGTAGAGAGAGTGAACAAAAAAAGTCAATAGTGCAGGGGAGGGGCGGGAGGGTGCTCTGGAAGCGGCCCGGGAAACAGTCATAACAGCCCCCAGAGCAAAAGGCACTCACGCAGCCGAGCAGGGGTCTGGGCTAGTCACGGCAGATCGGGGTCCTGGGCTAGGCACAGCAGATCGGGACCTTTGGCTGGCCACGTTTGGTCAGGGTCCTGGGCTGACCACAGCAGTTCATGGGCATGGTGCAACTCTGGCTGCGATAAATCCAAACAGACACACAAGAAAATGGGTGGGAAGGGTTGACAGTGCTAATGGAACGTGACAACATACAAACACTTTTATACAAATGATACTGGGTCAATGGGTGGAGCTGACACTGAAACACCGTGACAACTGATAAGCGGGGCAGAGACATGAGTTTGTGGGAATGAGTCCATGAAAACAAACACAAAACATAAAGAGTTCGCTGGGTTGGCACATCCAGCTGATCGTTACAGTATAGAGCATGAATCTACTTTGTTTGAAGTTGGAGAAAAAAAAATCTGATGTTCTTGTAGAATTTTTCTTGAAATATATTTATGGTTTGATTAATAAAGCGCTCACCTACTAATTTTCTAAGAATTATGTATTTGTAAATCAAATGTAGAACAAAAAGTTGTCTGTTGAGAAAAATAACTTAGGGTTATTTAGTGTACTTAGTGCTTAATTCATTGATGTTAATTGTAGTGATATTTTTCATGGTTGCACGCAAAACATTTTAATGCAGTGTTAGACTAAAAAGACTAAGAGACTAAAAGCACATTTATTTTCTTTTCCTTTAAACAGCAGAAAAGGAAAAGGGTCAGAGAAAGACAATTAAACTCTGCCAGTCTGCTTGTAACAGCAATCAAAAAACATCAAGAGAAAGTACAAGCAGCAAAACCATGGAAAAACCTCACAGCAATGAAAAGGGCTTAAATTGTGTACAAATAATTCAGAAGAATTGGAGCAGAGAAATACAAGCTGAAAGCACTGAAAACCTACCGATATTTAAACTTCTGCTAAAGGAAACATGGAAGAACGATAGTGGATTCTGCAGAAGAAGCACGTTTGGAAAAGCCTCCACAAAACCAAACAAAACCATTATGATGATTGGAGCCACAGGAGCAGGAAAAACCACTCTGATTAACAGCATGATCAACTACATTGTGGGAGTGCTATGGGAAGATGACTTCCGGTTTGTGCTGATAGATGAAGGGACGCAGAAATCTCAGGCTGAAAGTCAGACATCGGAGATCACAGCATATCAGATTAATCACATGGATGGCTTCAAGACCGAATGTTCTCTGACCATTGTGGACACACCAGGATTCGGTGACACCAGAGGAATTTCTCATGACCAGAAAATCACAAAGCAGATTCATGAGTTCTTCTCTGCCCCTGGAGGGATCAACTGCATTGATGCTGTGTGTTTTGTAGTACAAGCTTCACTCGCCCGTCTGACACACACACAGAAGTACATCTTCGACTCCATTCTTTCCATATTTGGAAAGGATATTGCTGAAAATATCCTTATGATGGTCACTTTTGCAGATGGAAAAAAACCTCCCGTTCTTGAAGCCATCAAAGTCTCTGAAGTTTCTTGTGCTACCAGTGAGTCTGGAGAACCACTTCACTACAAGTTCAACAACTCTGCTGTGTTTGCTTCCAATAATAAATCTCCAGAGGAGGAGGAGTCTGATGGTGAAAACTTTGACCAAATGTTCTGGAAGTTGGGATTTTCTAGCATGAAGAAATTCTTCACATCCCTTAACAAGATGGAAACCAAGAGCTTGATCCTGACACGGGAGGTCCTAAAAGAGCGGCAACAGCTTGAAGTGCTTGTGGAAGGCCTCCAGCCCCAAATCAATGCTGGTCTGACAAAACTAGACGAAATCAGGAAGACAAGAGCAGCTTTAGAGCAGCACAAGGCTGAAATGGATGCAAACAAGGATTTTGAATATGAAATTGAAGTAAATGAGCCAAAACAGATTGAAAACAAAACAGGCAACTTCTTAACCAACTGCCAGAGTTGTCACTACACTTGTCATGATAATTGTGCTTATGGAAATGACAATGATAAATATATGTGTTGTGCCATGACTGACGGAAAGTGCACGGTCTGTCCAAGAAAGTGTGTTTGGAACGTTCACTTTAATCAGAAATACAAATGGAGTTATGACAAAGAGAAGAGAAAGGGAACCTATCAGGATTTAAAAAAGCGATTTGAGGCTTCACATGGACAGGCCATGTCAAAAGAAAAGATCTTTGAAGAGCTTGAAAATGAGCTCATGGTTGTAAAGGATGTTGTGACCAGTCTAATTGAAAACTCTCAAAAGTCCTTGGAACGACTGCAGGAAATTGCCCTCAAACCCAATTTTTTGTCCACCCCTGACTACATTGATCTGATGATTGAGTCTGAGAAACAAGAGGCCAAGCCTGGATTTCAAGATCGCATTCAGTCTTTAATGGATGTCAGGAAGCAAGCAGAGATCATCAATAACGTTTCTACAGGAGAAGCGTTTCCAGAGGGTTTGAAACAATACAAACCTGAAAAAATAAAGAATCTATCATCGTATAATCCTAGAGTCCTGTTCGGTCACGTAAGAGAAAAACTAGGTTTTTAACATTATTAAATTAATTATGATATAATTAATCCATGATACTTAAAAACACATTCGTATTAAAAAAAAAAAAAAAAAAAAAAATCTTAATTCTGTGCATGATGTATATCTGTATTACAACAGCTTGTTATATGAAAAGACAGAAAATCTGATGTTCTTGAATGAATTAAACATATGATATGATGTATGATATAACAGTTTAGACTGCATTAGAATGCTGTTTTGGTATAAAGTAATTACTTTCATTAATCTTAGTTATTCATTTTGAACGAACAGCAAAACAAGTAGTGTTAGACATTCTGTATATGGGTCAAAAATGTCAAGATGTCCCCACCAAAAGATATTTACAAGTTATCTTATCACAGAAAGCACACAGAATGTCTGCTTTTAAGGTTTCAAATAAGTTTTGGAGGAATATCAAAATTTGGTTGAAATAATGTTACATCGTCATTTGACCCATATATGTATTGGTGTATTCAAATTTTAAGTGAATAAGAATGTCAAACTTTGTTTGGATGATTTATTTCTTATTGTTCATGTTTCTTCCTTCATCTGAATTGTGCATTTCTTTTATTAATTCTTCTATTGTATGTTCATTTACAATTTGAGTGTAATACTACTCTTATTACGCGTTCTTTCTTTTACTTAAGGTTATACACTCATTACATAATGGACTTTTATCACTGGTGTTTTTTCTTTTTAAGGGCTTGTTTTTGACATGTTATTTGTAACATGTTATTTTTTTTCCTGGCAGTAGAATTGTAGATCTTGAGTCTTTTACATGGAACACAGTCTATTTGATTTGTTCCATGTTTTCTTTTCCATTTACTGCATTGAACTTACCACTGTAACAGCTACACAAACTTAAAATAAACAAAAATAAAATATGCTTATTTGGCTAAAGTGTGTCTAGCTGCTTGTACAAACGTAGACAATCTTGTAGTTTTCCTTGGTCAAAATAAACAGCTTTAAAGACATTTTGAAGCCACATGGATATTTATTAAAAAGTAAAAAAAGTGCAGTTATGGTTTGCCAAATGTACACTCATGTATATATTGTAACATATTTTAAAGCTCAATAAGGGAATATAGATATCGATATAAATAATTACTATTAATTATGATTAATTGCAATTATTTATATTAGCTGGCAGTAGTAACTGTGGCAGAATTA
>JAUMHG010000234.1:83057-99414 GCA_032359395.1 Enteromius anoplus
TCTGCCAGCTGGCTCCATGTGCTTTTATACTTCCTGGCCGGTGACGTCACCCGCCGTTGACGTCCCAATTCACGATTCGCTGGTTTTACACACATTTCAGAGTGGTCACGCTGAAGGCGTTCCCAAAGCGTCGTACTCGATGCAGGGTCTCGTTCCTTCAGGGAACAGGGTTATATTCATAACCTTGACACGTTTAATTACATTGCCTCTAGGTGGAGTACACTGACTACAATATATGAAAGCGGCACTTAAAGATTGAAAGCTCTGACTGAAAGAAATCCACTATAAACCATTTAAAATTGCTGATGTTATTTATTTACTTAAATTCAAATTTTTATAATAAAATTTAAACTCAGTTAACAGCAACATAACGTAGATTACAAAAAATAAATAAAATCATACAAGACGCAGGTTAGAATTATTTAAATGTGAAATTATTTAATAATTTCTGTGAAAATCATTCATAAATTAATTTTTAGATAAAAATGTTTCTTTAAACTGAATGTTTCAGTTTATGTGAGGGTACATAATGGGTTAGACCTGACAGATTCAAGTTATTCAAGTTTCCACAAGCAGTAAATTTGTACAGCATTTGAATCTAAAGGTTTTTAGGTTGCTCTTCCCATTATAGCTTTTTTAGTGTTTCTTTCTGGGTGTAAAATAATGATGTAGCACTTTGGAGCAAATATGGCAACCAGTAAACCAAAACTTGAAGCTAGTATGGCAAAAATTTCCACAGCCACTGCATATTTCCCTGGAGAGCTCACATATGCTGGAACAAATGCAATCCACACAGCACAGAAGATTAACATGCTAAATGTGATGAACTTTGCTTCATTAAAATTATCTGGAAGGTTTCTCGCCAGGAAGGCTAACAGGAAACTTACTGCTGCTAAAAGGCCAATATAGCCGAGTAGCATGGAAAACCCAGCCACTGAGCCTATAGCACATTCATATACTATTTTAGAACTGATATACTGGCTATTTTTATGGGGTTCTGGAGATGCATTTAATATCCAGACTGTACATATCACAACCTGGAGGGCTGTTAGGATCAGAACTGTGCATCTTTGTTGACCAGCTCCAAACCATTTCATCGCACCTTTACCCTCTGGTCGAGATGACTTGAATACAGCTATTACCACCATAGTCTTAACCAGGATGCTAGAAATGCACAGGACAAAGCTTATGCCAAACACAGCATGTCTTAACTGACATGTCCACAACTGCGGCCGGCCAATAAACAGCATCACACACAGGAAACATAGTTTGAGTGACAACAGCAGCAGGAAGCTGAGTTCTGAATTGTTAGCTCGCACAACTGGTGTATGGCGGTGATGCGCAAAGATGACAACCACTGCAGAACAGATACAGGTGCCGAGCAACGAAGCAGTGCTCAAGGAAATACCCAGAGGTTCCTCATAGGATAGAAACTCCACTTCTTTTGGGACGCACTCATCCTTTTTTGGGTTGGACCAGAACTCATCTGGACACACTGTGCACTCAATAGAATCTATGTATTTAAAAATGAGAGAGAGAGAGAGAGAGAATAAAAACAGATGCATAATGTTGAACTTTTTAACTGTTTTAACAACAAGCTGGCATGACTCTCTTCACCTGATATATTAGAAATCTCTCCATCTGCACATGGCAGGCAGTCAAAACAGCAGACAGGAAGGCCCTTCCTTCTAGCTCGCCTGGTGCCTGGGGGGCAGCTCTCACTGCACACGGACTGTTGAGGCTGAAGGACACATAAAGCATGCATACACAAAAATAGTGTATGTTTGAATCATTTCCTTCAGCAAAAATTACACACACAATTAGTGTCATAGGAGTGTTTTTTTTTTTTTTCAGTACATAAATTTAAAAAGCTTACTTTATTTGTCTCTAAGTTCCAGTATATCGCATCCTCCTCCAATGTGAGCACCTTCCCTCTTGCTGCCCCTTCATCTACCACACCAACTGTTCGGGTAACTATTGATCCATCAGAGCTCGGTTGCCAGTTCATCACATCATAAATGGCCAGAGCATCTCCATTCTCATCAAATGATATATGATCCCCAAAACTTGTGGTGAAGTTCACTTTCTGTAGGTAGTGAACCAGCTGTAGAGGTTATAGATAGAACATAACTGTCTTGAATACGTTTTATTTTTGTTTTCCCGTTAGCTATTCTATAAAATCTGAAATTAAAAGTATAACCGATAAGCTTCTGTCCACAGGTGTCTTACCTGCCAGGGTTTTAGGTTGGTTGTATCACCACATTTGCTTCCACCGAATGGCCCACTACCCTCCTCACAGTGCAAAAGGCCATGCAGTGCATGTGCCAGTGCATAAACTGCCTTATAAACATTATATGAGGCTCTCAGCTCTGAAACATCAGTGTATGCAGTTTCTGTGCTGCTTAGATCTTCCTGTCCTGTACACAGTTTTTCTCCCTTTCTACCTCCAGTGTCAAAACTGCACCCAAACATGTTCTCCCAGAAGATTCTCACCATATTATTTTTCAAACTACTGTCAGGATGGAGGCGTAGCAGAAACTCACGAAGTCCCTGGATCTCTCCTCGACGGATGGCAATGCCCAGTGTGCCTCCTAGAAAGGGCAGAAGATGCTGAGAGTGAAACACAGGTGAGGTGGCCCAAGCTTCACTTGCAATCCACTGCCTGCCTGTTACATTCTGCAATACCACCTCATCCATCAAAGGCAGCAAATAGGCTTCTGTGGAGAACACCACCACCACTCTTGCTGTAGAGGCCTGAATTGCTTGTACTATGCGCTGGATGTCTACATGGTTGTTATCAGGAGGCAAGATTTCAGAAAAAGAAACACAACCTCCAAACAACTGCACTTCCTTTTGGAAGGACTGAGCAGCATTGATCCCATAGTCATCATCACTGTAGAGCAGACCAACCCAGGTCCATCCAAAATGCCTCAAAATCTGAATCATAGCCCGCACCTGAAATGCATCACTGGGGATTGTTCTGAAGAAAGAGGGATACTTTTTCCTGTCACTCAAACAGGAGCAGGTGGCGTAGTAGCTAACCTTAAAGGAGAGATCATGATGACAAAAATAGTTTGTTATAGCAATGACATCTTTTAGATTAGCAGATAAAATTAAACCCTTTTCACATTTTTTTAAACGTATCCTACCATAGGTATTCGAAATAGTCCCAGCACACTGGAGATTGCTATACAGTGAGTAGATCCAGGATCCCCCACAATCCCAATTATAGGAGGAGGGCCAGTACAGTTGAAACTGGAAACAGTCTTCTCTGTCCCACTAAGCAGGGTGGTTGCAGACCTGAATGCCACTCCAAGCTTCACACAGTTGTCATACAGATGATAACCGAGGGTGATGTTAGGCAACAGGTTAGGATTGTTATTGATCTCATTTATGGCATATACCATAGTTTGTGCCTGCTGGAAACTTGCCATATAGAATCTAAAAAAGGCAGCACAATGTTTACCTTCAGTTACCCTAAAGAATATCAGAATATCATCACAGAAAAAAAATAATAAATAAAAAAAATAAGATGATCTCTTCATCTCTATCGCCACAGCGCATTTCAAACTTTTCATCAGACAATCAACTCTAAACAAATAACAAAACTACCAAATAGACGAACATATAGATTTTGTTTGGCATGTTTCCTTATTTTTTCTTTCAAATGTCCTTTCCTTTTTAGCCATCCATTTACCCCCAGGCTCACCGCTCACAATGTGACTGTTCCGGTTCTCTGTTAAAGTTCAGTTCTGGGAACACTGTGATGAGATGAAATGCAAACAGGCCCCCAATGATGAGGTCTCCGTCTTGGTACATCCCCTTCAAATTGAAGCGTCCCTGGAGCTGACAGGAGCCTGACCTGGTGATTGAACATGCAGAGATACAGATAAAAGACAGATAAAAACATAAATAAAGTGTGATCCACATCTCTATTACTGTCTCTCACACACCCACTTGACTCATTAAAGTATGATGAGTCAGCACTGTTTTATAGAGACCTTGGTGTCACATGGGCGTTCGGAAAGACGTCACTCTGTGTATCATGTTTTCTGTTTCAAAGTAAAAGCAACAATTATCAATATTTTGTTAAAACTCAGTGAAAACTTGTGACATTTGGAAGCAATAAACATTTTATTTTAACAGCAACAAAAAAAATCAGAAAAAAAGTTTTAAAAGAAAAATAAATTAACAGAGAACTAGGACAAAGTAATGTTGAACTAACCACTGTCTATGGCTTATTTGATGTTAACAGTGATTGTTTAAAATCTAGCTTTTAAAATCTCATATAAAGGATTCTAATGTATAAAAAAAAGCTGGGATGGGGAGTGTGTTCTTTAATATATCCAGTAGATGGCAGTCACCTGATGACAAGCTCTGTCATTTCTCAATTTATCTGATAAACAAACTTACTTGACAAGCCTTACACACATATAAAGACATGTGAATGCACATAGATTGCCTTTCATATATAGCTGGAATAGTCATGTGGTGGCTGACAATAGCTCTGATCATTCTGAACTATGTTATGAAAGATATTAAATAATTTTTTGATATTCTAATCTGGTATTTTCTTTCTTTACAATGCATCTATTTAGCATATCAATATGTTTTTGGGGCATATAATTGAAAACAATAATAAGAACAACACCTTATCGATCCTAATAAACATGCTATGTCCTCGTGTCCACTACAGGAGACATGTTGAAGAAAGTCATATTATGACTTTTTTTTTTTTTTTTGTCTCTGACATTAGTTTAAAATTAACTAATTGCGAATTTTTACAGATTTTGATGAAAATGGTCAAAACATTATATTTTCGTAGAGAAGTGCACAGTCAATGTCAGTGTAATTTTTTAAAGACCAAGGAAGAGGAGTGTTCATAGATAAACCTTCAAACATTTTTTTTTTTTTTTTTTTCTAAAAGAGACCTAAATGTGTTATATCCTAAAACTAAAAAAGAAAAAAAAGTGGTTGCTTATAGCATAAAATATTGTAGCTTAATTCAAAGCTGGTAATTATAAGATTCACAATCTGATGCTGTGCCAGTATTTTAGGATCTCTAATACATTTTAAGGCACCTTGATCTGAAACACCATTAAATCACATGACCTAACTTCTCCACCCACAATGCATATCATTGGCCAGTCTCATCTGATGTTGCATTTGGCATCTTGACACATTTTTTTATAACTGAGAACTCTAGACTTCCAGACATTCTGGATGGGGTCCTCACTAGCTGTTTCCATGGTCGTATTTGAAAGCTTCAGCAATGACCGATAAGATGCCAGTGACTAAACTGGTACCACTTGGTCTGTTGCTTCTGTTGTACTTATCAGTAGTTTTCTGCAATGCACTGGACAACAGTTGCTGGACACTAGGTGATTTTAATTCACCAGTACTGGAACAGGATGGTGATATTGTAATTGGAGGGCTGTTTCCCATGCACTATATAGCCCCGGAAACTGAACATAATTACTCTGAACGACCAAGGCATCAAGAGTGCAGTGGGTGTGTGAAAAAATCATGCAGAGAATGAAGAACAACAATGAAAAAATGGAAATAATATACCAGTTGTTTTAAAATAATAAGTATAAACCTTAAATGTAGTCACATTTATTGTAAATGAGATCCATACTTTGTTACCCATGACATATACTGTATTATTATGCTAAAAGAATGATGTTTGTCACTTCTGTGAACTATTCTACTCAGAATAAGGCTGTTTGTTAATATCTCACTACTGCTATACCCAGCTCTCTCCTTGTTGTCTTTGCTCTCTCCTCATCTTTTCAACAGGTTTGATTTTCGTGCATTCCGCTGGGTCCAAACAATGGTGTTTGCCATTGAAGAAATTAACAGTAACTCTAGTCTATTACCAGGAGTGACACTTGGTTATCGGATCTTGGATAGCTGTGATCATGTGCACACCAGTCTGCGAAGCGCGCTTTTCCTGGTGAATGGCACCTCCAGTCTAACTCTGTCAAAGGCTAATGCTGATAACAGTGCCCAATGCCTTTCCACTGCTCCGGTGCCAGCTGTCATCGGCCTGGCATCATCATCGCCCACTCGGGCTGTGGCACAAACTTTGGGTCCGTTTGGAATTCCACTGGTAAGAGTCTGTAAGAGATGATAATTTCTGCTGTTAATTTATGCATTCATGTATTTCTTTGCATGGAAACAAGCATGGAACACCCTTTTGCATCTGCTGCTGTTTAAAAATCAAAAGTTTGACAAAAAGTGTGAGTTTTTATCATTATGCATTGAAGTCAAACTATGAGAGCAATATGCCATCGAGTTAAGTTAAGTTTTATCATTGATTTTGATGTTGTGTCTCCAAGCAACCTGCATTTATAGATACCTTTAATTTTCATTAAAAAAAAAAAATTACTAATTAGAAATGTAAAAAAAAAATCAGGCTATTTAGCTTTTATTTTGAATACATCATCTCTATTATAGGTTATGCATAGGCTTTCCGTTTTTTTATTACTATTTATTCTACTGATTCTAGTGCATACTATTGATTTTATATGTTGCAGCAAATTAATGTTCTAATTATAGGACATAGTTATAATTCGCCCAGGTTGTATCTGATTTTAGGACCAAAAAAAAAAAACATCTTC
The DNA here is from genome assembly GCA_032359395.1 of Enteromius anoplus. Classification (NCBI taxonomy): domain Eukaryota; kingdom Metazoa; phylum Chordata; class Actinopteri; order Cypriniformes; family Cyprinidae; genus Enteromius; species Enteromius anoplus. The sequence continues at coordinate 89,681 of JAUMHG010000234.1, forward strand.
TGAGGAAAAAAAAAAGAAAACAAGATTAACATCTATAACCTTATCAGTGCTGCAAAAGATTTTAAAGACATACATATCTAATATAAAATAAATTATATTTCAATTTTTAGAGAGAGAGAGAGAGAGAGAGAGAGAGAGAATTAAATGATTAAATTAAAATAATTAAATTAAAACATTAAGACTAATCCATGCTTTCATATCTCCCTTAATCTCTTTTTTTCTTTTTGTCTTTCAAGATAAGCTACTTTGCGACCTGCACCTGCCTCACAGACAAGAAGGAATATCCTTCTTTCCTGCGTACTGTGCCTAGTGACGTATTTCAGGTGCAGGGACTGGTTCAGTTGGTTTCTCACTTTGGCTGGCGCTGGGTGGGTACAGTGGGCACAGATAATGACTACAGTCACTATGGCATTCAGGCCTTTACCGAGCAGCTTGAAAAACTTGGTGGATGTATAGCCTTTCACCACACTGTACCCAAAGAACCTACCCAGGCACAAATACATGCAATTCTTAATAGCCTGGAGGGTTCCACTGCACAAGTGATTATAGCATTTGCCACTGAAGGACAGCTGCTGGAGCTCTTGGTTGAAGCGGCTCATAGGAATCTAACTAGCAGGCAATGGGTGGCCAGTGAAGCCTGGGTGACAGCCAAACTTCTCACTATCCCTAAGCTTCAACCTGTCCTAGTTGGAACAGTGGGGTTCGCCTTTAGGGGCACCACTATTCCAGGCTTGGCTGAGTTTCTCTTCAGGGTTAGACCCTCACCAAGACCTGAATCTGTTTTCACCAACATGTTTTGGGAGGAACTGTTTGGATGCAGGCTAGGTTATAAGGATGGTGTAGATTCTGAATTGTCATCAATCTGTACTGGTTTAGAGAGTCTAATGGAGACTGAGAATAGCTATACCGATGTTTTAAGAGTGAGAATTTCATACAATGTCTATAAAGCCGTGTATGCTATTGCTCATGCTCTACATCAACTATTACAATGTGGTTCTAAGGAACAAAGACCAGATCATACCTGTAAAAATGAATCAAAGTTCTCTCCATGGCAGGTAATGTACGCACACATGTTATAAAAAGTGTAAAAATACTTCTTTTTACTTTTTTAATGTATTTATTTATTTATTGCTTGTCTTAACTAATTCAATAGCTCCTTCACTACCTAAAGAAAGTAGATTTTACAAACCAGTTCAATGAGAAGGTGTATTTTGACAACAATGGAGAGCCTGTGCCCCTCTATGACATTATAAATTGGCAGAGAAATGACAATGGTACAATCCGGTTTCAAATGGTGGGTACCTATGATGGATCTGCCCCACATGGACAGCAGCTTAAGATAGATCAGGGGTTAATTCAATGGGCAGGGGGACACCCTGAGGTGAGTTTGTGCTTTATTACCAAACAGTTGTGAAGCTCTAAAGTATTAGTCTCCTGAATGTTTTCTATGTAGGTTCCTGTTTCCTTATGCACCCCTCCTTGCCCCCCTGGAACACGGCAGTCCACTCGACCAGGACAGCCTGTCTGCTGCTTTGATTGTTTGCCCTGTGCCGAAGGGCAAATTAGCAATATCTCAGGTATCTATCTATCTATCTATCTATCTGGAGATAATCTATATATAATTTGGAGATTCACATTGAATGTATGCATATGTAGACTTAAATGGTTAGTTCACGCAAAAATAAAAATTAGCATGTGTTTTACTCACCCTTAAGCTTTCTTCATTCAGACGAATCCAATCAGGGTTATATTAAAATTTAGCAGTCCAAAACACTTGTATGTGTGAAAAAATGTCCTTATTTCTGTAAAGACTATCACAGAAGTTGCATTAGATTATCAGTGTGTCCTGTGATTAGTGATAATTATGGAGAGAGAACATAAAACAAGATTTTGTGTGAAACAATAAAAAAATAAATAAATAAAGTAAGCCAAGTGGAGACTGGTTGTCCTTTGCTTAAGTAAGGAAACATTGTTTCCTTTGCTCCTACATTTCTTAGAGGCATGTGCACGACGCATACACAAATATAGATTGTTATCTCAGAAAAAATACATGCATTTGCTACAGAAGGCCTTTATTTATCCCCTGGAGCCATGTGAGGCACATTTTAATATGTTTGCGGAAACTTTAATTAATGTTTTGGACTATTAAAGGGAAACACCTACCCATTACAATGACAAAGCTTAGAAGTGCCAAAACTATTTTTAATATAGTTTAATATTTAATACAACTCTGCTTGCATTTGCCTGAAAGAAGAAAGTCGTAAACCCAGGATGGCTTGAGGGCGAGTAAAACATGTGCTAATTTTGATTTTGGTTGAACTAACACTTTAACATATTGTTTTGAGTTTGAATAATTATTGTATAATTCTAACAGTATATTAGCTTAAAGCCCTGCAACCAGTGGTTTAGAGAATGGATGATTAGCTTAAAACTTCAGCTAAGAAAATAATAAATTGTAAGCTTAATAAAAAACAAAAAAAGACAATTGATCTAGCATTTAGTATGGTGGCCGAACGAGCTTAATGCACTGCAGAAAACACCTGAAAAAAGAAAATGCACCAGAAAATTAAGAAAACATCTTCATCAGTTTGACAATGTTTACCAATTAAATTTGTGGCTACAAGAACAATTTGACCTGTTATGGCTATTAAGTGTTATGACCTGTCTAACCAGTCTAGAATTATGGATGAATGTGAATTTTATGAAACATTTGAGTGCTAAATGCCATGATCTGAACAACGAATTCAAGTTCCAAAATATAGTTGTTATTATTGTATACATTCCTGTTTGACCCAACATATCTGTTTTTGTCTAGGTGCTACTGAGTGTATCAAGTGTCCCCAGTACTACTGGCCAAACAACGAAAGGGTTTCTTGTGTTGCTGGCACAGAGGAGTTCCTCTCATACCATGAAATCATGGGAATCATTCTCGTATCTTTGTCTCTCTTTGGAGTCGCTGTGGCAACTGTTATCACAGTGATTTTCTTTCTTTTTAGAAGCACACCTATAGTTAAAGCCAACAACTCTGAGATGAGTTTTCTGTTACTGTTGTCTCTCAAACTATGCTTTCTTTGCTCACTGGTGTTTGTGGGCCGACCCTCACCATGGACATGCCGTGCCCGACAAGCTGCATTTGGGATCAGCTTTGTTCTATGTATCTCATGCATACTGGTCAAGACCATTGTGGTGCTTTTGGCCTTTCGCTCCACAAAGCCTGGTTCCATTTCTGTAAAGCTATTTGGCCCTCCACAGCAAAGGGTTTTCATTTTCTTCTGCACAACAGGCCAAGTTATTTTGTGTGCTTGCTGGTTGGCACTAGCACCTCCTTACCCCTACAAAAACACATCCTATCAGGGTGGTAAGATTGTTTTAGAATGCAAAGATGTGTGGCCACTAGGATTTTACCTGGTGCTGGGCTATATTGGATTACTCTCATGTATGTGCTTCGCCCTTGCCTTCCTTGGAAGGAAACTTCCAGATACATTTAATGAAGCTAAACTCATTACATTTAGTATGCTAATATTTTTTGCTGTGTGGATTGCATTTATACCAGCATACAACAGCTCACCAGGGAAATATACAGTGGCTGTTGAGATATTTGCCATCCTTGCTTCCACCTTTGGACTTCTGTTCTGTATTTTTGTACCTAAATGTTATGTAATTCTGGTAAGGCCTGATCTGAATACTAAGAAGGGAATGACTGGAAAAATATCAAAATGAAATGTTATTTACTTACCTGACAGTGAGCCTATGCAGTCAAGATTTAATTCTTGTTTATCATATTGTTTGATTATGATTGTTATTTTGTTTGTAAATATATAGGAGCCACTACTGTTTATAAAATATATATTTTTTTTTTATTATTTTGTGTAACCATGATTAACAACTGATAACCATGTTGACATAATTAAAAGCCATCCATTGCCCAGATATCCAAGTTGACATACATGAAAACAAAATTTAAATTAGAATTTGCTATATACTGTATTTATATTAGGGGTGTAACGATGCATGTCCTGATTTTGCTGAGTTCGACGTGTTCCTGGGTAAACATATTTTGTTGACCATTTTATTCCAAAATTTTAGTTTTGACCATATATCTACACCTAAACCTAACTCTACCCATGAGTAATGTCTAAAATCAGAGGAAATGATAGATGACTGACACTGATGACAAGCACCAAACACTGATTGTAAGTCTAAAATTCACAAAAACTATAAACTGGTTCTTCAAATCTGATTGGCTAATCACAAAGTTGTTCTAGGGTCAACAAAGATGTTGACCCATGGACATGTCGAACTCCGCAAAATCAGGTTCTGCGTTTGTGATACGCATATTCGTATTGAACCGTTCAGTAAGAGGCTTTCGATCGGTACGCATTACAAACCGAACAATTCAGAAAAATACTTTTATATTTGAAAAAAAAGAGAATAAAGTGCGTAAAAAATAATGCTTTCAGTGCCATGCTCAACAAGGCAGCCCCAACCGCCATGACTGCCTGCCCCTCCCACCCCTATACAGAACTTCAGTCAGTCAGGCATATGCTGCGGTAGCTCGTTGCAAATGGTTAGTAATGCAATTATCAGACCAGAAATAGAGGATCCTCCTATAACCAACAGGTCTGGAGTTTGAGAGCACTTTGTTTTCCTTGTAAGCTATGAGGGTGATGGCAAGAGAGTGGTGGATAAAAAAACAACAGTATGTCGCATCTGCTACATGACCCGTAAGCTACATCAGCGGCAATACTTCTAACATGTCAACTCATTTATGCCGGCATCACCCCAGTGTGCCAATAACTGGAACTAGATGAAAACTAGAAACACACACACAACAAACTATCCCCGTGGCATTCAGACAGTCACTTCCATCAGATTCGAACAGGGCAAAACAAATCACAGAGGCAATCGGTACATTTATAGCAGCGGATATGAGACCTTACTCGGTAGTGGAAAATACGGGTTTTAAGAAAATGCTATGTGTAATTGAACCCTGTTACATTATTCCTTATATCATTTTTCCAGGAAAAACAAAAGCCCAAATAGAAAACCAGTTGGCTGAAACACCAGCGATTGCTCTGACAACAGACAGCTGGTCGTCAAGGGCTACACAAAGCTACCTGACTGTAACGGTACATTACATTAACGCTGAATGCGAGATGAAAAGCCATGTTCTTCAGACACACCCCCTTGAGAGTCACACGAGTGAGGATCTGGCCAAAGGGATTAGAGAAGCAGTGGAAATGTGGAAGCTGGAATGAGCTAACTTACCTATTCCTGTGACTACTGATAACGCCAGGAATATAGTTAATGCTGTTGGAGCTGCTGGACTTGGGCCACAAATAGGGTGCTTTGCTTATGTCATTAATCTAGCATCTCAGAAAGCAATGGCAGTGCAGCAGATCTCATGTCTCCTAGCAAAGATCAGAAAGATTCACAGAAGTCCGACAGCTGCCCACATGTTGAAGACAAAACAGGAGTTTCTGAATCTTCCTGATCACAAACTGATCCAAGATACAACAAATACATGGAATTCAAGCTAAGACATGATTGAAAGGTATCTTTAGCAGCAGACCGCAGTGTATTTTACAATGACAGACAAAACTGTTATTTAAAAAACATGTTGAAATTGGAATTGTGACTTTGTCTGAAAATGACGTGAGATTGGCTGAGAATATCATCACAATTTTGAAACCCCTGACAACTGTGACAACCCTTATGTGCACCACCCTCTCGATCTGCTCCATGGTCTTGCCTATGAAAATGATGATTCTTATTATCTATCCGAAATGACCTGCAGCAGAGATACAGAGAACCTGGTCTTCAAGATCACCTACACAAGAGCACCGCTTTGGATCCATGATTCAAGACACTGCAACACTTGGATTCTACCACTCACATGAGAGTCTATGATCTTCTCACCACAGAGATTGTGAGCATTGAACAAGAGTTCCCTGTGGTTCGCTCGTACGGCGTCTGAAAGACTATATGGGAAAAAATCCTTTTTTCCTCCTACTGTAACTGAAGCCTTTTTTACTAAGCAGTAAAACTGCACGGCCATTGGTTGCTGCAGTGGTACTTTAATAAACCAATCGGTTGGGCGCCGTGTTATGCTGACCAATGGTCGCGGCTCCTGTCAAAGCTCGTCTGAGGGGGTGGGGCCATCTATATATAGCCGTTGCTTCGCTCCAGGATTTCTTCTCCTTCAGTGACGTGCACTTTCCTGTCCTGACTAAAGAAGCCAACGCCGCAAAAAACGCCCTTGCAGCTGGATAATTCCCCTGGCAGCATCTGGCGAGAAAAGAAGAGTCTTCTAACAGGTAAGATCAAAACTCTTCTTACCGCGAGTGAACTCGTACATTACTGTCTGGGCTCCCCACGCAGAATGTAGTGCTGTCACGAGAGTACGAGTTCCACACTCCACTCGCGACCGCATTTTCTTTGAAGGCATCTCCGCTCGCCTGTTTCCAAGTGTCTCACAGAGTTTGGAGACCGAGACAGCAGAGCCATGGGTCTGTCCATTCTGGTAGAGAGCTGGCAAGTTGGCAGACTCCCGCATTCCCACTTTCCCCATCCCTTTTGATCTAACAGTTATTATACAGCAGTAAATGAGACCCTTGATTCTGAGCGGTCGGAGCAAAAATGATGTTATATAAGTAAGCAGTCGGGTTGAGGGCTCACACGCCAGCGCAGGGCTTGCGTTCCCCCTTTCCCCGCTGCTCTTTTATCTGCCGGTGCTTACATGGGAATCAAAGCTCCTCGTCATATTACGCGGTTTTCGTCCCCTTGATGGATAAAAGCTGTAAATAACTATAGAGAGGGGCAAAGTCTCACCACTGCCGGACCCCCCCGCAAGCTGCTCTGTTTCTATCCTCTACCTCGCAAAATTCCGGGTATGATACACAATTTAGCTGCAATAAATGGGTCCGTAAAAAGCACCCATGCAGCACACTGATTTAGCACACAGACTGCTTCACAGTCTAGTTACGCTCGCTCGCTGACTCTCTCATGCGCTAATGATGTCCCCTCCCAGAGGCGAAAACTGTGTATTCGCGGTTGAGATTGAGTATGCTTGCGTGAATTATGCCGACACAATCCACCGCCTCAGTGTGTGTTTCATGAGAGGTTTAGAGCACCGTCACAGACAGCTCGCTCTCATGCGTATCCCCAACCTAAGACATATAAATTGCACCCTAATAAACAGCCGTTCAGAATGCCCACGTTTAAAGCCATTCTCTCGCATATACAGCCGACGGACTGGATGTTTCACTGGACCTGAAAGATGCGTACTTTATTTACAAATAGCCCCTCATCACAGGCCATTCATGAGATGTAGAGCAGTATGGCACGCTTGTCACATTTTCCTGCTGCAACTGAGGAACAGTCACGTCCTGGTTGATCTTAGATCTTTTTTCACTTCAGACAACAACACTCGGTGCCCAGCCTATTTACAAAGGAAATGGATGCACTGGCCCAGCCTCCTCCTCTATGTTTTTCCCCTGATTGCGCTGCTTCCCCAGGTCATCAGCCGAATCAGGGCAGAAGGTCACAGAGTTCTCCTGGTGAACTGGTTGAACTGAGTTCCCGTAGTGTCTTTTCAGATGCAGTACGAGTGAAAGTGACAACAGGGAATGAATAGGTTACTTCCGTAACCCAGGTTCCCTGAGACAAGGGAACGAGTACTGCGTTCTATGCGGCGCTGTATATACCCGAAGTAACCTGAAGTCCTGGAGCGAAGCAGCTGCTATATATAGACGGCCCCGCCCCCTCAGGCGAGTTTCGACAGGAGCCACAGCCATTGGTCGGCATAACACGGCGCCCAAACCGATTCAGACGCAGTACTCGTTCCCGTGTCTCAGGGAACCTGGGTTACGGAAGTAACCTATTCAGTACTACTTATACTTTGCTGCTTACTGTATTTTTAATTATTTGCATACTTGTGATGGAATTTAGTTTTTATTATGTTTTCATCATAATATTTATTACACTGAGAGCAAATCTTGAGGTTGTGTTCATTATAATTTGTTCTGTTTTGTTGTATTCCATGACCCTTTGTGTAATTAATTTTGAACCTTTTGTAGTGAGTCCGATGCTATGTGTTATAGGCATCTGCCTCAAAACTCTTCAATCATTCCCAATCTTACAAGAAATGTGTTTACACTTGATTTCCAACACCTGGTCATAATATGTTACTGAAGTAAGATTTATTGTTGATTATATTTCTCCAGGGTCAAGCCACAGGCACCACAGAGCCAGCCAGTTCCATGGAGACTCTGACAGTGGACTTGGAGACCTCAACATCACCTCCACAAGAAAAGAAATCGGCCATGACTGAGCTGTTTGAAGGACTGTTCATGACCCGTGATCATGAGTCAAGCACCAAGTCTGTGGCCAAAATGGCAGAGGAGATGCAGTTTTTCAGGGAAGTGGACTGAATTCCCATGGATGCAGATCCACTGAAATGGTGGAAAACCCACGAGCACCTATACCCTCACTTTGCCATCTTTGCAAGCCGTTACCTGGCTGTGCCTGGAACATCTCTCCCTAGCGAGAGGATGTTTTCCACAACAGGTGACATTGTCACATTAAGTGCTGTCTGAAGAAAATGTGGACACACTCATCTTTCTGAAAAAAAAAAAAATAACTTAAAACTTGATTCAGATTGATTGAATTTGAACTTTGATTGAAAACTGAGTTCCATATAAAAACAAAATTGTTCTTCTCTTTCTATTAGTATATAACTTCTACAATATTACATTATTATTTTTTTTTTTATCAGGAGCTTTTTGGTCTTGGTTTTGTTATATTTGCTGATAAGTAGAAACCCCAGAAGATGGGTGAAGAATAGCTCCATCATTGTTCAAAGTAAAAGGAAAAAAACAAGATCATACTTTTTTGATGTTTTAAGAAAAATGACCAATTTTATACTGTCACAGACACGCTAGGCTCCACCATCAGCCAATCACAGCTCACACAGTCACCAGAGTATTGACACGATCACCTGTCACCTCCACCTAGATTCAATCAGCACTTCATTACGGAACCACATAAAACCACACACCATGCCACAGTCAGTGTTCAGGCTCGTTTCAAGCTAGCGGACTCATTCTCTGATAAGACCAAGCTCTATTGATGATTACTTGCCTTACAACTAACCTTGTGAGATTTCCCTATGTTCCTCCTCCATTCTGTGTATCCTCTCCAGGCTCCTTGGAATCCCTGAGTATCCCTTGTGTCTCCGAAGAGTGGCGTGTGGTGTTGTGGTTCGTCTGTGTGTTGTCTCCGTCTTCAGTCTGTGCTCCAGCAATCTCCACTTCGTTACACACACTGCCTTGTGTCACAGATTTAAATTTAAAGCTGATAGTTCTACAGCTGAACCCAAGACCCGGTTACTAATTTAACCCACCTGTTATCCATTCAATGTTTAACGTGTGTACATATGTAGTTGACCTTTTTTTTTTTTTTTTTGCTTCAAATTGAATGACTTTTCCTAATTTAATGGGGAAAACTTAGTAAACATAATATTAACATGATATTATTTTTTGAATGCCCTGTACACATTTTGTCTTAGGGGGTCAATTTGACCAGGGTCTTTTAGCTGTATAAAACATAAGAAATATGAAAAAAAAACAAAAAACATTTGTTTTGGGTGATATTGATGTCACTATAACATGCTATGATTTTATAATATGCACTATCATTTTATATGTTAAGTATAATAAAAATAACAATAAAAA
>JAUMHG010000234.1:130718-143933 GCA_032359395.1 Enteromius anoplus
AGCGCGTGCTCTCTTATACTCACGGAGTGACGAGCCGCACCTGAGCGCAATCAGTACACGCCAATATTCATTGGCCTTTAGTAAAAGCTCAAATGCAAATTGGTCTCATGCAAATGTATAGATTTATTCACTGCTGTGAAACTTCTCGGTATGAATTATATTGTTTTATTATTATTTCTATAAATAAAATAATATAGTAACTTCGTCACACGGGCACTGCCTGCACTGTCTGTAGTTAGGTCACTGTGATTGGATATGTAAAACTACTGCATCTGTGTGACTGGCCAAAATGCTTTGTTTGACTTTTTAGAGATCATCGAATCTTCCCTGTAAATGAACTCTGACCTGGTTTTTATAAGATCTGAATTTCTGATTTTGAATTTTTGAAAACTGTATTTGACATTCTGAATTTCTTCTTCATCTTGAAGCTGTATTTTTAAAAACGGAATATTTGCAGTCTCAGAATTCAGAGCAAAAATATCTGTTTAAAATTACATGTCTATAAAACTCTATATAAAAAAAAAAACATTTCTGTTAAATAGTCACGTTGAAAAAAATCTAATTCAAAACTATTATAAAATCCATATAATATTCAGTTTTGTTAAATACCTCTTGTAAATAATTGAAATGTATATAATTCAAATTTAAATAGTTTTGTCATAAAACAAACTCCATAGACTTAGATCAGGCTTGTGCTCAATTCAGAATTTCAGAATTGGCCAGCATTCAATTCATGAGTTGGAATTTGAATTGAATTTACTCCGCCCCACAGGAAGTTGAATTTGAATTGGAATGACAGGAAGTGGAATTAAATTCATGGCAATTCAAAGACATTCCACACAGTCATACAACAGAAAGAATGTATTGAATCTCACATACAATTACATTGATTTTGTAGTTTAATAGCATAATTTCATTACACAACACTGTAAAATAAAATCTACTCAATAAAATAGAGGTAACAATTTGCACTCAGTTTGTGTGAGTAGATTAGATCCTGTATATCTGGGTAAAGAATACCTACATTTAACAACTATGAGAAACTAAAACAAAAAAGGTAAAGTCTATCTAATATTTTTAATACATTACACAATAAATTAAAACTGAGTAGCCTTTAAAATGGCATAATAGGGGCACTTTAACCCAGTTATGTTTAGAGAAGAAAGAATTTTATGTGTGTGAGGAGAAAATCACAATTTGTGCCATCATTCCAGTGGTCAGTGTGTGCTTTAGTTGGTCTCTTGACCCTAATATTAATGGAATTAAATTTTGTTTTGGATGCTGTACTTGAGTTATAACAGCCAGACAAACCAAGAGCAAAACTCATCAGCTGATGATGACTGTTTATTTTATTTATTTTGTATGTTTTTTCCAGAGTCTCTGAACTGAACGTGGGGTCTATTATCTCTGTTGTATGTCCTTTATTGACAATGACAGCCTTGTGATTATAGCTAAACACCCTGTATTTTCCACACATTTTGAAATGTTTCGAAAAAAAGTGTTCTGTGAGGCAGTTGATCTGTTTTTCTGAATACGTGGTTTGTCACCGTTGTTGAGAGTCATACGCTGATTCTTGATGACTGTGTGTGCCTTATGGAAAAATTTCTATTTGGGATCAGAACAGCTGAAAAGAAAATGTGAAAAAAGAAACACGTGGTGTTTAGCTGTAATCACAAGGCTTTTATTGTCTATAATGAAGATACAACACAGGTATCTGACTCAGTTCAGAGGTTCAGGTAAAAAATAAAAAAATAAAAAAATGATGAACCTAATGAGATTTGCTCTTGATTTGTCTGGCTGCTATAACTCAAGTACAGCAGCCAAAACAACATTTAATTGTAATAATATAAGGGTCAAGAGCCCAACTAAAGCACACACTGACCACTGGAACGGTGACAAACAAATTATGATTGTCTCCTTACACACAAAAAAATGTTTTCTTCTATAAACATAACTGGGTTAAAGTGACCCTATTATACCATTTTAAAGGTTACTCAGTTTTAATGGGTAATTAATTGTGTTAATTTAATGTATTAAAAAATATTTGGTAGGCTTTAACTTTTTTGTTTTAGTTTGTCATAGCTGTTAAATGTAGGTATTCTTTACCCAAATATACAGGATATAATCTACTCGCACAAACTAAGTTAAAAATTGTTACCTTAATTGTTTTGAGTAGATTGTATATGTTGTTTTTTTACAGAGTTTATTGTTAAGCTTCATTGTTAAACACTTCACATATGTATATGAATTTGTTTGAATTGCAATTCTGCTTCCTGTAATTCAATTCCCAATTGTAATTCTAGATCCTGTTTTTGACTTCAATTCAAATTCAATTCAAATTCAAGAATTGAATTGGAATTTAGGAGTCATTCTCAATTCAATTCTGAATTGTGCACAAGCCTGACTTAGATAGCTGTAATTGGCTGATGGTATTTTACCCATTATGTGTTTTTTCGTATTTTGCTCTGGCCTAAATACAATAATGAAACACTTAGGAGCAAAAATACAAAAACTCAAACCAAAGCTTGAAGCTAAAATAGCAAATATCTCAACAGCTACAGTAAATTTACCAGGTGAGCTAACATAAGCTGGAACAAATGTGATCAATACAGCACAGAATATGAGCATACTGAATGTGATGAATTTAGCCTCATTGAAGTTATCAGGCAGCTTTCGGGCAAGAAAAGCTAAAACAAAGCAAATAAAAGCTAGGAGGCCAATATAACCCAGTACAGCCCAGAAACCTATAGCTGATCCTAAACTGCATTCTAGAATGATCCTTTCTTTGTAGTGTTGCATATTCTTGTAAGGGAAAGGAGGGGATATTGTTAACCAAAGCACACATATAAGAACCTGCACAAGAGTAAAACCCAAAACACTGAGTCTCTGTTGAAGAGGCCCAAACCATTTCATGACATTACTTCCTGGAAGTGTAGCTTTGAAAGCCATTAAGACCACTATTGTTTTGCCCAGAACACAGGAAATACAGAGGACAAAAGTGATCCCAAATGCTGTGTGACGCAACATACAGGACCACTCAGTGGGCCGACCAATGAAAGTAAGTGAACAGAGAAAACACAGAGTCAATGAGAAGAGAAGCAGGAAGCTCAGCTCTGAGTTGTTGGCTCTTACTATTGGAGAGGTCCTGTTTTTGTAGAACACTAAAGTTATGCTTAAAGCCACTAAAGAGCCAGCAACAGAGAAAGCAGCCAGTATTATCCCAAGGATCTCATCCCAGGAGAGAAACTCCACTGGTTTAGGAAGACACTTGTCCTTCTCATTATTGGGCCAGTACTCAGGTAGGCATTTGTGACAATCTAAAGAATCTGGAAGATGAACAAATCTTTGTTTTTTTTACAGACATTCATGAACCACAGGAACAAAATAAGATCAACACACTATTGAAGTGTTCGGTCCTGGTCACCCGGTCTATATTTAAGCAGTCATAAGAACTGTCTAAGCTTACATTATTCTTTTTTTTTTTTCTTTTTTTTTTTTTATTGAGAAATTGTTGTAACCTTGTGAATACACATGTAACCTGAATAATTATGTTAATAATGTCATACACCAGTGGTTCTCAATCCTGGTCCTAGTGAACCTGCAACATAGCATATTTTAGATGTTTCCTTAATCAAGCACACTTGATATAACTAATCAGCTCATTAGTAAAGTCGTCAAGACCTCAATATGCATGTAATATATAAGAGAGGCATCAAAAACATGAAGTGTTGGGGGTTCTTCAGGACCAGGATTGAGAACCACTGCCATGTAACATATACAATATAATAAAAAGTTAAAATACATTAATAGAAATTTAGTAAATCAGCTATCAATAGATTTCACTTGTTTGTTTAACTGTGAATTAGGTTTGTCTAAATGCACTTTTAGACAAGTTTTAAATAATTTTTTAGTGTCCCAGAGCATGTGCTTTCAACATATCACTATCATCAAAGCACTCCTAACAAGGATAAGAGACGTCTCCAGCACTCTTGAATCCTTTAGAGGTGAGGCCTAGTTCTAATACCTATGTACTTAATTTCTTATCCAAATAAGAGCAGTGCAACATCTAGCATTAATTCTTTTGCAGTATACAAACAACAGGGTAAGCAAACACTGACATAATTTAATTTATTTATTTATTATGAGCTATCCCTTTAAGTGTAGTAAAAAGGGCAAAATGACATCATTCTGAATTTTAAAACAAACAAACAAAAAAGCTAAGACTGAAAATTGGCCATGTATTTTTGAAAGAAGTTAATAATTATTAAATTTTTTGGAAGGGATCACAGTACAAACTGTATGGAGAATGATTTATGGACAAAGGTAAACATTTTTACTTAAGGATAAAGTAAAAGTGTCAGGGTGGTACAATTGTCCTCATATTATAATGAAGAACAACAAGAAAAGAAACAAATTATTCGGATGAAAAACTGATTTAAAAAGCATATGCAGCAATTTTTATAAATTACTTATTATTGTTATTATTATTATTATTCTCTGTTTAATTCCGAAAATGTACCTCTCTCATTACTGATTTCTCCGTCTCCACAGTTAATGCAGTCATAACAGCAGACAGGTCTTCCTTTCTGAGCAGCCTTTCTCGTACCTGGAGGACAGCTCTCACTGCACAGAGACACAGGCACCTGCAGGTGATAAACAGACAACATTAGAGTCAGAAATTAAACAAAGCTTGGAGCAAAATAGCTAATGGCTTGTTTTAATTAATTAATTTATTTAAAGTCTATGCCATGAACAATAAATGTGTTATCTACATATGTCTACAGACACTTCCATTAAATCAAGGGGTACTGCATAGAAATCATAATCACAAACACACAGAATAGAGCTAAACTTCATACCTTTTCACTGCCATCATACCAAATGATAGCTCTGCTTAGACTGAATTCTTGGCCTTTGGGTTGGGATGCATCATAATGACCCACTGTCACAAAATCAACTGAACCGTCTCCATGAAGCTGCCAATTCACAAATTCATAGGAAGCCACAGGGTCTCCGTTGGTATCAAATGAAACAGAATAATTATTTTTAGTGAAGTTCAATCGCTTGAGTTGATCAAAAACCTGCATGATGGATTGTTGTTTCAATTATTTGTTGAATAATTATCACTACTGGGCTTGCTACATTAATAGAAGGTGATGGAATATTACACTTATTAAGATTTTAGAATCTGTGTTGTCAATTAATTATTAAAAACGTACCTGTTGGGGCTCAACTTTGGTGTTTTTGTCACATCGCATTGCATTACAGACGATGCCATGGAGGGCAAGAGCTACAGCATAGGTGGCTTTGTACACCAAATAGGACGTGTCTGTGTATGGGTTCTGTAAAGAGTGCAGGTTTTCTGTGCCATCACATGCTGGCATATCAGTAGAAGAAAATTTTTGCTGTTTTAAACTACAACTAAATGAGCTTTCCCAAAATTCTGTCAGCAGGGGAAATTTTAGCGCTTGTTCTGGAGACAGGTCAAGTAAAAAATTTCGGAAACCCAGAATAACAGACCGTGGAATTGAAAAACCTACAGCACCAATACACAAATTAAACCTCATCATTTGTGGGTCTGTAACCCACGCCTCGCTGCCAATCCACTGCATCGGAGGAGGAGGCTGCTTGCTCAGCTCTTCTAGAAGCATTCTCATATCACCTTCGGCCATGAAGGCAACAATTACACGAGCTGTTGATTCACGAATAACATCAGCCACTCTTTTCAGTTTGCTGAGTGGCTGGGTCCTGTAGTAGGCCTCAGAATACTCCACACAGATTCCCTCCTCCTCTGCAGCCTTCAGGAATGACGCCATACCATTGTTCCCATAGTCTGAATCACTGCGCACAGCTCCGATCCACGTCCATCCGAAGTGCTTGACCATCCGTGCCAGTGCTGCTGCCTGATGGTGATCGCTGGGGATGGTCCTGAAGAAAGTAGGATGCTGCCGCTTGTCACTGAGACATGCACATGTTGCATAATGACTCACCTATTGTACCATGAAGAAAACATTTTTGTTTTATGAATATAAACACTAAATACATTTTGATTGTTCGATTCTGCTGTTTGTTACATGCTGTTTGTATGCTTTACAAATGTTATTCTGTGACATTTACAATAATGATTGTAAAAAAAGATGTTGTGGTTAAAATGCCAACATTCCTTAAAGAAGAATACGATATATAGTTAGCAGCACACACCTGTGTAATTCTAAGAGGACCAAAAAGTCGTGAAACACTTATAGCTGCTGTGGAAGATGAACTTCCAATTAGGGTGGGAACAGCATTAAATTTTGCACAGGAATCAGTGTCATTAAATACAGGATCTAGTCCGTTGATAAGTTGCAGTGCTACTTAGATTGCCATTGCCAGAGAGGAACAAGTGTCATATATATGGTACCCTAAAGTGATGCCCGGTAAGAGATTTGAGCTGTTGTTTATTTCTTGAATGGCAAACTGTAGAGCACGAGCAAAGTGCAGTTCTCTGAAGTTCATGCTGTTGAAGTCCACACATGCAAAATCTATATTATTAATATATAAAACATGAATTTAAAAACAACCATAAGCTTATTTTACATTAAAAAAAACTACTTCAATCATAAATATACCACAAGCATTCAGAATTGTTCAATGGACTTTAGTCAATTTTTTATAAAACTCTAACCTGCCACTGCACACAAGTGGTTGTGGCCGTTGAGTGTAGGTTAGCTTCTCAGTCCTCACATAGTAATGAATAGTGAAAGCCCCTCCAATGACAAAGTTTCCATCCTCAAAGAGTGCAGGGGGCTGAGGTTCTCCTTGGAGTATGCAGCTGTTTAAATTAATCCCACACACAGCAGGACAGAGTCTGGTAATATATAGTAGTGTCAAGGTCAATAAAAGATTAACATGCATTTCTCTTGCTGGTCAAGAAAACACTCCAAATGTAAAGTGAAAATGATTCCTTTTTATATATAACCATAACAGTCACTACAGTTGTAGGGTATGCTGTAATTGTATTACAAAAAAAGGGTGTGGTTACATCTGACAAAATGTGTCTCAAATGTATTGCGCATTTTCTAATCAACAAACATAGGTATACATACATTATAAAAATATATAAATGAAAAATGTTTGTGCATGTGTTTGTGTGTTTTTTTTTTTTTTTAGAGCAACTTTAAATTTGCCACAATCGCCTCACCAATTTTATTTGGACGGGGTCAAATGCTGGTCATCTCTTGAGGAATCGAGGTAAGGCCTGTTTAATACTCGAAGTAGATATTTTTATCAAACACCAGATAAACAGTTCAACAGAGAAAACACGGAAAACAAACACAGGAATGAACGCTCAGAAATGTACACATGGGAAAACAAGATCTTGCGGTGAGTGTGATCAGTCCAGGGATGCATGATGGGAAATGGAGTTCCTTTTCAGGAACTCGAGCTGCATCGAAGAGACTCTATGGGAACGCCCTCAGCGTGATGGCTCTGAATTGTGTGTTGAATCAGCCAATGAGGAATTGGAACGCCATAGGCGGGTGACGTCACTGGCCATGAAGCATATAAGCACTTGGAATACAGCTGGCAAACTAGCTTTCTGTCATTCAGCGAAGCGCTCTGTGTTGAAGGTGTGTTTGTTCTAGCAAAGCAAAAGACTAAACGGGGTGACTGCAGCTCACAATACAAAGTGTGTGTGCATACATGAAAAAGATTTATCCTACCGGAGGACACACACACTCTTTGTGATGCCTGCATGTAAGCGAGTCACGCAGATGCAGCTCTTCAGCCAGATAATAAGGAGAGCTGCAGGCATTGTGAGAGGATCCCGCTGCATGTGCTTCGCTCCCGGAGGGCTCTCTTTGATAAAGAAGGAGTCTTCATAAGTAATCCTCGCGGTGCTGGTCCCCCTTGTGTCGAGGCAGAGAGGCTGCGGCATTCGTAGGGATCACAATTAAATCTCTATCGCGATGAGTCTAAGACGGATGAGTCCCTATCTTGCTCCTCTGCATCGGGATCAGGCACTAGTTAGATGAGAAGGGCAGCGCTGCTCCTTTCTTCATCCGAGGGTGAAGAGATGGAGGGCGTAGAGGAGACTGCGGTCTTCACCCCAGTACAAGAAACTCTTGGAGGTGGTTACTTGCGCTGTTGATAAATTTAAATTAGAATGAGATGCAGATGAGATAGATGAGAGATTAAAGCGGTTATAAGGCGATGCCTCGGGTAGAGCAGACACTTGCGAGCTATCTCTCTCCCGCAGCTGCATTGTCTTTAAAGGCTCCTTCCCTGCTTTCCAGACCACTGGTTGGCAGGGGGTACTCGGCAGCAGGTCAGGCTGGTGCGTGTCTGTACACGATGGGCGTGTTACAGGCGTACCAAGCCGAATTGCTGCGTGAGCTGGACGAGGACAAGCAAGTGAACTCTGAAAACATAGAAGAGCTCAGGAGAACCGCTGACCTCGCTCTACATGCCACCAAAGAGACCGCCCAAGCTATTGGCAGGTCCATGGCAGCCATGGTGGCTGTAGAGAGGTATTTTTGGCTTACTCTGTCCGAAGTAAAAGAAAAAGACAGAGTCTGCCTAATTGATGCCCCGTTTGCGCCCCAGGGCCTATTCGGCGAATCAGTCAACATCGTCGTCGACAGGCACCAGGAGGCGCGACGTCAAGCAGCGGCATTTCATAGATATCTCCCTCGCCACTCTCCAACTCGTGCCCAGCAGGAGCAGTCCTACACGAGTACCAGCTCCTCATACAGAGAGACACACAGAGGCAGAGCGTTGCCATGAGAGCCTCTCCTTTACATCAGGGTGGTTGGCAGCGCTTTGTGGCGGGGTCCTCTAAAAAGAGAAAAGACCTGAGGGTTGTTTTAAAAAAAAAAAGAAAGAGGGCCCCCGCAGCAAAAAAAAAAAAAAAAAGAAGAAGCCCTGATATGAGTTCTCCAGAGCTTCAGAGGGCAGCCCTCACAGAACAGCGAGTATCACCGCAACACATGGTGCTCCCTCGAACCCGGTGCCCTCAGAAGACCACCTCACCAACCCTGTCAGCAATAAAGGGCATGGGCATCTCCGGCGAACGCCTCTCTCAGTTTCCCCAGCCCTACATCTTAGCGGGGCTGAGAAGTTCGCCACCAGGCTCTCGGGATGGACAGGTCGCAGCTTCACCCCAGGGTGGGCTGCATCAAGACATTCTGCTTGTCCCTCCAATAACACAAGAGGCCAGCCTCGAGAGGCTGGTTCCCTTAGTAGACTATTTAGCAGCGTGGAAACTACCGCCAAATGGGTCTCAATGGGTCCTGCATAATGTAGAAGAAGGATACAGAATTTAGTTCGGGCAATCTCCGCCACAGTTTGTGGGCGTGCTGCTCACTCTTGTGAATTCAGAGCAGGTTCTGGTGATGGAACAAGAAGTCAAAACTCTTCTGAGGAAGGAGGCCATCGAGGTGGTCCCTCCTCACTCTTGGCATCCCCTGCCGGCGCTCCGCTACATGACAGGAGTTAGTTTGATGGCTGCATTCCACGTGCTTATATGCTTCTACAAGCACTGCGAGTACTGGATGCATATCTACAGAAAGTCTGGAGGCATGGGCATCTCGTTCCCATAGCGTCTCGTTGACGCAGCTTGAGTTCCTGAAAAGGAACGTCCCAAGGTTATGAATATATACCACACTCTCGGCATTCCCTGCCGGCGCTCCGCTGCATGACAGGAGCTAGTTTGCCGGCTGCCTTCCACATGCTTATATGCTTCTTGGCCAGTGATGTCACCCGCCTATGACGTCCCAATTAATAATTGGCTGATTCAACACACAATTCAGAGCCGTCACGCTGAGGGTGTTCACATAGCATATCGTCAACGCAGCGTCTCGTTCCTTCAAGGAACTAGGGTTATTTTCATAACTTTGAGATGTTTCTGTGGTACAGGTGCAGTTCTAGATGGGGTGCTCCTGGAGGGGCTTGTGGGCACTCCAGTGGGCAATCATGACAAAGCCCCCCTCCTAGGAGCGGATTCCAACCATAGTCCAGGAGGGTGGTGAAGTGGAGGTGGAACTGGGGAATGTGCAGGCGACCAGGTTCGTGAAGAGGAGACAAACCACAAAGCTGTGGAGGACCTGGACCATGGAGCAGAGGAAGTAGCACATTGAGCCACGGCGGTGCAGGCAGATCAGGGAGCCATGGGGGGGCTGGCAGCAGAGGCACCCTCCAGGGCGGATTAGACAGCAGAGACTGGACATACGCCCACCAGGGCGGAGCAGGTGGCCGAGACACCCTCCAGGGCGGAACAGGCAGCACTGATTGAGAAAAAAGGCTACGCTGAAGTGACCGAAACTCCTCTTCATGACAACAGAGAAAAGGAAAAAGAAGAGCCGTGGAAACAGTGGCTTGTGCAATACAAGAGACATTTTTAGACAAAAGAGTCGACATGTCAAAGATCAACAAATGTCAGCAGGAAGAAGATGAAATGGCTGACAACTATTACTGTCGCCTGCATGAAGTGTTCAACAAATTGAAAATAAAAAATTGTACAGCAAAATGAAAATGACCAAAGGGACTGGGAAAATCATTGCATGGTACAGGTAGCCCCCTTAGACATTCATCCAGCACTCACTGTAGTTTGCTAAACAGAAACTAATATTTTTGAGAAAGGTCATAACACCAAACAGCAAATCACCATCTGACAGACGAATTCAGGACATAAAGAATGTGAAAAAAACGATCACGCAAACAAATGCTGTCAATTTTGAAATTTATGGAAATTGAAGAACATTTATCCCCCATTTTGCAATTGTGGAACATCCCTGAGAAGCCTGACACCACAGGACAGGGATTGAAATAGACAGACAAATAGAATGAAAGACAGAGGCGGAAAAGGCCTTTGTTAGCATGAAAATTCAATTGGCATAGGCACCAGCATTGGGCCTTCCAAAAAGTGATCGACCATTCGTGCAGATGGTAGATGAAAAGAATGGGTTTATGACTTGTGTGTTTTTGCAACTTCATAGGGACAGGTTGCTGCCTGTGGCCTAATTTAAAGTTGCTGTAAGTTTTCCATTCTGTCCAAGGGCAGTGGCAGCTACGGAGCAAGCCGTGCTGCCCTCGAGAGAGTTTGTGAGTTACTATGACCTGACTCTACTGATGCCACACGCAGTCCCCAGGATATTGAAAGAGCGATAGACATTACATTTGTTCACAGCCAGATGGCTGTGTTACCAGTCTTAGTAGATATGATAAATATCACGATTAAGGGGTATACGATCATGATTGTTGCCACTCTATTCCTGACAGAGGGAGATGGAGAGGAACATCCTTACTGCCTGACTGCATTGGAACAAATTCGTACGCCATGTCCTGACCTTTCTGATATGCTCCTAGACAGTTGCGAAAACATTCTATTTTTCAATGAGTCTGCGTTAAAAGACAGACAAAACGGGTCAAAATAAACTAGACAATGAAATAACAACAAAATTGGAGGTTGTGGTTTAAGGGAAAATGGCCATTAAATTATTCAGCTTAGGCAGTCGAGCTTGTGGCCCTAACAGAGGCCTGCAAATTAATAAAGCAAATGTGTGACAATTCATAACAATTTGCGTTATGCGTAAGGAGTCACACAACACTTTTTAAAATATGACGGCCGTCCAAAATTTTTGAAATGCCCATTTAGTGGCAAAACTGTTCAAAGCTATCTTGCTGCCAGAAGAGATAGCCATTTGCAAATATGCAGCTTACATTAACAAAAGTAATCTGTTTCTCTCGTTAACATGAGAGCAGACACAGCAGCTGTCTTAGAACACAGAGGGAAAAAGCCAGCGTGCACTTTATCATACACCAACTAATTAAAACAGTTTATCCTTACAGAGTATGCAGACACTTGCGACAGGAGCAGATAAGAAAAAGTGTGGCTGTAAAGTGGTGAATGACGTGTGGATGAGCCTGGATGGCAGACCTTGTTTTCCCAAACACCTCTTTTTTTGCATTATTGTAAATTGACACATGGGAAGGACCAGGTGTCAAGGGGAGGAATAATTTGCAAATGAAAGACATGTGGTTTACAATTAGGTTTACAATTGATGCAGAAAATTTAGAAACGTTTTGTAAAAATAGTGTAATCTATAACACCCACAAAAATGTTAGCCCATATGAAATTCAGTTTGGTACGCCACCACACTTGGGCCCACAAAGGGGAAAACAGCTGCTGCCATCCACAGGGTTGCGTGAACATGACATGTTGAGTGAGTGCAAGGAAATGTTTTGGCTGTTGTCTAACATTTCTGTGCAGGTAAAAGCAGCGCAGCAAAAGAACGCTGTATGCCATAAAGCAAGGAGACTTTGTGGTGATATAGATAAGGTGAAAGGGCTGGAGAGCGAAATGGTGAAGGGGACCGTTCCAGGTGCTTCTGGCTGTCAAGGTGACAGAAAGAACAACATGGGTGCATGCCAGCCACTGCAGGTGAGTTACATCAGTACCACAACAGCCTTCGAACCAGCCACAAGAGGGAGACTATAGAGTTAATATCAGTGACATAATGTCACACATGAGAAGGGCCGTAAAAGCGCCTGAATCTGCTGACAGGGGAAAACGGCCAACAATGATGATAGTAGTAGTGGAACATATAGTGAAATGAATTAAGGAGAAGAAATTGAAATGATTAAGGAAATTTTCAAAGGGAAAGGGTTTGTCCGTCTTTTAATAGAACCACACTATTCTGTAGCTTGCTAAACAAAGGGATAAGTGCCAAATAAGAAGTCTTAGCTTCTTTACAGTAATTTGTCTGGTCTGACCCATGTCAGGAATGTAATAACAGTGTTTATTCATTTAGCCCGGCTTTTTAAAACAAATATGAGGATGTAGAGTATTGTTTGATGATTCTTGATAATGATTTTTAATGAGAAAATGAATTTCTAGTGATAAAAAGTTATCAGTAAATGATAAAGAGGGAGGAACTGTTGCTGAAATTCATTTCCTATTTGTTTAATTCATAACAATAATCGTAACCTTTTGCATGTTTGTGTAATTAACTTTTAAGTGTGCTTGCGTGACAACTATGTGTGGAGAACAATAGGTGGTAAAAGCAATTGATCAGATAAAGGTCTCAAAGTTACTTTTTCCAGGGAACCTTTGACCTAGGGGGTCAAAGGTGGCCTCAAAATGTAAACTGAAGTGTCTAAGTGTAACGAGGCAGGACGGGAAACGTTGGGGTTTAAGTGCAAATGGTGATTTATTAAAAGCTCAGAGTCAGAATAACA
>JAUMHG010000234.1:167000-179019 GCA_032359395.1 Enteromius anoplus
AGGGAAGCTGGGATATTTATAGTGAAGGGGAAATTATTTGATTGGGTGTGAATTCACAAGGGAATGATTAGATGACGTACTTCCAGCCGTGTGTGATTAACTCGTTCACGATCCTCTCGAAATATGTTATTTGCAAAACATTCACAAATACTTCTGAACAAGAATACAGAAAGGCCCAAAAATTGTCTCAATCATGCTTTTTTTCATTAGGCCAAATCAGATTTTAAAGTCCAAAGCACTATGAAAAGGCAGTTTTCACCACAAAGTGATTAAAAATGCTTATCTGCTAAATGACTATCTTTGGTGAAAGCTGACGAGTAAGCTTAAAGCAGCTGTATTGACACAATATTCATTTCACTGTCTAGACATGCTCAATGAATGTTAACACACTTTGTTTAAATCTTTTTGTTGAACATTGACCCCATTATCGATCCACCTGTCCTGTCACAAACCAAATACATTCATAAAAGACTGCATTTGTTCTGTAGCTTTGAAAGAGCTCAGACTTATTCCAATGTCCTTGATTATGCTTGCAATTATTAATTCAGATACTCTATAAAGTATGGTACAACTCTCTCATGTATCCACTTCAAATTATCGAGGTAAAATAAAACTGCAGAATTAGTGTAGCACTTCTGGCTTTATTACACCTTTTTTATTATTTCTCTGAAATAAGGTCTGTAGTTAACACAAACTCCATTAAGCTATTTTCATGGTTTAATTTACAACATACATTAGTAATAACATTGTCATTAGGGTATGTCCCCAAAGCCTTTAAACTGGCTGTTATTAAGCCTCTCACTAAAAAAAAAGCCCGCAGCTTGACCCCAAAGATCTAGTTAATCACAAACCTATCTCAAATCGCCTTTTTCTGTCAAATATACTAGAAAAGGTAGTATCTTCACAGTTAAATTCCTTCCTTCCTTAAATAATATGGTATCTGTGAGTGTGTGTGTTTCATATCGATCACAAGTGCAATATGGAGTATCTCAAGGCTCAGTACTTGGGCCATTACTTTTTACGCTTTACATGTTACCCTTGGGAAATATTATCAGGAGACATGTTGTCACAGTAGCTTTCACTGTTATGCTGATGATACTTAGCTATATACAGAAATTCTTCTCAGCCAGCTGAAACACACCAAATTAAGAAACTAATGGAATGCATACCTGAAATAAAAAAATTGGATGAAAAGTAACTGTCACAAACGGTCACTGTGGTGATGAGAGTCGTGAGCTTTTTCAGCAACACGGGAGGCAGAGATAAACTTGAACAACAACGAACATTTAAAGTTAAACAAAGAAAACTGAACAAAGCAAAACAAACCCGAACCACAAACGTACACGCAACTTCATAGACTGACAAACATACAAGACCAAGGGAGTGGATTTATACAAAGACTAATCAAGACAAAGACTCAAAGCACCTGGACAACACAGCTTGCAGAGAATCAAACACTAATTACAAGGGCGGGGTTACAAATGATACAAAGGAGAGAATGGTACAATGGGACAGAATGAAAACAAAACAAAGAAGCACATGGACATGATCAAACATAAACACAAGAACACGCCCACAGCGTGACATAGCCCCTCCCCAAGGCACGGCTTCCAGACGCAAGATAAGAAGGGGCCTAAGGGGGGCGTGGACGGGAGTGACACCCTCCAGGGCGGGGCAGAAGGTGGAGACGACCACCGGGGGTTTGCCAGGCCACGAAGAATCTCTCCTGAGCCGGCCAAACAGTTCATGTGCCCTCCAGGGCAGTGCAGACGGTGGAGCAGACCACCTGGGCCTACCAGGCAGTGATGATGCTCTCCTGAGCCGACCTAACAGTTCAAGCACTCTCCAGGGCGGAGCAGACGACTGTAATACCCTCCGAGGCAGACCCATCAGTGATGACGCCCTCCCGGATCGAACCACCAGCGAAGACGCTCTGACAGTTGGGATGCCCTCCGGAGCCGGCCAGGCAGCGGAGAAGCCCACCGGTGTGGAGCAGGCGGTTGAGACATCCTCCTGGGGGGAACGGGTGGTGGAGACATCCTCTTGCGCGGAGCAGGCGGTGTAGAAAACCACTTGGCCCACCTAGGCTCAGCAGTCAGTGGGGACGACCTCCAGAAGTGAGCAAGCTGCGACAGCGCCCTATTGAGCTGAACAGGTTGACATTGCGCCCTCTGGGAAAACACAGACAGTGGAAGCGCCCTTCGAGACCAACTAGACTGTGAATGCGCCCTTCGAGACCAGACAGAGAATGAATGCGCCCTCTAGCAATCAACAGTCAGTGATATTGCCCTTCTAGACCAACTAGACTGTGAATGCGTCCTCTGAGACCAGACTGACCATGAATACGGCCTCCATGACTGGCCGAATCACTATTCAGAGACCTCCTTGGGTTGAGCAGCCACCAGTGGGGCCTCTGGGGACTCTACGGCCGGAACCAACATCTCCAGAGGTAGTGCAGCCTCCGGCGGACACGATGGAGTCTCTGAGTCACACACAGTTGCCGGAGGTTCTGGCCATGGAGCCTCACAGTCTTCGTGGAGCTCGGGTGAATTAGGTGACTGGGGACCTGGATCACAGACGGAGTCTGGCGGATCCGGCCATGCTGAATCCGGATCACAAACTGGGTCTAGCGGATCTGGCCACACAGGATCGAGATCACAGACGGTGTCTAGCGGATCCGGCCACACGTAACCCAAATCGCAAACCGACATCTCGGGACACGGCTCCTCGTTCCATGTAACGGGGTTGTGACCCGTTCTGTGCAGGCTAGGCGCCGTGAGGACCTTCTGCAGTGGGTCAAGCTGTGTAACCGGGACCGACTGGACAGTACACGGCTCCTCGTACCATGAAACAGGAGTGGGACCCGTTATTTGCGGCATAGGAACCCCGAGGACCTTCTGCAGCTCGTCAGGCTGCATAACCGGAACTGGTTGGACTGAACACGGCCCCTCATACCGTGATACGGGCCTGGGACCCGTGACTCGCGGGCTGGGAACTGTTAATAGTTTTGACGGCTAATAGTTTTTTGAAGAAAGAACTTCTTACTGTTAAATTCTGAAAAAAAAGAACAGAGGTAGTAATTATCGGACCTAAAAACCTTACACTTAAAAATAATCTAGAACACTGTCTAACACTTGATGGCTGCTCTGTCAGTTAGGTGTGCTGTTTGATAGCAATCTTTAATTTGAAAGCCATGTTTACAACATCTGTAAAACTGCGATTTTCCATCTCAAGAACATATATCTAAATTGCGTCCTATGCTTTCAACCTCAAATGCAGAAATGTTAATTCATACGTGAACCTTGAGATTAGATTATTGTAATACTTTATTGGGTGGTTGTTCTGCACGCTTGATAAATAGACTACAGCTACAGTAGTTCAAAATGCAGCAGCTAGAGTCCTTACTAAAACCAGGAAGTATGAGCATATTAACCTGGTTCTGTCAACACTGCACTGGCTCAAACATTGTATAGATTTTAAAATCTTGTTAATTACTTATAAAGCCCTGAATAGCTTAGCTCCTCAGTACTTGAGTGAGCTCTTATCACATTATAGTCCTCCACGTCTGCTGTGTTCACAAAACTCTGGCCATTTGATAATACCTAGAATATCAACATCTACTGTGGCTGGCAGATCTGTTTCCTGTTTAGCACCCAAACTCTGGAACAATTTACCTAAAACTG
This sequence comes from Enteromius anoplus, assembly GCA_032359395.1. Lineage (NCBI taxonomy): Eukaryota > Metazoa > Chordata > Actinopteri > Cypriniformes > Cyprinidae > Enteromius > Enteromius anoplus. The sequence goes on from JAUMHG010000234.1 coordinate 170,684, forward strand.
TTTGGGAGGCAGGCACACTCTGTCAGTTTAAATCTAGATTAAAGACACATCACTTTACTCACTTGACTTACACTATTACACATTTGTTAACCAAATCCGTTAAAGGACTGTTAGCTGTATTGTCTGTTTTTCTCTTATTCTGTTTTTCAGTCTGTATCCAGATCAGATGGTGTATCAGCACAAAGAGATTATCTTCATCTGAGACCAAAAACCTAGGTGAGCCCTGTGTAAAGATCGGAAAGATCGAAACCCAATGCACACACACACACACACACACTCAAGTCCTTTGCACAATCTGACATGTGCTTAATATTGATCTGGAAATTAGGTGCTGGGCGTCCGGCTGGCCCCAACTAAGCCTGGTCTCTCCCAAGGTTTTTTTTTCTTCTATTCTTTCATGGATGGGGTTCTTTTCCGGGAACTCCCACTGCGTCCGGAGACACTACGGGGAATGCCTACATACGTGACGGCTCTGAATCTGCTGTACCAACGTCCAATGGATGGGTGCGACGTCAGGGCGGTGACGTCAGACCAGGAAGAGTCTATAAATAGCACATGGTGCCTGCTCGCGCCAGCTTTCTGCCGTTCAGAACGTGCTCTCTGTGCCAGCGTGCAAACAGGTTTGTCTGTGTGTGAGTGAAAGAGTGAAAAGATCCTATTCCCCCAGCCCTTGACTGTGTGCATGAGAATAGTTAAAAAGACAGAGTGATTGTGAAAAATGAGCGATCCTCTCTTTGATCTCCTCTTTCTGTTAGAGAGAAAAAAGATCCTATTTTCCCCTTCATTCAAGTGTGCGTGTGAAAATTGTTTAAAAAGACTGAGTGATTGTGAAACCTAACAAAAGCTATCCTCTCTTTTGATCCACTTCTCTCTCTACTAGAGTTTAAAGATCCTATTTCCCCCTCCATTCAAGTGTGCATGTGAAAATAGTTTTAAAAAGATTGAGTGATTGTGTGAACGAAAACGATCCTCTCTTTTTGATCTACTCCACAAAGTTCTGTTTAAAATAAATATATGAGCAAGACAAGCAAGGGCAGGCAGGCTACAGCCTTTTTGTAATAAAAGAAGTAGTGTGTGTTTCCCTGCAAGAGATCTTCGCAGGTTTTGAGACACACACGTGTAGCCTGCCTGAGATCGGAGCATACAGCAACCGCATTGGCAGATAATATGAGCTGCTTTATTTGCGAGCTGCTGCCGCTTAATAAGCTGCTCCGATTCTGTAAAGCTCTTCGAGACGCAGTGTTTCGTTCCCTCAAGAAAAACGGGAACTCTCGCTGCGTCCGAGGACGCTTGGTGAAGCCTCGTGGTTCAGATCCCGCTTTCGTTGAGGCGTAGCAGAGACTGAGATCGTGGGTCTCCCAAAAGCGGTCTGGCTGAAGCGGTGGAGACAGTTAACCCCTTATCTCCCGCTCGAGCTAGATCGTATGCCTGTTCAGAGTGTGAAGCTTGCGGTGAAGACCGACCTGCGATTTTCTCTCGTGAAGCGGGCTCGACCCTAACGGTTTTCTCCTCCGAGGAGGGTAATCTTGAGAGTTTCGGTGAGTAGCCCAATGAGGAGCTTTGGAAGTGGGCCGTAGACTAGTTTTCCACTAGTTTTCCACTTCCAAGTTGGAGCCTGCCGTGGTTCTCCGATTAGAATGTCGAGGTGTGTTAATCGTAGGCTAGAACCGTGCATGTGTTTTTGTATGGAAAAATACGGACGTAATCGATGCCAGAGTGTGATCAGATGCATGAGCTATCTGTCCACTGGTGTGGCATTGTTTTTAAAGGCTCCAACCTTGCCCGCCTCCTGGGTGCTTGCTTTCCCCTCCTGGCGTTGCAGGAGGCGCGGAGACAAGCAGCGGCGTTTCAGCGGTTCCTCCCTCGCCGCTCTCTAGATCCAGGTGTTGCTGGGCGGAGCAACCCCCACCGAGCACCAGCTCCTCATACCCCGAGGCTCAATCAGAGTGTTGCCTCGCGCGCTCCTCCGTGGCGGAGTCGCAGATTGAGGCGATGCTCTGCTGCTAGGACATCCAGGCTAAGACAGACCCTAGATAAGACTGTTAGATTGAGCTCTCCCTGGCGCCGAGTCGTCAGTAGGCATCGAGCTCTCATCGTCGATAAAACCAGAAACCAGTCACGAGCGACTTCTTTCCCTTAGTAGACAGTTAGCAGCTTGGAAAACTCTTCTGAATGTCTCTCAGTGGGTTCTGCAAATAATAGAGGGTGGTTATCGAATTCAGTTTCGATCCCCTCTGCCGCCTTTCGGCGGCGTCACGCTCAACGTGGTGAGCCCAGAGCAGGTTCCGGTTATGGAACAAGAAGTAAATACCCTTCTAATAAAGAGGCAAAGACTCGTTTCCTCCATGAGAGTAGAGCCCGGGCTCTACAGCCGGTACTTCATAGTTCCAAAGAAGGATTCGAGAAGAAGTCGAGTCCAAGGACTGCTTTGTAGCAATAGATCTAAAGATACATACTTCCATGTGTCCATTCATCCTTCTCACAAGAAGTTCCTGAGATTTGCTTTAGGGGCAAAGTGTATCAAAATCGGGTTCTTTCCTTAGGCCTAACACTTTGGCCCCAGATGCTTACGAAAGTAGTAGATGCAGCCTTAGCTTCATTGCGGCTTTAGCGTTTTGCATTCAAAACTACATTACAGACTAGCTAATACTAGCTTAGTTGTAGAGCGGAGTGACTGGACATCGAGATGTCCTCCTCGCTCACGTAAAGTGTCTAGGGGTTCAGACTGAACGCCAAGAAAAGTTTGCTCTCTTCAGTCAGAAGACCACTTATTTAGGCGTGGTACGAGATTCGACCACGATGCAGGCGCAGATGCTCCCTGCTCGAGTAGATTTGATTCTCAAATCAGTCAAGAAAGTTAAAGAAGGCCAGTCACTCACTGTCACAGTCTCTTAGACTGTGGGTTATGAGGGCAGTCGTGATATTATCAGCCTGCTATACTCAAGACCCTGCAGTAGTGGCTCAAGACCAAGGAGGTTTCCCTGGAAAGGAATCCAGGTTGTACAATCAAGGATTCCCGACGATGTGTGCGAACCTTAGATATGTTAAGAAACCATTGGCTTCTAAACAGGGCCCGGCTTTATGAGCTCCCTGTTGCCAGCTAAATTGGCGAAAGGATGCGCTCACTGGTTTAAGAGCGACCTTGAGCGGCCACTCAGCCCGTGGTCCGTGGACTGGCCGCCATCTCATGTGGCACTGCAATTGCCTGGAGATGCTGGCCATGTTTCAAATAATAAACACCTTTCCCAGACCAAACGATCACCTTGTGTTAGTATGCACCGAAAACATAGCGGTGATCTTACATCATTCACCAGGGGGTTCTGCGGATTCAGCCACTGCACGAACTGGCATGTCAGATCCTCCTGTGGAGTCAGGCATAGACCCTCTCGCTGAAAGTTGCATGTATTCCTGGCCATCTGAATGAAAGAAGCAGATGTCTTGTTGAGGCAAGGGACGAGGCCAGGGGATGACACGCTCCACCTCAAGGTGTTGAAGCAGACTCAGAGAACAGATCAGAGGTGAACCTCTTTGTGAGTCATTAGATCATGCAATGTCTCCTCCAGCTCCTCCAGCTCAGCGCTGGGGTTAGAAGCTGTGGTACAGACCTGGCCGAGGCTACGTCTGTACGAATTTCCCCCGTTTGTTCTGCTCCTGGGAGTTCTAATGAGAGTGCGCCAATACAGTGTTCGCTTACTATACATAATAGCCCCATTCTTGCCCGGCTGAGTAGGATTCTCGAGCCTGATAGATCTCTTAGATGGATGAGAGATTCCCGTCAGGAAGATCTCCTCTCACAGGCAGGGGGCTCAATAATTCACCCCCGCCTAGAGATGTGGAAGTTGACGGTGTGGCCCTTGAGGGGGCCCACCTCCTAGAATTTGGTCTCCCAGATAATGTGGTAGAGACCCTTCTCCACTCTAGAGCTCCCTCTACGAGGAAAGAGTACTACCTGAAGTGGTTATTCTTCACTTCATGTTGCAGGAGTCGCCAGTATGACCCAGTTAACTGCCCGGTTGGTACAGTGCTGGAGTATTTGCAGGCTAGATTCGCTGCAGGGGTATCCCACTCAACACCTAGAGTGCATAGTGCAGCTTTGTCAGTATTCCACTACCAAATAAATGGTGAGTCAGTTGGTAGACACCCCCTAGTACTACGTTTCCTCCGTGGTGCATTGAGGTTGAGACCTCCAATATTCTCTCGGGTCCCTATGTGGGACTTAGCAGTGGTGCTAGAGGCGTTGTGTAAACCGCCTTTCGAGCCCATAGAGGAGATTTCTGATCGCCATCTCACTCTCAAGACTGTGTTCTTGTTAGCGATCTCTTCTCTGAAGCGAGTTGAAGACCTTCAGGCCCTTTCAGAAGCACCCTCATATTTGGACTTTGCGCCCGGACTGGCGAAAGCCTTTTTGTACCCTCGAGCGGGTTAAACTCCAAAGGTCCTCGCTAACGCTCCACCACGCCCGATCGAGCTACTGGCGTTCCATCCTCCTCCCTTTCGAGACCCTGACCAGGAGAAGTTGAATCGTATGTGTCCTGTTCGAGCACTGGACACGTACGTGCACAGGGCAGCCTTGTGGAGAAAGTCTGACCAGTTACTTGTGTGTGTCGGTCCACCTAAAAGAGGTCAGCCTGCTGCTAAGCGGACGATTAGTCGTTTAATTGTTGATACAATCACAATTTGTTATGAGTCCTCTGATCTCCCCTAGCCGATGGGAGTCAGGGCTCACTCCACAAGAGGTATGGCAGCGTCAAAAGTATACTTAGCAGGTGTCCCAATACAAGACATCTGCGACACCGCGGGTTGGTCTGTCCCTTCCACGTTTGTTCGGTACTACGGTCTGGACATGCGGATGACCCCTGGATCATCGACCCTCTCGTCCCAGTATTGTATGTTGAGACATAGGCACAGGGCAGGGCCTTGGAGTTATGGAGACGTTGGGATTGCGTTCCCCGAAGTGTCTCCGGACGCAGTGGGAGTTCCCGGAAAAGAACAAAGAGGTTATGAATATAACAAAGGGAACGAAAACTGCGTCCCGTGCCAGACCTCCTGCGCCCCCTGCCGGCGCGGTTCTTCACAGCAGTTAAGAGCTAACGCGAGCAGACACCGTGTGCTATTTATAGACTCTTCCTGGTCTGACGTCACCACCCTGACGTCGTGCCCATCCATTGGACGTTGGTACAGCAGATTCAGAGCCGTCACGCATGAAGGCGTTCCCCGTAGCGTCTCCGGACGCAGTGTTCGTTCCCTCAAAGAACCTTATATTCCTAACCTCTTCGTTTTGGTTCCTTGCAGCCATCGCCTCTGGCTTAGTTGGGATCACCTAATTTCTAGTGATTATTGTCATTTTGATTACAGAAACTGTCTTTGCTTTTGATAAATAAATAGTTTAATCTTGTCATTAAACATTACAATCACTCTATGCTCCTGTTTGATAATGTTCAGTGCTTTGCTACAATCTGTATTGTTAAAAGCGATATATAAAGAAAAGTGATTGATTGATATCAATTAAACAGTCAATTTTAAAACTTTTATCCGTCTTGAAAAAGTAGTCGAAAGACTTTCTATACTCATCCCATGGTTTTTGACACTCACTAGATAGAGGATCTCTGTATTGTGATGCATATGTAAATGTTACTTTATTCAATATGTCTAGACAATGGAAGTGGTGAACCCTCTATTTGGCATTTGTACATTTTGGCATGTGGCTTGAATAATGGGGACATTGGACTGATAAGGGATTGTTAGTATTCTGGCTCTGCTAAAAGCAAAGCGTCTTTGCAGGCCTGAAGATTTTAGGTTTGAAGCAGCAGGAGGTGGGAAGGTTTTCTCATGAGATATTATAGCTACTGTGGCCCTGAAACTCAAAATAATTAATGTGTTCATGGCCCACTGGGGAAAAATAGGCCATGAACGTTCCTCTTTTGAGCAAGTTTAAAAATGTCTTGCACATTTCTGAGTTGTTTGTATTGTGCAGCCTCAGCAACAACCTTTTCCACTACTGTTGTCACTTTTCTCTGGACAGGCCCTGGACAGACTCATGGTCATTGTTTAAGGTGAGTATTTCCAGGAGCAATTCAGCTTTTTTTTTGATATACAGTAGATGAATGTAATGGAAGTGGAGAATGGCCCAGCTCAGCACTAAACCACCAGCTGTGCCATAAAACCCATTCAGTGTGACTGTGTGACCTGTGTTTCATGGACCATTTACCATGTTTCTGACTGTTTGATAGGACACAGAAGTAAAACCAAAACAGTGGCTTTGCCATATAGACATCTGTACTACCTCCAGTCAATTTACAAGAGTTTACCTGAATACATTGACACTCATTATCTAGTAACCAGGAAAGAAACAGCTCACTGCTTAGGTCACTGGTACAAAAGTCTCACTGGAGATGAATACAGGTTTGCTGATGTTTGAGATGTACTGATGACCTTAATACAGCTGTTACACAATTCTCAAAGCAGTTTATGATCACCATGGAGTCATCAGCATTATGTGGCAGCCACATAATGTGTGTGAGATAGTCATCTCTAATCAGGACAGAAATGTGGTTGTAACATGCATGTGGAAAAAAGGAAGATGATGGCACCCGGAGATAAGGTCAACTGTTAAATGTTATCATAGACCACAGGAGAAAGAGCTGCAGAACTAGAAAAGACAGGTGAAGATGCAAAATGGCTCTATAAATGCCAGTCTTTGTGAATCGTTTCAAAGCTTCAGAGAAGAAAGGCTTGAATCGTATTGTGTGTATTGCAGATAGACTTGGTCTGTTTCAGCAGAATTTTGGGGAAACATAAACACACTCCCATTGCCAAGACTTTACTAAAAGCTATGCAACTTAACCAAAATAACACAGCATTATGCCCTTTACAAATAAAGCAATCATAGAATACACTGCGACTGTAAATATATATATGGACAAAAACATTTCAGCGCAGTTAAAGTTGATGAATTTACCCCAAAATTTTGTGTATCATGTCTTCTTATGCTGAAATTATTTTGCAACATGCAAGTACATTCAGAATGTTTTTATTAAGGGTGGGCATAGATAATTTTTTAAAATCTAGATTAATCTAGATACATTTTGAAATTAATCTAGATTAATCTAGATTAAATTGGCTCATTTGAATTCTGCCAAAGGCGTTCAGAATATGTCTGCCACCTAAATAATGACTATAAGTAAAGCCCTATTATATTTGAGATATCTGTGTGTGTGTCAGTACAGCCATACAAGTAGGGCTGTGAATCTTGGTTTCACAATTCAAATCAATGAGATTATTATTATCAATACAATGGCCCAGTTTCACAAACAAGGCTTAGCTTTAGCCAGGACTAGGCCTTAGTTAAATTAAGATATTAATGCATCTTTTACAAAATTTTAAGATATGTCAGAGCAAGATATTTTCAGTTAAAGCAGTTCAAACATGCATTTTAGTCTGTGACCGGCTTAACCCTTGTCTGTGAAACCAGGAGAATATCACATTTTCCTTCAATATTACTGCACATGGCTCCATTTTAAATCACATTTATTTTGGTGCAAAACTTGCCTTTTTTATACTCTTTTAAAACTATTACTTATTGTAAAAAGTGCTCTTTGAGTATACAAAAGTTTACAAAAATAGTTTTGACTGTAAAAGATTTTTCCTCTGCATTATTGCCGCTTGATTATTACTGATGAGATCAAGACAGTGGCAGCTTTAATAGGCTGCATTCAGACTAATGCACAGATCTCTTTCTATATATCAGATGTTTTGATCTGCTCTGAAAACATAACTGACGGTGTGCACATCAGTTTCGTATAAAAGCAATTGAAAATGCAAGTGCACTAAACCACAGCTGCGATCAGCTGCTTCAGGACAAATACAACGTGCGCGTGACTGTCAGTGACAAAGACTGTCAGCACGCAGATTTGCATCTAATACCAATGCATTCCAAACGGTATATGAAAAACGTATCTAAAGTAAAACACGACGGATGGAAGCACACACAGTCAAGCAACGTGCACGTGTCTCAGCGCAAATTTTGTGCAATGAAACCTGGTGCGTCCGCTGCTGGCCAAATGGGTGCCCTAAGCAGAATAGTATTGTTGTGCCCCCTCCCTCAAAAAAAAAGGGGTCAAAATAGAACTTTCTATAAATAAATGTAAATAAATTAATTGTATTTAATTTGTATTATTTTTAAATTACAATTGCAGCGCTAGACAGAAACTATATGATTTTATTAATACCATGTGATTGATGTAATGGTGTTAAGCATTAAGAAATCACACAAAATAAACGTCCACGTTTTTGTTGAATAAATTAAATAGGCTGTAGCATTTCTATTACAAAAAGGT
>JAUMHG010000234.1:181898-196948 GCA_032359395.1 Enteromius anoplus
TTGGCCTTTAGTAAAAGCTCAAAGGCAAATAGGTCTCTCTGGCGAGTTCCCATATGTAACGTCGAAGTGATTCGACTAAAAGGGTAACCTCATCCTGCTTCCCTCAATGACTATCGCCCTGTAGCCCTCATCTCAGTAGAGATGAAGTGCTTTGAGCGGCTGGTCAAAGACTTAATCATATCTTCTCTACCATATGAACTCTATCCACTACAGTTTGCATACCGTCCAAACCGGTTTACAGATGATGCCATTTCTCATTCACACATCACTCACCACCTGGACACTAGAGGGGGGAATTATGTTAAAATGCTCTTCATCGACTACAGCTAAGCATTTAAAATGGAAGTCAATGAGCCAAAAACTATGAAGGTAAAACAGTAGCAAAACTCGAGAGCTTGCTAATTTGAACGTGAGAACTTGTAAAGTTTATATTTGTAATTGTAAGCTGAAATTTTTACTCACACCTCTGATGTGAAAAGCTGCATCTATCGATTTGCACACACAAACAATGCTCAGAACATCTGTGTTTTGAATTCGAGGTTGCAGATTAATAGTTACAAATGCGTAAAGTGTCATTCACATAAACCAAATGACAGGCACAATTGTGTATTACACATACCACCACAAGTCGGCACTCACAACCTCTCAGATGTGGCAGTACAACCTCAAATCTCAGCGCTCTGACTTTTGCTACTCTTTTTGCGATATTTCTGTAGCAAAACTCACTTGTGCACTTGTAAATGCAAACTTGAGAGAGCAGAGTCGGGGGCGGGGCTGGGTGGGAATGAAGTCAATTTATTGGTCGATGCCTCGCCAATAAACAATGCCATCATTTATAAAACTGGCAATTAAAGAGTCAAAAACCAGATTTTTAAAAAAACATTTGGTAGTTTTGGACAGGACTGAAATCGCTAAATAGATTTATGCAAAAAAGTTTATCAGAGACATTTTTACAGACGTTTAATTTTTGGGTCGTTTTTGACCCCTAACATAACGAGAGGGTAGTAAATTTTAACAATGCACAAGGGTTAATAATTCCAGCAATAATATTCGTCTGGCAACTTTCGGTTAGTTTTATTTCACTTTACAAATTCGCTTTCAAAAATTCAGTGGTTCAAATTCGATAGACCGCACATCAGGGAACTGCAGGAAAAGCAGTAGATTACCTATCCAAGAAGCCATCTGCTGTTAGATGTCTTCACAAGCAGGTTGTGCCCGCGGCTTTGAGTGTGAACGTCTTCATCAAAGTGTTTGCGGTAAGATATTGTTTTAGTGCTGCGCTGTTAATCTAAATATTTTATGCTCCCTTTCTATCTGTGTTAAAACATTTGTAACACATATTGTCTGATTTATTATTTTTGTTCCCTCTTTCGTCATACTCTGGGGCTCCATAAGCCATTCATGCACATGCGCACTTTTCAAAAATAACGTTTAGAATGGACGTGCAAAAATACATAATATAAACACATTTTATATTTAGATAGAATATTAGATAAATATAGTAATGCATGTTAGTTTGCTTCTTGTGCCCAAGAGCATATTTATTAAAGCTCTTATATCGTACTAACAAGAAACTATGCTTCTAACCACAGGTCCAAAGCTGTAGTTTCTACCACGTATGTTTGTGACGTTGATTGTTCGTTCATTTAAACTATGCTTTCGGCAAACACTGAATCTTTGAACTATTCTGGTAACGACAGAACTTGGGACCATAGTAGGCTTACCTTGCTTTTGGGAAACGCACTCCCTTTTTGGCAACCTAAAGGTAACCTAAACATAAACACACTAAAACACATAAAACTACAGTGATCTTGTTGTAAATAAAAACAAACAAACAAAAAACTTGTATTCCACAAATACAAGTTATTTATGTATAAATATAGTTATTTATATATTTGTTTATTTATTAAAGTTGTATTGTATTAAATTAAATCTAAATAATAAAAACATAAATGCTACATTGTTGTGTGATTTTGTTTGTTTCTTCTGGTTGTTGAACCTTAAGAATTAGAACATTTTATTTGATTGTAATTTTTTTTCTTCTTATTCCAAAGACATAGGTAAAACAGTTCAAATGAGCAGCATAAAAAGTGTAATTGTATTTTATTTGTGCAGTGCTTTGATTAATTAAAATTCTACGCTTACTTTTTGTCATGAGGATCGGATGATAGGTCTAGAAATGTCCTAGAAGTAATTTTAACCAGTGACACTAATAATTATTAACATTTATTCGATTCCACAACCTTTGCATTTATAACAACTTTACCAAGTCGACTGGATTTGTGTGCTCTTGCCCGAGTAGCAATTGGGTTTTGGAACCATTCTGTCATGTTTGGGTGCAGTTTACAACCAAAGTAACAATAAATAAAATAGACAAACTGTAGTTTCAATGTGCCATCCCCAATGGGCTTTTGAAGACACAATAAAAGGAAGCACTGTCCCTTTTCTTTCTCAGAGATTCCTGCCCTGCATACATATTAGCATGGCAAAGAGGACTGTGTCACTGCTGCAACTACTGCTCTTGGTGTATGGGGTCTATGTTCCAGTTTCAGCACAAGTCTGCAGACTGCTTGGTCAGCCTGTCCTCCCTCTACTTTCTGCAGAAAAATATATCAATATTGGGGCAGTTTTATCATTTCACAGAAGTGCTCTTTTAAAGATGCATACATTCACTTCCAAACCACAACCAACAACATGTGGCAGGTCTGTATGAAAACAAATCTTTGAAATTGACATTAGAAATTATTTAAAAATAACTAAATAGATAATTCTGATGATCTTGAAAGAATGAAAGACACAATTGATGCTCTATTTTCACAGCTTCAACTTGCGTGGGTTTAAATTTGCTCAGACACTGATTTTTGCTATTGAGGAGATAAATAATAGCACACACCTGTTACCTGGTATTTCTTTGGGCTATACTATATATGATTCATGTAGCTCTATAGCTGAAACTATTCTTTCAAGCATGTCTTTGATGAATGGTTATAATCAGAATTTGAGTGATACATCCTGCTCTAGACCACCATCTGTTTATGCGATTGTTGGAGAGTCAAACTCCTCTCCCACCATAGCACTGGCTTCAGTAGTTGGTCCTTTCAGCATACCTGTTGTAAGCATTCTTCCTTGTTCACTGTTCCTTGTTCCCATGTTGAAACAGCGTGTGATGAAGCACAGGAACAAGCATAATTTATAAATGCTTTGAACTAAAAGGAAAAGCAATTGTTGTAAATATAAAAAGCAGTGTTTACATTTTAACATTTATAATGTTTATGACAATTATTTTAATTGTATAGTAATGATATAATGTTGATATTTTTCTTGTAGATCAGCCATTTTGCCACATGTGCTTGCCTGAGTGACAGAAAAAGGTATCCATCCTTCTTCAGAACAATACCTAGTGATTATTATCAAAGCAGAGCTCTGGCTCAGCTTGTCAAGCACTTTGGCTGGACCTGGGTTGGAATAGTAAGGAGTCGTGGAGACTATGGCAATAATGGCATTGCAGCTTTTGAGGAGGGCGCAAAACAAGAGGGTGTTTGTATTGAATACTCAGAGGCCATATTAAGCACAGATCCAAAAGAGCAGTTTTTGAAGATACTGGAGGTGATAAAGAAGGGCACCGCCAGGGTGGTGGTGGCTTTTCTTGCATTAGGAGATTTTATTCCCCTCCTAAAAGTAATGGTGCAACACAACATCACAGGGATACAGTGGGTTGGCAGTGAATCCTGGATCACTTCTCGAACTCTTGCAGAAACTAAAGAGTACAGTTTCCTTTCTGGAGCTGTGGGTTTTGCCATAGCAAATGCCAGACTTATTGGCCTGCGAGAGTTCCTAGTGAATGTGCACCCTGATCAAGAACCAAACAACAACATTTTAAGAGAATTCTGGGAAACTTCCTTTCAGTGCTCTTTCAGGACCACTGGTAGAGGTGCATGCACTGGCTCAGAGAAACTGGCAGAACTGCAAAATGAATATACTGATGTGTCAGAGCTACGAATACCAAATAAAGTGTACACTGCAGTGTATGCTATTGCACATACACTACATAACATATTAAAGGACTTGAAATCCTCCACCAACAGTGGCACACAAGAACAACCAACACCACAAAAGGTATATATAAGCACAACACATAATAGTAGATAGTATTTAGTAATTTAGTAATAGTCTTTCCTTTCAGATGTTGGCGTATATGAGGGATGTGAGATTCACTGTTAAAACAGGTGAAGAAATTTTCTTTGATGCAAGTGGTGATCCAGTGGCTAGATATGATCTGGTGAACTGGCAGCCTGCTAGGAATGTAGGTCTGCAGTTTGTGCATGTGGGAGTGTATGACAGCTCGCTGTCTTCAAAAAAACGTCTTTGGGTCAATCAGGAAAGTATCTTATGGGCAAGAAACACTGGACAGGTACATTAATATTACACAATACATTATATGGGGGCATGTCAAAAACTGTTTAATCATGGAAAAAACAATCAAAAAACAAAACGGAAAAACAATCCATAGAGACAATCAATTGTAGACTTAAAATGATCATGTTTTGTATAACAAATTATTTTTGCATAGTTGCCTGTGTCCATGTGCAGTGAGAGCTGTCCCCCCGGCACTAGGAAAGCTGTGCAAAAAGGACGACCTGTCTGCTGTTATGACTGTATTCCATGTGCAGAAGGAGAAATCAACAATGCAACTGGTAAAATAAAATAAAGAACACTAAGTACCTCTCATGAATATATGACAATATATAATACCGTCCATTTTTCTTTTTCTTCTTTTTTTCCCTTCACAGATTCTAATGATTGTTTTCCTTGTGATCTGGAGTACTGGTCGAATGAAAGCAAAGAAAAATGTGTATTAAAAGTGGTTGAATTCCTTTCCTATACAGAAATCATGGGGATGGTGTTTTGTATTTTCTCCTTCTTTGGGGTGTTATTGACAGCAATGGTATTTTTTCTGTTCTATCTTCATAAAGAAACACCTATTGTAAGAGCTAACAACTCAGAGCTAAGCTTCTTGTTGCTCTTCTCGCTCTCACTGTGTTTTCTCTGTTCACTTACTTTCATCGGTCGGCCCTCTGAGTGGTCCTGTATGTTGCGTCATACAGCATTTGGGATCACTTTTGTCCTCTGTATCTCCTGTGTTTTGGGGAAAACAATAGTGGTCTTAATGGCTTTCAGAGCTACACTTCCAGGAAGTAATGTGATGAAGTGGTTTGGGCCTCTTCAACAGAGACTCAGTGTTGTTTCCTTAACATTAATACAGCTGATTATCTGTGTTATTTGGTTAACAATATCCCCTCCTTTTCCATATATGAATTTGAGCTATTACAGAGAAAAGATCATCCTAGAATGTAACTTAGGTTCGGTTGTTGGTTTCTGGGCTGTTTTGGGTTATACAGGCCTGCTATCAATCTTGTGTTTTGTTCTGGCTTTTTTTGCTCGGAAGCTCCCTGATAACTTCAATGAAGCCAAGTTCATCACATTCAGTATGCTTATATTCTGTGCTGTCTGGCTGACATTTATCCCAGCTTATGTCAGTTCTCCTGGAAAATTGACTGTAGCTGTGCAGATATTTGCTATTTTAGCATCAAGCTTTGGATTACTATTTTGCATATTTACACCAAAATGTTACATAATTTTACTAAAACCAGATAAAAATACAAAAAAACAAATGATAGGGAAATCTTCATAAATTTTTAAGTCAAAAATAACCATCTAATTAAGAAACAAATATGATCCAATACATTTCGAATGTAAAATTCTATACAAACAAAAGTAATAAATAAAAAAAAATAAATAAATAAGTATCTGAAACAAAAAATAACACTTTAAGCTAAAACATATTCCTTGGCCATTTGGATACCGAGGGTGGCTTTCATAACAACTACTGACACTAAAAGCAAAAATACAGTTCTGTTCCCTGATGCATTCCTACAATATGTCATCCTCACAAGCAGCACTACTCTGTGTCGGTGAGTCTGCTTTGACTCTCTCTGACAGCAATAGCTGCATTATATAAATACTAGGGGTGGGTATAGATTTTTTTTTAATCTAGATTAATTTTGAAATTGATCTAGATTAATTTAGATTAATCTAGATTAAAATGGCTTATTTGAGAGAAAGGCATGCCAAAGACAATGCCAAAAGGCATTCAGAATTTGTGTGCTATTATATTTGAGATATCTGTGTGTAAGTACTGCCATCATATTATTTATCAAGTGGCATTTGGTTTATATCAAAGTGGCTGTTCAAACATGCATTTTAGAATATCACATAATAGGAGAATATCACATTCTCATTGAGGATTACTGCACATAGCTACATTTTAAATCCAAGTTATTTTGTGCAATATTTACTTTTTTTATCATTGAATAAACAGGCTACTCTTTTAAAATTATTACTTATTTTAAAAAAGTGCTCTTTGAGTATACAAAAGTTTACAGAAATAGTCTTGAATTTTAAAAGTTGGATTTTTCTTTTTTTCCTCTGCATTATTGCCGCTTGATTATTACTGATTTGATCATTGACAGCGGCAGCTTTAAAAGGCTGTATTCAGACTAACGCACAGATCTCTTTCCATATATCAGATGTTTAGCTCTGCTCTGAAAACAACTGACGGTGTGTTCATCAGTTTTGTATAAAAGCATAAAAAAAATGCAAGTGCATTTATCCGCAGCCGCGATCAGACGCTTCAGGATAAACAAACATAATGCACACGTGATGGAAGTCTGTCAGCGAGCCGTTTTCGTGCAACTAATACCAATGCATTCCAGTATATGAAGATCACGGACGACAGGTGATATGGATCGAAGCTCACACGTACAGTAGTTTAGAAAACTAGTCCCGTCCGAATAAAGCTACAGTGTAATTCGGCTATACATCCGCACTAAAGGTGAAAGTCACCATAGCTTGTAGCATAGACTCCAACCCAACTTTGTGAAGATATGAACGGCAACATTATTTTTTTTTATCGCGCGATAAATATATAAATACATATATCAAATACAGTGACTAGCTTACATAAGACAATAACTTGTTGCAATTAGAAAGAAACAAGAAATAATGACCTGTATTTATTACACCTTTCTGCATTTCACACAGTAAACACACAGGAGACAATGATTTGACATATACCCCAGGTTTCACAGACATGCTAATGCTATTCCTATACTAAAATTCACGTCTGAGCTAAAATGCATGTTTGAGCTATGTCACAGCATATATTGCTGTAACATATCTTAAAATATGTCAGCGTTCTGTGTCAAGATGCACACCTGTAAGGATTTCTTCTAAGGCAGTTTTGTAAAATTTAAATATCTTAAATTATCTAAGGCCCCTAGTCCTGGTTTAAGCTAAGCCCTATTTGTGAAGCCAGGCCATAATTTATATTTATAGTACATGCAAAGGTGTACCTCTTATGTGCATGTTATGTTTTAGGCCTCATAAATATGTCAATTTCAATACATAAAATGCAAGTAAAATTTGAAAATTTAAGGAGAACCAGAAGGAAAAAAAAAGTAATTTATTTATTATTTATTTAAAAGTGGTTTGTTAACTGATCATTCCACCCAATGTGTTAAAATTTAGGGTGTTTATGTGAAATTAAACATTAAAAAAAAAAAAAAAATCTGTTTACTTCAATGTATGTGATAGAGCACTGTTAAAAAAAAATAAAAATCTTTTTCAGGTCAAAACCTGAAATATGCCAAAGAGCTTAAGAGGTTATTTGTGCATATTGCGGGTTGCAATCTATAGTGTTATTTTCTTTAAGTGCCATCTGCAGTCAGTTGACTATAGTTTGATTACTTTAGTCCTCTCAGTCAAGTCAAAATATTCAGATAATATAGTCAAAATATATTGAAAATAAAGTCAAAATACTACAAGAATTAAGTCAAATATTCAGACATTAAAGTCTAAATACTATGAGAATAAAGTTGGAAATGTTTTGAAAATTAAAGTTGCAATATTTTGAGATTCTAGCCTTTTGCACATGCAGCTAGCCCGGATTGGGAGCACCCTGCTCAGTTGGTTGCTCAGGAAAATACATACTATATCTATATTATTATGTGTTTTCCTTTCACACTCTTTAACCTGGTGTGACATATCGTTGTATTCACTTCCGTTTAAGTGGCCAATCAGTTTTTCGCATTACAATAATGAGACATAATTTTCGTTATAAATTAGGCTATAGCCTTCTGTTTTTTAATTCCTTCTGTTCTGACGCGAAATAGAGAGGAGAAACACATTTATAATTTGTAATTCATTACAGAAATGGCAGAATTTTAATGCTGAGCTTCTTATATTATATTCTTATATTCTTATTCTATATCATTATATTGTGACTTGCACAGCATTATTAATGTCATGATCATGGCACTCCAGCACCCAGCAAACTGTGTGTGTATGTTTTGTGTCTTTTTTCATTAACGCTACTTTTCTGGATGGCGGAACGCTAGCATTTCTCTCTGGTCTCCTGACCAAGGCCCTTGGAGCCTATGCCGCCGCATCAGCTTGGCCTAGATGCAGCACAAGCTGCAGAGACTGAGATGAGAAATTAGCTCTACGGCAACACCAAAGCTTTGAGCCAGACCTTTGCTGTCTTGTATTTTTCTTTTCATTTACCCAAGATCCACGGATCATGACAGATCTCTCTTCAAGCTCCTCTTTTATCTACTAATCACCAGTATCAGGACACCTTTTTGGACTGCATCACTCTTCAAACCAGGAGGACATGATTGCCAATCCAAAACCTTGTTACCATCTGGACTTCGAGACTGCATCAGACCCTCGCCAAAGAGGCAATGCAAGTATCGTACATATAACTAAACAAAACAGAGGTTTAATATTAGTTATGGCACTGATGGTTTTACAGGTGGTCAACTGACTCTCTTTTCATAACTTAAATTTTAGCTCTTTCTTAATGGTTCACCCTTAAGCCTTGCTTTGCACTTTCCCTTTAGTTTGAATGTATTTATACATGTAAGTTAACTTAGAGTTAATAAAACTTTTGCACAAAAGACATGAGTTTCTGATTCTGGCTTGCAAAGTAATGTCCCTTTACGGTTGTGACCCTTGCTACATGCTCTTATGCAATAATACTGTAAGAAGGCATTTTTCTGTGGCTGAGAAAATATACCTTCGTAATTACACTATGTGTTCGGTGAACGAGCAGATTGGTTGATGGTAATTCTGCTACAGTTACTACTGGCAGCTAATATAAATAATTGCAATTAATCATAATTAATAGTAATTATTTATATATATTCCCCTTATTGAGCTTAAAAACATGTTACACCTCAATGTGGCTTTGTTTGATACACAATGATGCTTCACTCATAAATACCACAGGCATAAAAGAAAAGAATATCATCACCAAAAATTAAACTGGTTTGAATGGCTTTTTTTACAGTGATGGTGAAATCATCAGTTCAGATTGAACCCTTTAAAGTTTCAAAACGTAATGAAATATGCTTTATTTCTTCTGTATCTGTTCTTAATATATCATGAGAGGTTTTTGCTATTGCAGCAGTTAGAGATCCATCCGTGCTCGATATATAGGCCCAGGTCACTAAAGACCTAAATATGTAATAAAGATCTGCAAACCATTCATGCATTCAAATATTTATCTACTCGAGTGAAATATTCCATAGGCTGACATTTTTTGTACAAATATTTTATAGGAAGTCTACACTCTAAACCCGGTAAAGTTGAATTTACTTTAAAAAAACTGAAGGAAACTGGTTACCCTAAAAAAGTTAAGTAAGGTTTACTGGAAAACTTGAAGTAACCATTACTAAAATATAAGAGTCATTTTAACAACCATTTAAGTTGACTTTACTTGATGCTTTTAATTTGCCTTATTACTCCATTCCTCTAATTGCATTAACTTACATAGATAAACATAATTTTTTTTTTTAGAAATTGTCATATAAAAATACAACAGTACAGTGAATACAGATTTATTTGTTATTTAAAACAAGTTTTAATTTTTTTTAGAAGCTTTCACACTACTCTCTAATAAGAGTGCATTCTCAACATAGCGAATAACAACCCTAGTTTTAAATGCTAAGCTTGCAAAATGTGTGAACAATTCCTATATCACAAAATAATAGATTGTATAATTGTTTGAACAAATATTTGCACTTAAGCGTATTGTATCGAACATTGTGTTTGCATATACAAGTCTATGCAAATGTAACGTCTCGGTTACGTATTGTAGCCCTCGTTCCCTGAAGAAGGGAACGGAGTCGTCACGTCGGTGACCGACAAATAGGAATCTCACTTCGAGATGCCAAACTAACTCTGCGTGTATACAAACACGCCAATGATTTTCATTGGCAAACGCTGATTAGGATCAGCTGAACCTAAAATCGCTTTGCGAATATAAGTCGGTCAGCAGATCTAGCGTTCATTAGGTTTTCGCTGAGGAGCCGAGCCGGTGTTACGGCCCCCAAGCGGCGGTAAAGCCCCTATGGCGACGGGACGTGACGTCTCCGTTCCCTTCTTCAGGGAGCGAGGGTTACAATACGTAACTGAGACGTTCCCTTTCAGTCGGTCACTTCGACGTCACCTTGGTGACCGACGAATAGGGATCCCTACCAAAGCGCCATAAAGACTGTCCCTTCCAGCCCCATATGAGAGTCACCTACCCCCTGTGTTTGGTCTGTAGGAAGGCCGACTCTGCACATGGACCAGTACCGCACTATAAGTAACTGGACACTAGGACGCCTGAATAGGACGTGCGGAAATCATTTCTCTTGGAAGAGTAAGACAGATCTTACATATATCATGAATGAATTCAATGCATATGGAAATAGAAGAGACTGTATTCTCAAACTGGGGAAGGTAGAACCTACCAATGCTACCTGAGAATGCTCTAGGTTAAACTCAGGGGCTCCCTAGCCCTATAGTGGTTCTCAAGGATACATCGCTAAGGGTCCTAGCGTCAGATGCTCCGCAACATCCAACTGCAGAGGGAAACGGAGGACTCACAGTTTCTACTTATTGATAAGGATTACTGGAGAAGGAAACCAAGCCGACCGAACAGGTCCTACTCCAGCTCTTCAGCTCTGTTAGAGGTGAGAACACGGGAAGAACCGGTACCACACGAAGGCTATAGAATCTAGCGAATGTGTTAGGGGTCGCCCAACCTGCAGCTCTACAATGTCAGCAAGCGAGGCGCCATGAGCCAACGCCCAGAACGACGCTACACTTCGAATTGAGTGAGCGCGTACACTGAGGGGACAGGGCACACCCTGAGCCTGGTAAGCCAGGGTGATGGCAACCACTATCTAGTGGGCCATCCTCTGCTTTGAGACGGCATTCCCCTTCTGCCGGCCTCCATGACACACAAAGAGCTGGTCTGAGGTCCTGAAACTCTGTGTGCGGTCAACGTAACATCTTAGTGCTCGGATGGGACACAGGAACAGTACGGTTGGGTCTGCCTCCTCCGAGGGCAGCGCTTGGAGGTTCACACCAGATCTCTGAAGGGAGTGGTAGGAACCTTGGGCACGTAGCCGGGCCGTGGCCTCAGTGTTACCTGGGAATCCTCGGACCTGAACTCGAGGCACGAATCGTTTACTGAGAATGCCTGCAGGTCCCCTACCCTCTTGATGGAGGCCAATGCAAGCAGGAGGAGAGCTTTCTTTTTTTTTTTTTTGAAAGAAAGTTCAACTCGACTGACTGCAAAGGCTCAAAGGGATCTTCTCCTAATGCTCGTAACACAAGAGAGAGATCCCAAGAGAGTACAGTAGGAGGTCTAAGAGGATTTAGCCTTCTAGCCCCCTTAAGGAACCTGATGACCAGATCATGCTTACCCACAGACCTGTCATTGATTGATTATGTGCTGCGATAGCAGCTACATAGACCTTAAGAGTGGAGGGAGACAGCCTTTGCTCCAACCCTTGCTGTAGGAAAAGAAGCACAACTCTGATCGGGCATCTACGGGGATCTTCTCCTTGAGAAGAACACCAGTCAATGAACAGGTTCCATTTAAACGCAAAGGCAGCTCTTGTTAAAGATGCTCTCGCAGAAGAAATGGTGTCAACTACCCCTTGAGGTAGGTCACCTAGAACCTCTGCGTCCCATTCTCCAGGGTCCAGATGTGGATTTTCCACAATCTGGGCACGGGTGCCAAAGGGTGCCCCGTTTCTGAGTCAGTAGATCCTTCCTCAGAGGAATCGACCAGGAGCCTGTCACAAGGAGCAAGAGTTCAGGGAACCAAGTCTTGGTGGGCCAGTAAGGGGTAATGGAGTCTCCATTCTCCAGGGAGCGCTTGGGCTCGAGACAGGTCGTCGGCCATCTGGTTGTACACACCTGGAATGTGAATGGTGTGAAGCGACCTCAGATGCTTCTGACTCCAAAGGAGGAGGTGGCGGGCGAGCTGCGACATCCGTCTGGAGCATAGACCACCTTGATGGTTGATGTACGCTACGGTCGATGTGTTGTCCGTACGGACCAGAACATGACAGCTCCGTAGGTGCTCTTTGAGACGACCCAGGGCGAGACAAACTGCTTGCAACTCGAGGCAATTGATGTGCCAATGGGGTTCCGTCCAGACCCCTGGACTGCATGCCCGTTGTACATGGTGCCCCAACCGGTGGTGGAGGCATCCGGGAATACCACAGCATGCCTGGAGACCTGTTCCAGGGGCACTCCTGCCCGAAGGAACTTTAGTTCTGACCACGGGGAGAGGGCAAAGTGACAGGCCGGAGTCACTTGGACCCGGAGCGAGCCGCTCTTCCACGCCCACTTCGGGACTCGATCGTGAAGCCAATGCTGAAGCGGTCTCATATGGAGCAGTCCTAATGGGATTACCGTCGAAGCTGCTGCCATATGCCCCAGGAGCCTCTGAAACATTTTCAGTGGGAACACGTTCCTGGACTTGAACGTATTCAAGCAGGTCAGAAGAGACTGAGCATGCTCTTCTGTGAGTCACGCTGTTTGAGCGACTGAGTCCAACTCCTTCCCGAGAAAAGAGATCCTCTGCATCGGACAAAGTTTGCTCTTTTCTCGGTTGACCCGAAGTCCCAACAGGCTGAGGTGTCGTAACACCAGGTCCCTGTGTTCGCACAACTGAGTCCTGGAGTGTGCTAGTATGAGCCAGTTGTCGAGGTAATTCAGGATACGAACCCCTTTCTCCTTGAGCGTAGTCAGGGCAGCCTCTGCGACTTTGGTAAAGACACGGGCGACAGGGATAGCCCAAAGGGAAGGGCACGATACTGATACGCCTGACCTTCGAATGCGAACCTCAAGAAGGGCCTGTGCTGCGGAAGAGCCATCGAGACGGTCTGAGCCCTATCCAGGCATCTAAGAACCGAGCAAGAGACCATTGGGACCACCGGGGTGCCAGTGGTGGGCAGCGAGGGGGGGGGTTCAGGGGTCCCGACCGAGAGTCTCTGAGCCGGTTCGGAGGGAGGCCTATATGTGTATATGGTGCATGTGTGTGCAACTTACCTGCGCCCTGGCAGTGCCTGAAATGAGAGGACAATTTTTCCTCCCCAGCCCTCCATCGGAGAGGGAGTGGAGTATTTTTCTTTGTCCGCTCAGAAGAACAGTAACTTCTATCCCCGGGTCACCCGTCCTGGGACCTGGACGGGCTGGGCGGAAATCCGGCTGTAGGCTCCTCGACGCGGCTGCTGCACTGGCGGCGGAGGAACAGGGTGACAGCGGGAGCCGCCCTCGGCGACGAGTAGGCTGAGGCTGTGCCAGCAGGGCCTGAGTGCAGCTGGCCGTCTGCGGCAGATGTGACATAGGTCCTCAGTCTGTTTCTCAGGCGGTGAGGAAGCTGGGCAACATCTCCACCGCGTCGCTGGAGAGGCCGGTCTGCGACACGGGAGCATTCAAGAATCTAATCTTCTCTGCATCACTCATGTCTTCAAAACACAGCCAATGGCGCTGTTGGGCCACCATAGTGGACATCGCAGAACCCAAGGCACGCATCGTAACCTTCGTCACTCAAAGCGCGTGGTCTGTCGTTGCACGAAGCTCAGAAGAACCTCTGGATCGTGGCCACCCTCGTGCAGAGCTCTCAGTACCTTGGCCTGATGCACCTGCAACGACACCGTAGCGAGTACGGAGACACAGCCTCTCCTCAGGCTCTATAGGCATCATCATTGATGAATGTCTACAGGCCCGGGAGGGGAGCGAGGGGTTACCCTGCTAGGAGGTAAGCCTGCGGACACAATTGCATCGCAACAGAGCCCTCTATCTGGGGGACCCCCGTGTAGCCCCTCGCTACGCCACTATCAAGGGTAGTGAAGGAGGATGAACTACTTGATCGCTTCCTGGCAGTGAAAAGTGCCTTCCACGACCGAGTAGGCTCATCATGCACCTCCGGGAGCCTTTTTTTTTTTTTTTTTGGCAACCCGGGAAAGCATAGCGACCAGTTTTGGATCAGTATCCGGTATGGTTGAGTGTCCATTGGACACTGCTCCAAAACCAAATGCCTTATTTCCAAAACTGTACTCTCCTTCCAATGCAGTAACCGACATCTGATCACCAGGGGGAGCTCCAAAGTGACATCTGACACCATTCTCGCTTAATCAAACTGCCCAATGGAGACTCCAGCAGTGTCAGAGCGCGTGTGACTGGGGGCGCTTCCCGCTCCCCACTCTCACCATCAGGCTTGCCCTCTCACTCCCGGAAGTGGAGGCTTCACGGATGCTGCCAGCGCAAGCTCCAGATCATAGAAGTGAATAGGGATTTCTTTTCCACCGTCATGTAAATAAAGCCTGGTCCGCAACTCTGAGATAGTCATCTTTCCACAAGAGGAACATGAGCCATCCACGAACACAGTTCTAACATGTTGAATGCCCAGGCATGTCAGACACTGTTCGTGACTGTCCGCTGGCGTCAGGTAATGGCTACATCCAACAACGCACGGGCGGTAGGACATTCAATTCAATTCAATTCAAATTTATTTCTATAGCGCTTTTCATGATACATATCATTGCAAAGCAGCTTTACACCAAAGTTGTTCCAGGGTTGGCATCATCTGAAGTCCTCTGTGGGGTTGGCATCATCTCTTCTTAAGTGTTCTAGATCCAGGC
>JAUMHG010000234.1:197048-220940 GCA_032359395.1 Enteromius anoplus
GGCCAGTGATGTCACCCGCCACTGACGTCCCAACTCATCATTGGCTGATTCAACACACTATTCAGAGCCGTCACGCTGAAGGCATTCCCAAAGCGTCTCGTCGACACTTCAAGGAACAGGGTTATATACATAACCTGAGACGTTTCTAAGGTAAAAAAAAATACAATAATACAAAGCATGCGTCGGTTTCTGACTACAAAATCATACAAATAGATAGGCTACATATACTGATATCAACATGCTTACAGATGTTTTTTGTGTGTTTGTTTTGTTTTTAAGTGATCAGAAACCTACTCCACAGATGAATTCGGAGAACATTCACTCGAGTCTCTTCAGCGCCCTTATCAACATCAGATGTTCATCTACACTGATATTCTCTGATAAAACAAGCTCCCTGAATACTGATGGTGGTTATTTTTTCTTGAATTCATGGAAAGAAGCAGCAAACACTTAAGATACCAGAATTAACTTTTTTTCAGTTTGAATGGAGAAATAAGTTAAATATGTACAGTACAAGCACACTCACACACACACGCACACACATAGTGTCACGGATCAGAGGAGACGAGAACAAGTGGATCCAAATGTAGGCTTTATTATATAACACAGTGTCAAAACAGGCAGAGTTAAGGGAACGGTAAACAGTAGTATCAGACACAAAAACACAAGAATAATCCAATGAACAGAGAGGAGGTTGGGCGAACAGTATCCAGAAGGGCAAAGACAAAAGCAAATATCCGAGGAAGACATGGTTAGCAAAAGTAAATCCAAAACAGAAACAAAAGAACACGGAAGGCTTATAAAAGGAGAAAACAACACAATGATCGCCAACAAGGAAAGCACAAACTTAAATACTTAAATACACGTGAAAACAGACAAGAGGGGAGGAGAAGCTAATGAGCAACCATGGAGACAAACAAGTTGGGAGGAGACAAATGTTCATAATGAAAGTCCTTAACAGAGACAGGGAGAGAAACGCAAACACTAAACAAAGTCTGGGCTGGAGTGCCCCCTGGAGGCTTCAAAGCATATCTCCAGTGATGATGGTTACACACAGGAATATGTGGGCTTTTGCTTGCACACACCACACAAGGTGCAGGTCAGGAGAAACTGCAGTTACTGTGGTAAAAGCATGGTATGTGTCCTGTGCTTTAACTTTATTTGGTTTTAAAAAGAATAGTATTATTATAGAAATAATAATTATAATCAAAACCAAATACAGTGGATGTTAAGATGTTTTGTTTTCGTAAAGCATCTACACAAGCCGTGAAGGCACAGGGCTATTCAGATCTAAAAAATCTAAAAAAAAAATTAAAAAAAAACATTCAAAATGGGCATTTTTTAAAATGGTATAATGGTCTGTGGGGGATTTTGAGCTGAAACTAACAAGACTAATTTTTGGGGGTTCAATTAGCCAGCCCACGTTATATGTTCCCTGTTCTAAAGTGTTACCATATTTGTATATAGTACAGTTACAAAAGGATTTCAGCTGAGTTTAGTTTTAGTTAAGTTTAACAAACAAAAGGATAAGACTGTAGAGTTCACAATGGCCAACATCAGCAATTAAATAAAGTTTACTGCGTAAATGACACAGATTTCCTCTAATTTAGAAACAATTATTGAAAAAACAAACAATTAAAAAAAGGATAGACTGACCAAAAATAAATAAATAATACAACATCAAGTCAAGGTGGAGCACCTCCTTCATTAACACTTTAACTGTGTAATTTTCCCATAGAGGTTTAGTACCTTTCATCGCTATAAATATCACAAATTCCTTTCTGTTCAGCCTATTACAATATCATACTGGGTGCATCTCTGAATAGCATATATTCAATGGGTGGATGGAGCCATTATTTGCACTCATACAAGTAGTAATGACCATCATTACTTTTACCAGAGCTAATGAAACTGCCTGTACTCTGCAAGGACAGCCTGTATACCCTCAGTTATGGAAAGATGGAGACATCATAATCGGAGGTGTTTTCTCCTTTCATAGTAGCTGGGAGATCAGACAAATAACATATTCTATTACACCACCTCCACTGAACTGCATCAGGTAGGTAACATCTGAATAAGACTATATATCAGTTTGTATAGCTTCAGTAAAATATACTTGTTAGAATATAATTTTTAAATTTACTTATGTAATGATTCACTTGAATATATATATATATAATTTTTTTTCCCAACCAAGTCTTAATTATAGAGACTTCCAGTATGTGCAGTCCATGCTCTTCGCTGTGGAGGAAATCAATAACAGTTCCACCTTGCTACCCGGGGTCTCATTAGGCTACAGGATCTATGACACATGTGGTTCAATGGCAATGGCTGTTAGAGTGACTATGGCTCTTGCTAATGGACATGAAAACACTTCCTCAGCTGGTCCTTGCACAAAGCATGCATATGTGCAAACCATACTAGGAGACACAACCTCATCAGCGTGCATGGCAATGGCAAAAGCTATTGGACCATTCAAACT
The DNA here is from genome assembly GCA_032359395.1 of Enteromius anoplus. Taxonomy (NCBI): domain Eukaryota; kingdom Metazoa; phylum Chordata; class Actinopteri; order Cypriniformes; family Cyprinidae; genus Enteromius; species Enteromius anoplus. The sequence continues at coordinate 199,531 of JAUMHG010000234.1, forward strand.
TCCAATGGTATTAATTATTATTTTTGAAAAATAGTTTCAATGTGACTTTACAGTCAAGTTATTTACAAACATATTGTTTATGATAGTAAAATAATTATAATATAATATAATTATAATATAATAATTAATATTAAAAGCCATTCATGATTTCCTAATATAAAATATAACACTATTAATTGTCTCTTAGATCAGCCATTATGCCACATGTGAGTGTCTCAGTGACAAAATCAAATATCCCTCATTTCTTCGAACCATTACGAGCGATTACTACCAGAGCAGAGCACTGGGAGAACTGGTTAGACACTTTGGCTGGACTTGGGTGGGAGCCATAAGAACAGATGATGATTATGGTAATAATGGGATGGCCACTTTCACGAAGATGGCAGAACAGATGGGTATCTGTTTGGAATATTCCCTCCCATTTTTCAGAACTTACCCTGAAGATAAAGTAATAAAGATAATTGAGCAGATCAAAAGCTCTACTTCACGAGTTATTGTGGGATTTCTTGTGCACTGGGACCTGGAGGTTCTGCTGCATAAATTTGTTGAATATAATATTACTGGATACCAGTGGGTAGGCACTGAGGGTTGGATCTCTGATTCGGTCATTGCCAATATGGATAAGCATCATATTCTGCAGGGGGCAGTTGGTTTGGCTATACCCAAAACACAAGTGACAGGTCTAAAAGAATTTATTCTAGACATCAAACCACTTAAGTCCTCAGGAAGTGCAATTTTTACTGAGCTCTGGGAAGAACTGTTTCAGTGTAAATACTCGACCAAGAATGATTCAGTGTTCACAACTCCATGTACAGGCAAGGAGGAACTGTCTCAGATGCAAAACACTTTCACAGATATGTCACTCATGCCAATCTTCAGCAATGTGTACAAAGGAGTGTATGCTGTTGCTCATACACTTCATAATCTTCTGGGCTGCGAGAAAACATGTGCCTCAAAGAAACAGCTTGATCCTTTAACAGTGGGTAAATGCTAGGTTTAGAATGATTTAAACATTTTGGTCAATGACTGGCTAACATTAGAAAAAAAATGTCTCTCTCTCTTTTTTCCCCTCCTCAGTTTCTGACACACCTGCGAAAGGTGCGTTTCAAAACCAAGGATGGTGAGGAGGTTTACTTTGATGAGAATGGTGAGGCAGTAGCAAAATATGAAGTAATAAATTGGCAACCAAGTAAAAAAAACCATGATGAATTTGTCACTGTTGGGCTTTATGATGCCTCTCTTCCTGTGAAAGATCGTTTGGTAGTGAACATGGATTTAATTGTATGGTCAAATAATGTAACAAAGGTAAGGATAAAATACCTTTTCTTTTACTGAAAAGAAAAAAAATTAATCAATAAAATAACTTAATAATAATAATAATAAATGAATAAAATTAATAAAACTATGATCATGAACTTAATCATTGTATACTGTAGATACAATAATATGTTCAACAGTGTATAAAGTAAAAATATTTGTAACAGGTACCGGTGTCTGTGTGCAGTGAGAGATGCCACCCTGGCACTAGGAAGGCCGTAAAGAAAGGAAAACCTATATGTTGTTATGATTGCATTCCATGCACAGAGGGAGAGATCAGTAACACTACAGGTAAAATACATGTATGCATGGATAGTAAGTAAATAAATAAATTAATAAACTGAGTAACTATAGCCATGCAGCTAAAACTAGACTAAGTTGCATGTTTAATGGAATCATTTCACGTTAAACGTGTCACATTTGTCAATTAATATTATTATTGCTGTATTTATTGGACTTCATACAGATTCTGTAACATGTATGCGGTGCCATCAAGACTTCTGGTCAAATCTGCAAAAGGATGGATGTGTTGAGAAGGAGACTGAATTTTTGTCTTTTGAGGAAATCATGGGAATCTTGCTTGCAATAATTTCTATTGTTGGTGCATTTATTACAATGATAATTGCTGTCATATTCTTCAAACATAAAAACACCCCAATAGTGAAAGCCAACAACTCAGAACTGAGCTTCCTGCTTCTGTTTTCACTTATGTTGTGTTTTCTCTGTTCACTCACTTTCATCGGTCGGCCCACTGAATGGTCCTGTATGTTGCGTCACACAGCATTTGGGATCACTTTTGTCCTCTGTATCTCCTGTGTTCTGGGGAAGACATTTGTAGTTTTAATGGCCTTCAGGGCTACGCATCCAGGAAGTAATGTCATAAAATGGTTTGGGCCTCCTCAACAGAGACTCAGCGTTCTTGTCTCTACTCTTATACAAGTGCTTATTTGCGTGCTTTGGTTAACAATATCTCCACCCTTTCCCTTTAAAAATCTAAATTACTTTAAGGAAAAGATCATTTTAGAGTGTGATGTAGGTTCATCTATAGGTTTCTGGGCTGTTTTGGGTTATATAGGATTCCTTGCTCTTTTGTGTTTCATTTTGGCTTTCCTTGCTCGTAAATTGCCTGATAAGTTCAATGAGGCCAAATTCATCACATTCAATATGCTCATATTCTGTGCTGTATGGATTGCATTTATTCCAGCTTATGTAAGCTCTCCTGGAAAGTTTACTGTGGCAGTAGAGATATTTGCTATTTTAGCCTCAAGTTTTGGTTTACTTTTCTGCATTTTTGTCCCAAAATGCTATGTGATTTTACTTAAACCAGAGAAAAATTCCAAAAAGCATATGATGGGCAAAATGGCATCAAACTAAGACAACAGACTAACATCTTTAAATTAATTTAAGAATATCCTTTATTGCAATTTTGTAAATATGGAAAAGTATGAATAAATAAAATGCAACATGAAATGTCTTATATATAGATATAAGAAACACATCGGTTACAATGGATGTTTAATTATATCATTATGTAAATAAAAATAAATTACATTTAATGAGTATTTGACCCCTTTGTTGGCAATCACAAGAGGTCAGATGTTTCTTGTAGTTGGCCACCAGGTTTGCACACATCTCAGGAGGGATTTTGTCCAATTTCTCAAGTTCAGTCGAAGTAAAAACTGCTGCAACCTATTTCTTTATATTTGCTTGGCGAAATTGCTTTATTTTCATCATACATTTCACACAATTATACATTATATTCCTTATTTCACTTATAAATAAATAGACAATTTTATGATGTAGGCCGAAAATTAGCTTCCCCTATTTGACAGACCAGTAGCCGCCACTGATGTACATGTTTGCACTTTTTAGAAAAAAATAAATTATACGTGGTTACTAAGTTTAGGGAAAATAAAACTTTCTAAAATAAGGCCATCCAAGCCTTAGTGAATGGTCCTGAATAGGAATTTAGAGCAACCAGCCGTTTAAGTTAGAATATTAACTTCAGAATGATGTGAAAATCATTTAAAAATAATTATTCACAGAAAACAATATAGTGTTTTAAATTTAAAAAAAACATGTTTTGAGGCTGAAAGCTTGTATGCGGGGGCGTGAGAATAGCCCATTAATATTCAGTGATTAGCACCTGAGGAGACAAAGACCACTCCCCTAATGGGCCAATGGTGACACTGACAGGTAAGACAGGTAGAAAGAATGGGAGAGATTGAAAAAACAGTTTTTTTTTTAATTATTTTATTTATTTATTTATTTTTTTTACAGCACAGTATAATTAAAATAAACACATTATTGAGCACATAGCTACAGAGATGTAACAGACTTTGAGTCAATTCTGAAAACAAGTGAACCCTGTAAATACCTGTTATTTGAGTGCTTGCTGCTGCTTTCCATTAATTCAAGAAAAAATAACCACCATCAGTTTACAGGAAGTTTGTTTTACCAGAGAATGTTAGTGCAGATGTTGGTACAGTACTCCCTAGAGGCGATCAGCTTGAAGAGACTCAAGTATATGTCATCCAGGTTTATCATGCAGCAGGTTTCTAATCACTAAAAACAAAATCGTTTTGTTTTATAGTCTATTATATCAAACATAGAAACAGCATCACATCCAAAGAAATGTAAATAGATGTCATATTTCACTCGATTTCAAAACATTTTAGTCAGGAATTACAGTTCAAGAAAAACAAACAATAATAACGTCGAGCATCATTTATCATGCACTAGTGATATTGTTTTTATATCGTATTATTTATATTACAGAACACAGTAGGCTATCAGCATACAGCCTGTCAACATGCTTCACTCACATTCAGACATTTTAGTCAGATATAGTTTGGCGAAAAACCAAAAGCACACAAAACCACGCAAACTCATACAAACCAAAAGCACACAATAAAGTTACCACTCAAACTCATACAAAAACAAACAGTATTTACTCATGAGAGTGACTGGATCAGATCGCAAGGTGCATCTTGAGGTAAATCCATCTGTTATCTTCTTTGCTGAAGTCAGCGCTGTTTGTTTTGTTTTCTCTGTCCTTCCGCGCTGTGCACACGAGCTGTTGTGGGCGTGTTCATGTCACGCGCGTCTCACTTGGAGTTTGAATTACAAAGCTCGTGGGCGTGGTCACATTAAAATTAATCAGATCAGATTGAGAAACTCAGTATAGTGTTGGTAACTTACTCATTACTTTAACAAAGAATATTTGTTTTCAAGTAGACACTTCAAGCTTTCTATAGATATGTTTTCATGTCTGTGTGTCATGTTTTTGCAGGGTTATAGTTCAGTTTAGTAACGGCTTTTTAAAAACTGTTTGTGGAGAGAACAAAGAAAAATCACGCACACTTTTTATTTTCCTTATTTTGCAAAAGCACACACTTTTGTTGTTACTGAGAGTGAATAAAAAAAAGTAGACATTTAACAGATTCGAATAGTATATAATACTTACTTGTGTGACCAAAATCAATAGAGTTTGAATATATAGAGTAAATCAAGACTAGTGTCTTTTACACTGATAAGAAAAAAAAGACCCAAATCACGCGGGCGTGACAGCGGACCTCAGAGGGTTAAAGGCTGGCTTCTGAGGAGAGAGAAACAAGAATTAGTTTGGTTGATCAGAGTCAATTGAAGCTTTAGCGTGGCTTGTTGTAGGCGTCCGTGTGCAGCAGGAAGGGGCAGCTGAAGTCCGGGGCTCACAGGACTGGCTCGCTGGTGAGCGTGGCTTTGATGTTCTGGAAGGCCTTCTCTGCTACCAGGTTCCACTCCACTTTCTTGGGCTGCCCCTTCCTGGTCAGGTTAGTCAGAGGGGCGGCTATAGAGGAGAAGTTAGTGATGAAACAGCGGTAATAACCAGCCAACCCTAAGAAAGCTTGTACCTGGGTCTTGGAATGGGGCTGTTGGGCCTGCCGGGCGGCCTCCACCTTCTTCTCCTGGGGCTGGATCAGGCCCTGTCCCACCTGGTAACCCAGGTACTTGGCGTTGTGAAGAGCTAGATGGCACTTCTTAGGGTTGACGGTGAGTCCAGCCCTTCGTAGTTCACTCAGCACCCTCCGGAGCCGCTCAAGGTGGTCCTCCCAGGTCTCTGAGTATATCACCACATCGTCCAGGTAGGCAACGGCATACTGTTGGTGAGGCCGGAGGAGGATGTCCATGAGGTGTTGGAAGGTGGCAGGAGTCCCGTGTAGGCCGAAGGGTAGAACTCGGTACTGCCAGTGGCCACTGAGGGTCGAGAAGGCTGTCTGATGGTTCAATCACCCCTAACTTCAGCATCTGGTCCACTTCCGTCTCTATAGCCTGCCGACGAGCCTCATGGATTCGATAGGGCCGCTGTTTGACGATCACTCCAGGCGGTGTTCTGATCTCGTGCTGCAGGGTGTTGGTCTGCCTGGGCACTGGAGAGAACACATCAGAAAACTGACCGATCAGGTGTTGGAGCTCCATCTTCTGGGTGGCCGACAGAAGCTCGTTCATGTCGACAGTGAGGGGTTCAGATGTTGGGAGTGCGGCCACCTGGTCTCTGGTTCCATTCCACTTCTTCAATAAGTTGACGTGGTAAAGTTGTTCTGGGTGACGTCGGCCCGGCTGCTGCACTCGGTAGTTTATGGGGCCAACTCTTTCTTTGATGGTGCATGGGCCCTTCCAGGTGCCGAGGAACTTACGCTGACGCGGGGACCAGGACCATCACTCGATCGCTGGGTTGGAACTCTCTGGGCTGGGCAGCCCGGTCATAGTGGCGGGGTATCAGACCTGTGTTAGCTAACCCCTTCCGCGAGAGACCATCTGCATTGTTATTGGAGGCTCCAGATCGATGGCGCACGTTAAAGTGAAGGGTCAGGATCCAGCGGGTTACTCAGGCATTTGTGTCTTTGGGTCAAGCCATCCATTGCAGCGGGGCATGATCTGTGAACAGAACAAACTTTCTTCCTAATAAATAGTACCTGAGCTCCAGGACCGCCCACTTGATGGCGAGGGCCTCCTTCTCCATGGCAGAGTAGTTCTTTTCTGCCGGGGTCAGCTTACGGCTGATGTACACGACCGCATGCTCTTCCCCTTGATGATCTTGGGAAAGGACAGCTCCGAGTCCCATATCGGAGGCATCGGTCTGCACCAGGAAGGGGCAGTTGAAATCTGGGGTGTGAAGAACCGGCTCCGTCGACAAGGCTTCTTTGAGGGCCTGGAATGCTCTCTCTGTCTCGTCTGTCCAGCAGACCTTCTCTGGTTGACCCTTCCTGGTCAGGTCTGAAAGAGGGGCAGCTAGGGAGGAGAAGCTGAGGATAAAGAACCGATAATGCCCCGCCAACGCCAAGAAAGCTCGTACCTGGGATTTTGTGGTTGGTCTTGGTGCCTCCTTGACGGCCTGGACTTTTTTCTCTTGAGGCCTTACCAAACCCTTTCCCGATGACGAATCCCAGGTACTTGACTTCGGACTTCGCTAGATGGCACTTGCGGGGGTTGGCGGTCAGTCCAGCCCTCCTGAGCTCAGACAGCACCTTCTGCAGTCGCTCTAGATGATCCTCCCATGCCTCAGAGTGGATTACTACCTCATCGATATAAGCGGCTGCGTATTCTTGGTGGGGCCGGAGGATAACGTCCATGAGCTGCTGGAACAACGCTGGAGCTCCGTGCAGGCCGAAGGGAAGGGTCCGGTACTGCCAGTGTCCAGAGGGGGTTGAAAAGGCGGTCTTTGGCTTGGCGACATTAGAAAGGGGGATTTGCCAGTACTCTTTTGTTATATCTAGTGTGGTGATGTACCGGGCCCTTCCCAGACGTTTCAGCAGCTCATCCAGTCGGGGCATGGGGTAGCCGTCGAACTGGGATATCTCGTTGAGGTGTCGGTAGTCATGGCAGAATCTTAGGGTGCCGTCTGGCTTCGGGACCAGGACAATGGGGCTGGACCATGGGCTTCTGGATGGCTCGATGACCCCCAGCTTGAGCATTTGTTGTACCTTCTCCTCAACAGCTTGCCGACGGGCTTCAGGGATTCTGTAGGGCTGCTGCCGGATGATGACTCCTGGGTCCGTAATGATGTCATGCTGTAGGACTTTCGTGTGGCCCGGGGTCTCTGAGAACACATCCTGGAACTGACAGACCAGGTGCCTCAGCTCTGCTTTCTGGGCGGCCGAAAGATGGGGGTCTGCGTCGACAACCGCGGCCTGAGAGAGGGCGAGGGCTGCTGTCTGGTCCAGGTTCCCGACCCAGCGTTTCAGAAGATTGATGTTGAAGATTTTGGTGGCGTGTCTTCTGCCTGGCTGCCGTACTCTGTAGTTGACAGGGCCCACTCGTTCTTCCACGGTGTACAGGCCCTGCCACTGTGCCAGGAACTTGCAGCCACCATTGGGGACCAGGACCATCACTCTATCTCCAGGATGGAACTCCCGCGGTTGGGCCGCCCGGTTGTACTGACACTGCTGGGCCTGTTGGGCTTGGTCCATTTGTTCCTGGACTAATGGCATGACACGGCCTATCTTCTCTCTCATCTCCCTGACGTGTTCAATGACAGTTCGATGGGGTGCCAGCTGCTATTCCCAGGCCTCTCTGGTGACATCTAGGAGGCCCCGGGGCTGACGTCCGTATAAGAGCTTTAATGGGGTGAAGCCTGTGGATGCTTGAGGGACCTCCCGAATCCCGAAGAGGACATATGGAAGGAGTTGGTCCTAGTCTTTGCGATCCTGGGACACCACCGGCCGGAGCATCTGCTTCAGTGTTTTGTTAAATCTTTCCACTAGGCCGTCCGTCTGGGAATGATAAACAGAGGTTTTAATTTGTCTCACCTTCAGCAGCCGGCACAGGTCAGCCATTAGCCGGGACATAAAGGGTGTCCCCTGGTCAGTCAGTATCTCTGATGGAATCCCTATGCGACTGGCAAGCACAAAAAGCTCCTGTGCAATCACCTTCGAGGTGGCCTTGGCGAAGAGGGATGGCTTCCGGATACCGAGTCGCGTAGTCGATGATGACCAGGATGTGTTCATGACCCCGGCTGGACTTTGGCAGCGGCCCTATTAGATCCATACCGATCCTTTCAAAGGGCACCCCGATGATGGGCAGCGGAATGAGTGGACTGGGGGGAGGTTTATTTGGAGTGGTGAGCTGGCACGTTGGACAGGACGCACAGAAACGTTTGACGTCGGCCTCCAGGCCGGGCCAATGAAAACGTGTTAGCAGCTCCCAGGTGTCCCGCCATGGGGTGTGCGTGTGCCAGCTCCAGGATTGTTTCGGTCTTTGTGCTAGGGACCACTAGCAGTCGTTTGTCCTCCCCCCTCCTCTGCGCAACGCAGTACAACAGGCCATTTCCGACGATGAAGTGCGGGAGAGGGTGAGGAGCTGGATGGACCTCCTGGTCTTCTACCATCCGTACTTGTTTCCAGCAATGTTTAAGTCTATCATCCTCCCGTTGTGCTACTCCGAAGGCTCCCCATCCCGTGACCTGCTGGCAGACATCAAGAAAGACATTATTATCACGAGAGGGGGACTCACCATCTCTCCCGCTATCCATGGTGGCGAAGGCTGGTCTGGCTTCCCGGGATGGCCGGCATCGGCGACGGCGTTTTGGGCAAACAGGCTGAGCTGGATAGGGCCTCTTCAAACCCCGGCCAATCGCGTCCCAGCAAAACTGCCACTGGCAGCTCCTTGATCACTCCGACTTCAACCACGTTTTTGATGAGTCCTTTCCATATTTCAACAGAGCAGGTAGGAACCTGTTGGGTATCACCATGAACACAGGTTACTGGTAGCGTACCTTTAAGCAATGGCTGGGGTCCCAACACATCGGGTCTCATCAGGGTGATGCTACTTCCTGAATCCAGGACCGCCTTGTAGACTTTTCCATTTACTTCCACGGTGACACAAGATGTCGCCCGGGGAACATCGCTGTGGACAGCGCAGCCTGCCATCCACTTCTTGGTCGCCGGTGTTGGAGGGTCTGTTGGCATCGGCTCATCCCAGGGACTCAACTGCCTGTGTACTGCGCGCTGGGTGCCCTCCGGCGAGCGTCGCTCCTGGACCACCCCCTAGGGATATGACGGCGGTCTCTCCCCCGTATCCCGATGGAAGGCAGCGTCCGCCAACTCAATAGCCTCCACAAGCTCGGTGATCATCTTGGGCACTCGCATGCCGGCGGCCTGTCGCATGGAACAAGGAAGCGTCCGAAACATGTAGTCGATGACCACTCTTTCGACGACCTGACTGGCTGTGGCACCGCCCTCCATAAGCCAGTGCTCTGCCAAGCGTAATAGTTCTGCTGCCTGGGCGCGTGCTGGCAACCGCACTTTAAACTCCCAATCATGAAAGAGTTGTGCTGCGGTTGTTGTCAACGGCAAAGAAAAGTAAGCTCTTTGTGCTTCACCTGACAATAACGGCGCCAGCAACACTGCCCAGGAATTCCTCGGGGCATCTCTCTGTAGGCGCTGTGGATTCAAACATCTTCAGGTAGGACTCAACATCGTCGTCAGCGCTGAGTTTTGGAACGAGGCGGGCGGCAGCCACGCGCGGATTCGGAAGCGAAATGGTTTGGGCGGCGGCGGCGAATCGTGCTTCCGCAAAGCGTTCCTCTAAACGCCCCTGCCGTTCATTCATCCGCTCATAATATTGTTGTTGACGAACGCTGATTTCGGTTAGTTGTTTGAGAAATTCCTCCATGATGTTGAAGGGGGAGAAAAGCGTGCGCCTGTGAAATGACAGAGAAAAAAACAGTGACGGAGGCTTGCTTGTGAGGTTGTGTTCTGATATGCTGTTCGCATTCTCCACCAGTGTGAACCGTGGCGCTAGAGAGTACGACACAACAGCGTGATGAAGTGAATACAAACCCAGGGTGGGCAGGTGAGACAATACGGTGATGGTGATGGTGGCGGTGCTCGGCGTGAGTGTAATCCCTCTCAAATCTTTCCCAGTGGAGGTGAAGAGTGCTCCAATGGTCCTGACTGGCCCGGGCTCATCGTTCACAGCGAATCTGAAGAACAAACAGAGGTAAGTCACACATCCAAGCAGTATGGAGACGTTGCTCCACACTTCCTTGTTTTGGTGCTTCTTTTATACGGCTCCTGCCGTGAACGATTGGCCCGGGCAGATTGGTTCCAGGTGGAAATCCTGTGTTGCCAGGGCGACGCTGATCGGTACCCGCCACAATATATTATATATTACTATTTTATTAGGGGACACGTGGGAGCCAGAAAACTTGCTGAGTGATAGGGGATCAAATTCTTATTTGACATTAAAATGAAAATAATTTTATAACTTTTTGTTGTAATGTATTTATTTATTTATTTTTGTCTCTCACTGTTAAAATAAACCTACCAAAAAAAGATAAACTGTATAAACTGCAAACGTGCAGCAGATTTTTTTAAATCAATTTTCTTGTCATCACTGTATTTATTTTTTTATTTATGGGGCTGGGGCTGGTGCTAGCGCAAATGTAAAGCTGTGAGTACAACAGTTCAGTAAGTAAAAAGTTAATATTGTGTTATAAAGTTGCCCCACCCTTAATTATGCAGAACGTTAAGGCTTAATATACTTTAAACAGATGAGATCTGACTGTGATGATCCGCTACAAGTCAAACAAGCCTAATGATTCTGTGGACCATTCACAAAGAATCATTACTTCACTCCTAAATGAAACAGCTGTTTGAACAAATTAAATAAATAAATAAATAAATGACTGATGATGTGCGCCAAATTAATTACCACGTTTTGCCAGAAGATGGTGCCGGCAGCTAAATCATGCATACATTCACTTTACATAGCACTCATGCATGGCATAAGACACCCTAATGAGAATATACACACATAAAATTGTACATTGCTTATTAAATTGTTTAAATATGCTTTATACATATTTTCCATATAAATATAAATAACATAACTCACCTACCCGTGATTTTCTAAAGATCCTTAAGTCACTGATTACCATGCCCAGGTGTGTTTGATTAGGGTTAGAGCTAAACTCTGCAGTGCACTGGAAGGTAAAAACCCACCCAAAAATGACTCACCTTCACAGATTAATTAATCGCCACACTATTTAATTAATTACATAAAACATTTTAATCGCTTACCTGCCCTCTTTAATTATTTATTTATTTATTTACTGTATGGAAAGTAGATTTGATTTAAATAAATTTATACATCAGTCACCCTTGAAAATTCTCTCATGGATCACAGAGAAAGGAACTTACCTTATGGTGGTGGTATTCATTTTGATATTACATTGCAGTTTAATTCCTAATATGAATTTGCTGAACTTATTTATGTGAAAACCTTTCTTTCATGTGCTATGCATCAGGTTGTTCTAGAAGCACGCAAATCCAAATGTGGGAATTTTGCAAAAACAAGCAAGCAATCAAGTAAATGCATACATACATGAATACAGACTAAATAAATAAACAAAAGAAAGAAAGAAAATAAAAATCCAGAAGAAATGGTAGTGGATACAAAAGCAAAATAATTTACTGCTTACAGAAGGATAAATCATGATTGTTACTTTTAGTCCCCTGAGAGACTGAACTGATGCCATGAATTGTTTGGGTTTCTCACACTGTATATATACAGTGGTCTGCAACAGGTAGAAACCAAATCTGCCATGCTGATACTTCAGCTGCTTTTGATGGTCCTGATAGCCCAGGCAGAAAAGCCTGAATGCACACCACAGGGGCACAGGTTGCTGCCTGAAATGGAGCAAGACGGAGACCTGATAATGGGGGGTGTATTTTCCTTCCGCACCGGACAAGATGGCTACACAGATTCCTTTACAAATATGCCGGAAATACATCCATGCAAAGAGTATGTATGTGTTAGTACCATGGTTTAATTTATCTCTCTCTCTCTCTCTACCTTTATAAACTGCCTAATGACTAAAATTTCCTAAAGTTTCAGTTTCAGGGAATTCAAGTTTGCTCACACAATGATGTTTGCAATAAATGAAATTAACAGGGACACCGAAATTCTCCCTGGAATTAAACTGGGCTACAAGATTTACAATAATTGTGGATCCACAGACATACTAAGAGCTGTAATGACATTAGTCAATGGTCTGGATCAGTCAGAAGCAGGAGCAAACTGCACTAAACCTCCAACAGTCCAAGCCATCATTGGACATTCCGGATCAACACCCACCATGAGCTTTGCAAAGATTGTCGGAAGATTTCATATACCAGTGGTAAGCTGTTTTACCTTTATTAATTTGTTATGTGTAGTTAAAATTAAAAGTTTCCATGTGGAAATTTCAAACAAGAACACTAATTCAATACAACTAAAAGTACTTTCATGCATCTTTTGACAAATACTGTCATGTTTATCTTTTCACAACCTCTGTCTTTACAGATCAGTCATTTTGCAACATGTGCTTGTTTGAGCAACAAAAAAGAGTACCCCTCCTTTTTCCGAACTATTCCCAGCGATTACTATCAAAGCAGAGCACTAGCCCAGCTGGTCAAACATTTTGGCTGGATGTGGGTGGGGGCATTAAGCAATAAAAATGATTATGGGATAAATGGAATAACTACATTTATTAAGGCTGCTAATGAGGAAGGAGTGTGTATTGAATACTCAGAAGCCTTTGAAAGTACCAGTCCATACCAGGAAATAATTAGAATTGTCGATATTATCAAAACCTCCACTTCTAAGGTAATAATGGCTTTCATGTCACACAGAGAGATAAAGATTCTGGTGGATGAGTTACACAGGCAAAATATTACAGGACTGCAGTTGATCGGAAGTGATGCCTGGATCACAGATGACTCTCTAGCAGATATCAGTGGTCAAACTTTGCTCATTGGATCCATAGGGTTTACTGTCCGAAACGCTCAGATACCTGGACTAGACCTTTTTTTAAAGGAAGTGAACCCCTCTCAATTTCCTAACAGCATATTTCTCAAAGACTTTTGGGAGCATGTCTTTGACTGTTCTTTGAATCCGAGTGAAATTAGAAAGACATGTAATGGCTCTGAGAACTTGAGGGATGTGCAGAACTCTTTCACTGACTTGACTGACTTAAGGTTCTCAAACAATTTATATAAAGCAGTTTATGCAGTCGCTCATGCAATTAATAATCTTCTTCTGTGTAATCAAAACAAAAGCTTCTATTGTAATCCCACCTGTCTAAAACTTGCCGAAATAAAGCCTTGGCAGGTGAGACCAGATGTAAAATGCACATATACTTAAATCTGTTAGCCTGAAGACACTAACATTTTATTATTATTATTATTTATTGTATTTGCTTGCTGAAGGTCTTAAATTCCTTGAAGTCGATAAATTTCACCACATCTGGGGGTGAAAATGTATATTTTGATAACAACGGAGACTCACCAGCAAGATATGAGCTGATTAATCTACAAAGTGTTAATAGAGGCAAAATGAAGGTGGAAACTATTGGCTATTACGATGCCTCTTTGCCTAAAGGTCAGCGGTTTTCCATGAATGATGTCGAGGTAGTCTGGAGAGAAGGAAGACATCTGGTAGAGCTTTTATGTGTTTTTAAACACACACACACACACGTTTGTTTCTGTGAATTGTGGGGACTTTCCAGTACGACTAACAATATTTTCTATCCCATAACACAACCCTAAACCCTTTTTTTTGGTATACCTCTTAAACATAGTAAACATAGTTTTTGTGTGTTTGTATTGGAATTATGCAGGTACCAGTGTCTAAATGCAGTGAGAGCTGTCCCCCAGGCACAAGGAAAGCTGTACAGAAAGGAAAACCTGTCTGCTGTTATGATTGTATACTATGCCCTGCAGGAGAGATTAGTAACAGCACAGGTACATAACCATTACAAAGCAATAAACAAAATGTCTGTTATAATACAAATATTTGAAGATCTGTTTTGTCACAAAAGTGGAGACAATGCTTGATAAGAGATTTAAATAGACTTAATTATTTTAATTTAATTTTCTTCTTTCTAGACTCCATTAATTGCCTCAAATGCCCTGTTGCTCAGTGGTCAAATACAAGAGGAGATGCCTGCATCCCAAAAGAAATTGAATTCTTCTCATATGACGAAATAATGGGGGTACTTTTGGCATTGTTTTCTTTAGTTGGGGTCTTTTTCACAATAGTAATCATGCTCATTTTCTACAGGTACAGAAACACACCTATAGTTAGAGCCAACAACTCAGAGCTGAGCTTCCTGTTGCTCTTCTCATTGACTCTGTGTTTTCTCTGTTCACTTACTTTCATCGGTCGGCCCACTCAGTGGTCCTGTATGTTGCGCCACACAGCGTTTGGGATCACTTTTGTCCTCTGTATCTCCTGTGTTCTGGGGAAAACAATAGTGGTGTTAATGGCCTTCAGGGCTACGCTTCCAGGAAGTAAGGTAATGAAATGGTTTGGGCCCTTGCAGCAAAAAGTCTGTGTTCTTACCTTTGCACTCATACAGATGCTTATATGTGCATTTTGGTTAATATTTTCTCCACCATTTCCATATATGAATATGGATCATTATCAGGAAAAAATAGTTTTAGAATGTAGTTTAGGTTCAGCTATTGGCTTCTGGACTGTGCTTGGTTATATAGGTCTCCTGGCTGTCCTTTGCTTTGTTTTAGCTTTTCTGGCGCGGAAACTGCCAGACAACTTCAATGAAGCTAAATTCATCACATTCAGTATGCTCATATTCTGTGCTGTATGGATCACATTTATCCCAGCTTATGTCAGTTCTCCTGGAAAATTTATTGTTGCTGTGGAAATATTTGCCATTTTGGGATCTAGCTTTGGTTTGCTGTTCTGTATATTCCTCCCAAAATGCTATGTCATTTTACTGAGACCTGAAATGAACACTAAAAAGCATGTTACGGCAAAGATTTCAAATGATACCCATTAATAGTTATTAAAGTGTAAAGAAATGGACATTAGAAGACAATATTTGAGATAATACATGTTTGGTATTATTATTCTTATAATATGCTGAAAATAAACATGAGTAAAGCTGTTAAAATTGTTGTGTGATTGGGTAGTTATTTCTGCTGTTATGTCATGCTGCCCCCTTAAGCTGAGCCGCAAGCAGTGCCTTAAAATAGCAGTGTTCCTTTTCTTACTTTCAACCTTACTTCCGTCTAAACTGCAATGGACAGATTTTCTTGAGTTTATTACTCTCATATATCACAAGGTACTTATGTTTAAGATATATTATCATATATTATAGAATCAATGAATTACTCTAGTGCCAGGGAATCTGAGCTTGGTGAAGAATTTACAGAGGACTGGTGGGTTATTAATAAAATGTACACAAGCACAGTTTAAAATACTGCACACGTTTCATTGTGCCAAAGCCCTTTTTTTTTCTTTCTGTCTTTCTTTCTTAATAATAATATTCTGCCAATTTTTCCAAATGATTTAAAATCAAGGTCAGTGTCTGCCCCTTTACTGCAGTCTTTGTTTGTGTAGTTTGTTGCTGCTAAATTAATGCATGAATGCTTGTAATATGAATATATTTGAAATACATTAGAAGCTGTTTAAGCTGTTTTATCGCCCCCTAATGGAGGCTGCCATGCTGCTGCTGCAACACCACCACTACTAGTACTACACATTTTACTATCTTTATATATATATATATACATTGCTTTAATATAAAGATTACATCACGTAGTAACCTCAACAATAAACAACACCCATCATGATCATATGGAAGTAACAGCAAAGTGATATAGAAATGATCAGCATGTGTCTGACCATCCTTGGCTTATGGGCCAAATCACTTTCAAAACACTTTTTGAAAACAGTTCATATTAACATACTGTATGAGCATACCGCATGGTATGTTTAAAATATTTGAATTTACATAATATGTGTTATTGTGGAAGAAAATAAATTGTGTGGCAAAAAAAAAAGAAATAGTATTATTTTTGTATTACTTTGTAGTTAAATAAGTTTACCACGGTGTCTACCTTAACTGTCAATATTGACAGTCCAAACAGATAATGTGTCAGGGGAACTAACTAAATAAAATAAAATGAATGAATGAATGCATTATTAAACACAGTGACCAGAGACACATTTACGATAAGATCCTTACTATCACAATGTAAGAATAAAGTCAAGATGGATGCATTGCATCATGAAATACTGTGGCATATTGTGGCAGAAAATATCAATATTCTATGCAAAAGCAAATAAAACAAAATACAGAAATACAATACAAAGATACCTAAAAGGGATATTATTAATTGATGACCCTATATACATTGCTTATTTTAGTGCTTTGCTACAATTGTATTGTCAAAAGCACTATATAAATAAAAGTGATAGATTGATTGATTGTTTTGTTTATTTATCTATTGTGATGTATTATTTGATGTAATTAGGTAATTTGGTTACATTTTATGTGTGTTTAAACCACTTCCATAATTCTTATACTGGATTTAGGTACAGTAAGAAGATAAGCTCAATTCTATTTAAAACTTAGTTTAATTTTGCTATGTTTGTTTGATATACATAATTAGAAAATACAATGCCTTTTAGTTTATTTAGTTTGTTGTTTTTTTCATTATTGGCCTAAATTAAGCAAATGCCAAAAAACGCCCTTAGAAAATCCCAAAATACCAAGAAACACCCACAACATGAAATTCAGTGGATTAGAATCCAGCTGTTATATAAGTCGGCACTAGAGGTTTGCAGCTAGTTAAGGGTTTAGAATGGGGTTCTTACACACATGGCTTCTGTTCACACTAGTGAGAGCAGCTGACCCTCCGTGCAAGTTATGGGGGTCTCCTGACATCCCTCAGCTTAGAAGAGATGGTGATGTAACAATTGGGGGCATCTTCTCCTTCCACAATAGCTGGGAGGAAATGATGCCCACATTCACTTCTAAACCAGAGAGAGCAAAATGCAAGAGGTGAGTGGCTAAGGAGACCTGTCTTACCGTTTGGATTTTCATTGTCATTTGGTATTTTAAATTTAATTACATTTTATTTGTAGTTTGAGCTTTAGAGAATTTCAAAATGCACAGACAATGGTATTTGCCATTGAAGAAATCAACAACAGGGCTGATATTCTTCCTGGTCTCAGTTTGGGTTACAAAATCTATGATTCATGTGGATCAATAGAAATGGCTCTTAGAGCCTCCCTGTCATTAGTTAATGGAGACGATGCTTCCCCGTTATCCTGTCAAAGACCTAACACAATCCAAGCTATCATTGCAGAAACATCCTCTACTCCAACTATTGCCATTTCTGCCACTGTTGGACCTCTGCATTTACCTGTGGTAAGTTGCTGCATCTTCGGTCAATCAATCAATAAATCACCTGTATTCATAGAGTGCTTTTAACAATACATATTGTGTTGAAGCACTGAACAGTATTAACTTTGGAGAATAGAGTGTCAGTAATGTATAATGACAAGTTTAAACACTCAATTTTCATTTCATTATTGAATGCAGAGACGTTGTTATCTATCTAACGTTGTTATCAGCTCAGTCTCTCAGAGAGAGTGTGTGTCATCTTTACTGTAATTTTTTCTCACAACTTTTTTTTTTCTTTTTTCTTGGTGAAAAATGCAGATCAGTCATTTTGCAACTTGTGCCTGTCTTAGTGACAGAAAAAAACACCCTTCCTTCTTCAGGACTATTCCCAGTGATTATTACCAGAGCCAAGCACTGGCCAAACTGGTAAAGTATTTTGGCTGGACCTGGGTGGGGGCTCTTTGCAGTGATAATGACTATGGAAACAATGGCATGAACACTTTTATCAAAGCAGCCACAGAATTTGGAGTCTGTGTAGAATTCTCAGAGGCATTCTTCAGAACTGATCCCATGGAGGAAATTTTAAGAATTGTGGACATTGTAAAGAAATCTAGCTCTAAAGTGATTGTTGCCTTTGTATCCTACTCAGACATGGAAGTTCTTCTAGGTGAAATAGCTCAACAGAATATTACTGGACTACAGTGGATTGGAAGTGAATCCTGGATCTCAGATATGAACATTGCTGCTGGTAAATGGCAACACATTCTTAAAGGGTCCATGGGCTTTACTGTCCCAAAAGCTGAAATAAGAGGCCTACAAGCATTTCTAACTAATCTTAACCAGTCTTCCGACATACCTCTGGATAAAGAGTTGTGGGAAACAATATTTCAATGTAAACTTTCCCCACAAGAATCTACCGGAAGCAGAATCATGTGCAAAGGCAATGAAAGTTTGAACAATGTACAGAAT
Source organism: Enteromius anoplus (assembly GCA_032359395.1). Lineage (NCBI taxonomy): Eukaryota > Metazoa > Chordata > Actinopteri > Cypriniformes > Cyprinidae > Enteromius > Enteromius anoplus. The sequence continues at coordinate 217,994 of JAUMHG010000234.1, forward strand.
CAGTACACAGATGTCACAGAATTACAAATTGCCAATAATGTTTACAAGGCTGTGTATGCTGTTGCTCATGCTCTGAACAGCACGATCAGTTGTTCAAAATGGAACACGAACCAAAGCAAATGCCGGGATAAACTCAACAATACATGGCAGGTAGCATCAATTGTATAAACGTGGAAATGGTCATGTCCAAAACTGATAGTACACTCAAAACTGCATTCATGTATTTGCATGGATTTATAGGTACTTAATGCCTTGAGGGAAGTGAGCTTCTTCACTGAAACAGGTGAGAAGGTATTCTTTGATAAAAAGGGAGATCCTGCAGCAAGGTATGATCTCTTGAATTGGCAGCAGGGGGAGGATGGGACTACAAAGTTTGTTAAAGTGGGTTTCTATGATGCATCTTTACAACCAGAGTTTCATCTTTCATTTAACAACATCAGCATAGTGTGGGCCAAAAATCAACAGCAGGTATTTTTTGTTGTTTTTATGTGTGCGAGTGTGAACATGCCTATAGATTTGAAGCATCTTACACTGCTGTAAACAAGAAGCAAACTTTGTTGTGGTACAAATTGTCATGTTTTCCAGGTACCGGTGTCTGTGTGCAGTGAGAGCTGTCCCACAGGCACTAGAAAGGCTGTGAAAAAAGGAAAACCTATCTGCTGTTATGACTGTATTCCATGTGCAGAAGGAGAAATAAGTAACAAGACAGGTATGATATAAGCACGCATAACGGCAATAAGCAAAACATACAATCTAAAATATTTTTATGTTCACATTTCCTTCTCAGATTCAGTGATTTGTCTCAAGTGCCCTCCGGAATTTTGGTCAAACAAATGGAGAGATACATGTGTCCCAAAACTTGTGGAATTTTTATCATTTGAAGATGTGATGGGAATTATTCTACTACTGTTTTCTTTATTGGGTGTGTTTTTTACATTATGTATTGCAGTAGTTTTCTTTATATATAAAGACACTCCTATAGTGAAAGCCAACAACTCAGAGTTAAGCTTCCTGTTGCTCTTCTCACTGACTCTTTGTTTTCTCTGTTCACTTACTTTTATTGGTCGGCCCACTCAGTGGTCCTGTATGTTGCGTCACACAGCATTTGGAATCACTTTTGTCCTCTGTATCTCCTGTGTTCTAGGAAAAACCATTGTTGTGTTAATGGCCTTCAGGGCTACACTTCCAGGAAGTAATGTCATGAAACGGTTTGGGCTGTTACAGCAAAGACTTAGTGTCATTGCTTTCACTCTATTACAGGTTCTAATTTGTGTGCTTTGGTTAACATTATCCCCTCCTTCCCCATATATGAACATGAATTATTACCAAGAAAGAATAATTTTAGAATGTAAGTTAGGTTCGGAAGTTGGTTTCTGGGCTGTACTGGGTTATGTCGGCCTGCTGGCTGCATTGTGCTTCATTCTGGCTTTTCTTGCTCGTAAATTACCTGATAATTTCAATGAAGCAAAATTCATCACTTTCAGTATGCTCATATTCTGTGCTGTCTGGCTCACATTTATTCCAGCTTATGTCAGTTCTCCTGGAAAATTTACTGTAGCTGTTGAGATATTTGCTATTTTAGCCTCAAGTTTTGGTTTGCTGCTTTGCATATTTGCTCCAAAATGTTATATTATTTTACTCAGGCCAGAACAAAACACAAAGAAACATATGATGGGTAAATAATAGTAGTAGTAATAATAATAATAGTACTGCCAACTCAAATAAAGCAGCCTTCTAAAAGTGTTTAATTCTAATTGTATCCCTGGTGTCACAAATAAAGGTAATGCAACTGTACTGCACAGACTACTGTAATTAACTTTCAAAGTTGTAACATTATAATTTAAATGAATAATTAACTCCAGTCTACTGTATATTCAACAAATGATCCCTCATTTTATGAACCTCTATGAACAGATTTAATAAAATCTAAAATATGCTTTGTGAGTTATTTAAAATGAAGAAAGATTATTCATATGATCTATGAATTTTATGAGTTTGGGTTCATTTGCACACACACACATGGGCACTGGAGGACGCACTCGAGGAGCGGGTGTCGGAATCTCCCAGTCCATCAGATCCTCCTCCGATTGCCTCAGATCTACCAGCTCTCCCTCAGCCATGATGCGGTGGGCGGAGATCTTCTCTGCACTCTCGCTGTCCGTGGCGAACTGCAGCGTGGCGAGCTCACTTTCCGGCTCTCGCACCTGGTCTGCCGTCACAGGCTCAGGTTTCTCCACTTATATGCCACTATTCATTCTCTGATTAAATCAGCCACCACCACTAAAAAATGAAATAAACACAAGTTACAACAATTTATTTAGTCTTCTTTATTTCATACAAATTAAAAGCAACTGTTAAATTTCTATATTCTTACAAAATTTTTATATAATGCACTAATCACAATACACACCTGTAGCTTGTGTTTCAGGATCTCGATTTCCATATCTAACTTTCTGTCGAGCTAAGTATATAATTTCTTTATTGATTTTTTTTTTTTTTTACTTGTTTAAGCAGATGCAATCTGAACTCCTTTACTGAAAATTGAAAAAAAACAAACAGTAGTTTAGGGTTACATCATGTTGTACATGAGTTCCTTTGAATAAAACTAACTCAACTGTGTTCACCTGTGCAGAAGAAGTTAACGGACCCTCCTCCTCTTCCTGTTCTTCCACTCTCTGGAGGCTGGTGATGGGGGAAGACAAGAATATGTGTCTACACCTGGATATAGTTACATTTAATAGCTTACTGGACACAAAAATGTGAAGATGGGATTGTAAAATATGTTTGCTGTCTACAGTGTAGCGTTTGAACCAATCAGTCACAAACTATTTGTTACATTAAACAAATATTAACAATCTTTAATGCCCTTTACCAACCCGAGAGGCAACTCACATTGGAGTCATCCCCCGACTGGACACCCCAGGAGGGCAAGCCAGGTCTCCCATTT